>ML786603.1:466710-489378 GCA_009831015.1 Picea engelmannii | reverse complement strand
TATGCGGCGTATGTGATTGCATATCAGGTTAGGAACCTGAGAGAATGAGTTTCAATTGTTTCTCTGCTTAGGCCAGGAGATTCCTGCATCGAGTGCAGTTGAATACCTCCGCATAGAGTGCGTCGAGGAGGCTAAGCAGTTGACCTTTTGTTCTCCATTGTCTAGAGTGGGTTTGAGGTATTCGAGCCGTGCAGGTGAGTGCAGGTCGAGTTCGAGTCTCAGTGGCAAGTCTGAGAGAAGGAGAGTTGAACCTGTTGCGAGCGGGGACGCACAGGACTCAGGAGACTCCAACACTTTCAGAAGTGATTGAAGGCCGAGCACAAGGAGCGTGTTCGAAGAACCTCTTGAATTAGCTCGAGTCGAAGGAAGCTCTGGAGGGATAACCCCTTCGTTCGTTGGAGAAATCGACCCAGTGGAAGCCGCACAGGATGAAGGTGGCGGAGTAGAGATCTCTTCGTAGAGGCCGAGAATCGACGACTTGAATTCATCCTGGAGAATCGCGAAGTCCCGTGGATCGTTGGATCTGGGAAAAGGGGTGAGGCGGTTAACCCTCAGGCAGCGAAAGAGCCATTGGCCATCGCATATCGGAGAATCAGAGTTTGTGAGTGCAAGGATCATATGTCCGTTGAAATCGCGAGTCGCGATTTCCCGACCCGATCAGAGCCGTTGATTATAACGGGGACAGGTGGCACAGATCCGGAAGTATCGAAGTTTCGGCATTCGGGGTTTCCAGTAGCAGGAGACTTGGGATCGCGGACCCGCGAGTCGCGAAGTCTCGACGTGACGTGGCAGCGTGGGACCCGGAAGTCAGGGGAAGACACGTGGAAGCATATCGGAACATCGGTGTTCGAGGTTTTGAAGGGTAAAGAAACATTGTCGAGCGCCTCGCGATATCGCGAGGTCCGATCTCCCGAGTCATGAAGGGAGAATCGTGCGGAATATCTCTGTTGGTAAATCATTCTCGAGGGGAATAGGAAGGGCTTGAACCCTTCGGGCTTAGGAGTGAGAAGGTCCTTGTGGGAGTAACCGCGCCAGTGAGGGCAGGTTGCATCAATAAACTTCCTGTAGTTAAAACATTTTCTATTATCTGTGATCTTTGTTTTCAATTAGACAGTTTGATATTTGATTTCCTTTATAAGAAAACAAATCATAAAAAATAGATAATAGTTTTATTATTGAAAGATCAATTTACGTTTGATTTTCACGGGTTTAGATTAAAATTCGTATTCTGTATATATTATATATATCTTAGAATTAGAAGTATTTGTATATATATTGTATATATGTAATAACTAGAGTTATTTTATAAATATTAGTTAGTTAAATTGTAAATACATATCAGATCCAGACATAGTTTTCAACGATTGTTATTCATCTAGTTATTACACTATCTCTAGTTTTGTTTTTCGCTTTCTTTAGGACTTAGATTGGCCAACGGAGCCTCTAAACCTGTCCGAGTGGATTAATCCAAATGGCTTGGGTTAATTATACAACCCCGGACCGGATTCACTCCTCCAATTGACGAGTGGTCAATTTCGCCTATCAACAAATGGTGCTAGAAGGAGGGCCTGAAAACTATTAATGGCACGAGGAGGTCGTAAGACTCCTCCACCACCTACCCGCTCACCTATAGTGACTAGAAGTCATTTAGACAACAACATTGTCCCTCAAACAACAACCACATCAAACAACGATCTACAGATCACAGTTGAACCAGTAACTCCAAATCCTACAGGTGGTGACATACAAGAGATTGTTCGACAATCTCTCATAAGAACACATAGTGCTTTAGCTCATATAAGACAACCAAACCGACCTTTGAACCAACCATTAGACTTCTCTGATATTAGAGAACAACTTGGAGGCACTGACATTACTTTAAACCCTACAAATCCGATCCTCACTCCTGCAGCAGGAGGATCTGGTATACCACCATCACCACCTCTTTCATCTCCTTCTTCTAGAGAAGAATCCTCTGACGAAGGCAGTTCCTCATCCCAGCATTCGACACCACCCACACCTATGGCCAACCCGAACAATCCCACCAGACCTTGGCTTAACTAAGATGCAGTGGCCATACCTGGGCCTCAACATCCTTTACCAAAGTACCTGGAGAAATGGCTCCCTAAATTTGACCCGGACTCCAAACAGATCACTGAAGATCACATCAAAAAGTTTATGCTAGCCATTAGACTCCGTAGTGTCGAGCATGAAGACGTAGTCTGTAGAGTTTTTCCCTACACCTTTGAGGGTAATGCCTCTACCTGGTACTTTTCCCAATAGCCCCACACAATCATGTCATGGGAGAAATTTGAATCTTGTTTTCTTGAGAAGTTCGAAGATGACAAGTCTCCTAAAGTTCTAGTCATGGAGCTTTCTAGTTTAAGAATGAACCCCAAAGAAAAGATCAAAGACTTTAATCAAAGGTTCTTGACACTAAAGAACCGAATCCCTACGGATTAGATGCCTGCCGAGAATCTTATTATCGCATATTATATGAAAGTCTTACATCAAAACATAGCCATTTGGGTAAAGAGATCCAAGAAATCCACATTGTTAGAAGCCTTTGAAGAGGCCAGTCAGATCAAGAAAGACATCCTCAGCTTAAAATACACTACTAGCAACGAGACAGAGACTAGTTCATCTTCCAAAAAGAAAATCAAAATCCTCCCTAGACCTTCCCAAAACAAAGCTCAACCTGAAAGTTCAGATTTAGAAAACTTACAGAAAGTCATTCAAAAACTATCCAACCAAGTTATAGATTTGAAAAGGATGGCTGAAGAAGCTTCTTAGAGAAAAGGGCCTTACAAACCCCCTTTTAGGAAGCCTTTTCCCACCAACCGACCTAATTCAAATACTGAAGGCCTAAATCTAGAAAGCCTGGAATTTGCTATTCAAATGATTATAGAAGCACACGATAACTTGATTCCTCTCGAGATTCCTGAAGAAATAGCTGAAAAAGAGACAGTAGAAGAAGATGAATCCTCTCCGAACATTTTTGGACATTTTTCGGATAGCATTTTTCAAGCTAATTTCGAAACAGTGCATCCTTACAATACTAGGAGCAAGACAACAAATAAACCTTCTTCTGAAATCACTACGAATTTGCCTCCAAAACAGTCTAAATCAACTGAGACTAAACAGAATTTAGTAAAACCAAGTTTAGATTATGATTTGGTCGAAGATTTAAAGAAGATTAGGGCTAACATTTATGTTTATGAATCATTAAAATTCCCTTTTCTTCTGCAAAAAATGCTACAAAATATTGCAGAGAACAACAAAAATGGCAATTCGATTAGTAACAAAGGTGTTCAAAACAACCCCAAAGTACCTCAAAAGGCCTCCACCAAAACTACATCCGAGCCTCACGATAAAAGAGACCTTCCTATAAATAATGTAGCAAATGTAGATAAACCAGTTTTAGAGGTTGGGAGTAAAAAACAACAAGCTTCCACTATTAATACTCGCAGAAATGTCCCTCCATTTTTGTTAACTTTTGAAATTTTCAATAGGAATGTGCATAACTGCATGGTAGATTCAAGTGCGTCATCTAACGTAATCCCTTGGTCTGTTTGTCAAAAGATTAATGCCGAAGTTCAACCATCCACCTTGAAAATTATCCATCTTGATCGAACTAGTGTAAAAGTGATAGGCGAATTAAGAAATGTGCTTATAAGATTGTCGTCTAATCCTAAAGTTCATCAAGTGATTGATATTATTGTTGTAGATATCCCAGAAGTTTATGGTCTGTTTTTAAGCAGAGACTGGTTAGAACAATTACACGGCTACTTTGCGACGGACTGGTCTCACTTGTGGCTACCCGAGAACGGGAAGCCCAACAGAATCAAGGTAAATCGTGAACGTTATCTGAAGTTCACGGTCACTGATTTAAATGATCCCAATGAACCATTCACTGCTTCTATCGATTTGCCCAAAATATAGGGGATGGATACTTTTTTCGGTAATTTCATGGCCAAAATTTCTACCATCACTAACCCAAAACAATAGTCTGAAATTTGGACATATACACAGCCAACAACTTCTGCCCAGTGGACACATGCAACCAACGACGATCAAATATGCTCTCTTTACTTTGATGGGTCCAAATCCAAGGAAGGAGCTGGTGCAGGCTGTGTGATCATCGATCCAGCAAGTAACAAGACTTTGATTTCTTGCAGGTTAGAATTCGAATGTACGAACAACACGGCCGAATACAAGGCACTCCTGCAAGGCCTCGGAAAAGCATTAGATATGAACATTCAAAATTTGACTGTCTTTGGTGATTCAGAAATCATGGTTAGACAGGTAACAAATTCTATACACTGTTTATCTCCTCACCTTAAAAGCTACTAAACTGAGGTATGGAATTTGATGATTAAGTTTGTCGCATTTAACATAAATTATATTCCTAGATTGAATAATTCAGAAGCTGATTTGTTAGCTAATGTAGCTTCAAAACTTTTTCTTGTAGAAGGCTTATCTCCGAATGCATTCTCCGTCGAACTGTTGTTCAGACCATTCGTCCCAGACAACATCACAAATTGGAGAGTCTTCAATGATGATCAACAGATTATAAGTTTTCTGTATATGGAAGAAACTTTCCAGGGCACGGTGATCGATGAAGGAACACATGATGAAAATCTTCGTGACTGAAAAGAAACTAACAGTTTCATCATGCGCTCGAATAAATGGAATAAAACAGGTGTTATATTTGCAGCTGGTCAAAGTCTTTAACACGCCAAGTCATCAGGTCAAACAGAGCCACATCTAAGCCACAAATTATGTAAATCAAAGCGTCATCCTAGCATGCACTGTAGTTCATCAATACGCCGAGAGTGGTGGTGTTTGTAAACAAATATTTCATCCACACATATCGGGATTGTGTGATATGTCCCGTAAGCAAATGAAGACAACAGACAATTGCCAGATCGTGAGCAAGACATGCAGGATCCGAACGTATCCACCGAGATGCCAGGAGTAAGGTGTTATTGAAGAGATCGAGGTATTTCACCGAAATCAGAGCTTCCAGTTCATCAAGCATGTTGAGTTTTTGAAGAGTTTGATTTTATAGACAAAGAATGCGTGGGAAACAAATTTGGTTGAATGATCAAGGTTCTCGATTTGTTTTTCATGAAGGACAAGGATTCGTGGAATAAAAGCCGAGTCATTGCGATTCTCATGAAAATTTATTCGCTACAGATCCGTTTTTTGAAAGTTACAGGTTTTGGTGGTTAACAGGCCCAGATTTTTATCTCTTAACCACTGAAAGCAGAGCTTTTCAGTGGTTAACAAGCCCATATTTTTATCTCTTAACCACTGAAACCTGTACATGGCAGCGAGGTCATATTTTTGCACAGATTTGACTTTTTCTCAACCAAATCTTTCGAGGTTGGTTTCTAAAGATGCATAATAATTAAATACATCATATTTAAGGTTTTATCTTGATGTATTTGATGTTTAAGAAGGTGAAAAGGTGAAAATGGTGACCTAATTGATGAGCAAAAAAACTATCTTTTTGCCAAAGGTGGCAAATTCGAATTTCCTATGAGGATTCATCAGCCTTGAAAGACTTTTTACATATGTCAAAGAGTTTGGAGGATATAAAGGCTATCAAGATAGAGTTTGACACCTAAGATAGGATATTTTGTTTTGACTTTCCATTTTTAGAAGTCTAGATCCATTTTTATAGGATCTCATCCTACACTTGTTTGGTTTGACTATTTTTAGCAAATCTGATCCATCTTTCAAGGATCTAGATTTAATCTTGTAAGGCTATAAATCCAAAGACATTTGAAGCACCAAAGGGTTTGATTTTGAGTTCTAAACTATACTGCTATTGTGATAAAACTCTTTCTATAATATATTCAGCCAGCGAGCTTCTTTCATTGATATTGTCGGATCTTCTTTTCCTTTTCAGTTTTATGCTTATGAGTTGAACTATGTTCTTTATCTGAGTTTACATAGTCCATAGGTGACTGTCATCTCACCATTTGATTAGTGAACAAAGGATCATAAGTAACCTTACTAGTTTCTTGACCCGTCATATGTATTGTTTTCTATATGTATGTTTTGGTTAATTGATTAGTTTCTCATCTATTTGATATACTCCTATCTGATAATATCTCATGAAGGCCTTGCACTTTTGAATAAGCTTAGACAGTCTTGTGATACAATCTAGTGAGTTAGATATTCATCTTGATCCAAACCCACAATTATTATTGAGAAAATAGCTACAAAATATTAAGTTACCAGGCATCTCTGACATACAGCCTAGGAGAGTTTCCTAGAGTGATAACAAATATCATAGATTTATCATGATCCAAATCCCATGAAAAGATGCTCTAATAATTTTATTATATTTTAAATCAATACAGGTCCACCAAAAAATAATAAAAATAAATACAGTTCAACTTTAACCATTCTAATGGTCCTCCCTCGTTGGTTGGTATAAACTAAGAGTTAATTTCCCAATCAATTATGAAATGCTATAGTTCTTCACTATTCCCCATTCGGAAGTAATTTGTTGAGATCATGCACTTTTCTATCTCCAAAGTGCAGATGGTTGGGCCCAGCCATATTATTTGAATATACAACTCCCACAAACTCTCTTTCCAAAATAGATCACTACACTAAGAACCAAACTTGGATTTATTATATTTGTTTCTAAAATATTGGTATTTGACCCGAAACCCCCAGCGGAAGGACAATAACTCAAGGAAATGAAAGGATCAATTACATTTTTCATACGCTCTCCCCTCATAGATAAGGATATGTTCTACAAAATTTTATTTTTTCTTATTTGATCCTATCTGGTTCCAGATAAGAATATTTGGGATACTTAACTTAGTCCCAGGTCTTATATAAGGATAAAAGAAAAATATTTTCCCCATCCACTCCCTTCCCTACCGCATGCGTCATGAATCTTTCTGACTGAAGTATAGGTATAGGAAAAAAGACAATAATTCATTTGCTTATTATTCGGATCAGCCCCTCCCCTAAAAGAGAAGCTAAACAAGGGAATTCTTGGATAAATACTAATGGAATGACGAGGTGTAGGGATATTTGTTTTCAGGATCAAACAAAGGGATTCGCAAATAGAAGTGCTAGGGCCAAAACTAGTCCATAAATAGTTAAAGCTTCCATAAAATCTAAACTTAGCAGTAAGGTACCTCGTATTTTGCCTTCCGCTTCTGGTTGTCTTGCAATACCTTCTGCAGCTTGGCAGTGCCCTAACCAACGCCGAGTCCAATGGAAGCAATCCCTACAGATAATCCAACAACAATAATAGAAGCAACAAAAATTAAGGGATCCATGGTAATCTCCTCTTAATAAGGTTGGGAAATAGTTCATAATACGATAGTTTCATCTATTTAGTGTTCACCGATGGTTCAATTATGGAATGATTTCTTTCGAACAACTAAGAACCCAAAATATTTCTTGATGGTATCAAAGTGTTAATATAAATTAAAATCACTCTTATAATAGTTGTAATTACTAAAATATCAACCTAAAAAGATAAACATATGTAAAAATTAAAACTAACTTGAAAAAAACAACATATATAAAAATGAAAACTAACTTAAAAAGCCATGAAGAGGACCATTATCCATAAAAGATCAAACTTTTCATCTTTGCACAATGTATTCATCCCATGAAGCTGAAACAAACTTTTTATTTTTTATTTTATAATATTTACAATTAATAAATAAATTTATTTTTTAAATTATACTTTTTAACAGAGTTTTGAATTCTGTAAAAGGAGTTAAAAAAATCAATTTTGATTCCTAATGAATGCCTTCTGGGCTGCTTCGACAGAGCTATATACTCTTTCCAAGCGAACTAACTCACATTAATATTTAGTTATGAGAAGTATTGATCACAATTACATGAAATAAGATAATTTGGCGTAAAGTATAATTTTAAATTATACTTTTAACAGAGTTTTGAATCACGTACAAGGAATTATGGATTTTGATTGGGCCTATCGAAAGAGATGAAATTCGTTGAGTACAATTCAATTTCCATTATTCCTATATATATATATATATATATATATATATATATTCTCGAAGATTTCACATACCATTTAGGCATTAGACCAAAATGGAGGGACGGATTAATGATGCAGAAGATTGCATGAGAAAGGTAGTGGGCCTATTATACAAAACTCTTCTCGGGAAGATGCTAGACGAGTGCATATAACCTTGAATCATGAGCCTTATTACGGAGCCATCACGAGCATTATTACGGAGGTCTCCAGAAGGGAAGGCTATTGTGTTGGTACTGTTGAGGAACTTAGCAGAAATAAGAGGTCCCATGCTCTCCATGGAAAAGCCAACAAAGAAGACTATTCGAGCCACTGGTTATTGCCGACAGAGAAGACTATCCGCACTAAGACTGAAGATTGTCTAGATCTGTACCATGTGGTTATTGTTAAACCGTTCGATCTGCTTCACTGTACCTGTCGGATCTGTGACACGTGGAGATAGAAAGTGTACATCCGTACCATTCTCGTTATACGGTCTGTCAACCCGACCGTTAAGATGTCAACACGTGGATCTCTCCAGGTTGTAGATCTGGGCTAGATCAAACAGTGGAAAATGAGCCACGTGGCATTAATCGGATGGTCAGATCCGACGCGCAGAAAGGAGACATGTGGAAGTGATCAGACGACTAGATCCAACGCGTAGAAAGGAGACACGTGGCAGTGATCGAATGGTAAGATTTGATGCGTAGAAAGGAGCCATGTGGCAGTGATCGGATGGCCAGATCTGACATGCCTAATAGAGCCACGTGGCAAAGATCAAACGATCAGATCCAAATCGCCTAATTGAGCCACGTGGCAGTGATCAGATGACCAGATCCAACATGGATAATTGAACCGCATGGAAGCGATTGCATGGTCAGATCCGACACACAATACATAGCCATGTGGAAGCAATCGGACGACCAGATCCAATGTGCCGAACATAGTCATGTGGCATCGATCGGACGGCCAGATCAAACGATCATAAATATGCCATGTGGCACCAATCTGACTATTAGATCGTATGGTCTCAAAGAAGCCACATGGCACAAATATAATGGCCAAATCTAACGGTCCTGAGGGCTTTGATCTGCAGCCTGAAAAGTGCCACGTGTCGAGAGGGGACATCTAGTTATTGACTGTACGATGAAAATAGTATGGATTCTACACCTTTTTATATTCACGTGGCACAAATCCAATGGCTACGGATCCAATGATCTGAAAATGGACACGTGGACAAATTTGAGGTGTCGTCGATAGTTTGGAAAGCTCCATGGTGGCATGTTGATGGAGGGACGAATGCGAACTGAAAGCGGGAAACCTGGGCAAATACCCATCTTAATGACCCTTGCACATAGTAACCACACTCCCTTTCTTCTTCTCTTGCAATTTTTTGGGACAAACCACATTCGCGTTGATTGTGCATGCCATGGACTCACGGGGGCAGCTCGTACTGATATTATTGGAGGCATAGCTTGGAACCACCGATATGAAGTTTTTCTGGAAGAAATCTTAAATGGTTACAATATACATACATACCATCCATGACATTTTTGACCTTGACCCATGTCCTTACCTCTAATAAACATTTCTAATAAAGATAAAACATGAATAAGAGTGGATGTGTTGAAAATATGTAGAGGACTCAAACATTTATTTCAAGCAACAATATAATCATTTCATGGTTTCTTTTAGATCTCTATAGCATAACAGCTCTAGTGAAATGGAATATTCTTAACAGATTGCATGAAAGAAATCAAACACTCCACTATAAGGTTTTTGTAGACCACATTGAAGACTTTTCTCCAATCACCTACACTCCAACTGTGCGATCGTCTTGTCAAAATTATGGTGGGTTGTTCAAGCATCCTCGTCGAATGTATTTTAGTGAAAAATATAAAGGAGAAATGATGTCTATGATTTACAACTAGCCTTCTGGGCAGGTGGATATAATCTTTATGAATCAACATGACAAGATCATTATTACACTAAATATGTGATTTTAGGGTTTCCATGACAAGCTAATTACTACACTAAAGATGTGATTTTAGGGTTTCCACTAACTCGTTTGCAAGATATGGTGATGCCTAGTTGAGGTCCTTTTTTTTATTTGATGAATGATGCCTACATTTTTGGCCTAGATTGTCAAGGGTTTTTATTGGTCCTAGGCCATGGTGCACTTCTCTCGATGCACTTTGAATACACTTTCAGTGTTGGAAGGATTCAATATACATACTTGAATGATTATCACTAATGATAGGAAAGAAAAGAATGTTACAGTTGGTTGTAAGCCTTCCAAGACTGTTAATACATTTTGTGATAATGTGTTCCATACCGAGCCACTTAAGAAACTCTTGGAATCTGATGATAACTTTGGATTTATATTCATGGATGGTAATAGTACTTTGTTTGATACCCTGACTAGTAATACTCATGAAGTGATTCAAAAATTCAATCCATATACTTTCCAAAGTAAATGTGACATGGGGAAAATAATTATTAGACCAGTTCTATAGTTGGAAAATATTTTATAAGAAATTTTGAGTAAAATCTCATCCTATGGTTGTAATAGATTGATCAATTAAGTTGGGAGAGTGTACATATCTATTTAGAACCTTCAATTTTGAATCACATACTTCATCATGTAACCTTAGGGATCTAGATATGAATATACATAAAATTGCGTAACCTGAGTGTAACTTGAGTGTAAATTGATTCGGCCACCAAATCAATTTACTTCAGATAATCGTTGTTTTGGAGTGTAACCTGAGTGTAACATCTAGCGAGTCTTTCACTCTGTATTTTTATAGTCTTTGTAAAATTTCGCTCATTAATAGAAATCGTATTATTGTAGCTCTGTGTTTATGATTGCATCTCTAATACATTTATGTTATATTGTTGGATATATGAGATATCTCTGTATATTTCTTTATTATATCTCCTCTCTCATTTCATGCTAAACATAATCCAAATCATCAAAGTTTCTCTTCCTCTGAACCTTTAAATCTTAAAAGGGTTTTCTTCGACACTTAGTCGGATTTTGGATCTACGCACGCCTTGCAATAGACCTTCATACACACTTCCGTGAGTAACCTCTCGAGCTACTCCTCCTGAGTTTTTGGTTCAAAAACTCTTCCGACACACTCCTTGCGGACGATATGTATGCTCGGCATAAAATTCCCACGTTATCTCTCCCAAGCTCTGAGTGGAATCAGACTCTATCAACGCACTCCTTGAAGACAATAACTAATCCTTGCATAATCTCATGGAAGAGAAACAAGTGAAACATATCTAATGTTTCATTGATTCATACATTCAACAATATAATTCATACATTCATGAAACACAAAATAACAGAGAATATTAAACAACAAAAACACCTCACATTTGGATCAATATCTCTCTATTATCTTGATTCAAATTTAAATGTCTACAGCTATGAAAAAACAATAACTAAAATTCGCAATCTCCTACTAAATTGCAGCTACCATTGTATCCAATAGCCTAATCTCCAACAGCCTCATTTGGGCATACAAAACCTCTACTTATACCAGAGGGCTCCAAGGGTTCCCCCTGACTACCTATCTTCTCTAAGTAAAAACTAACTACCACTTAAGCTCTGTTACTTTAAAGTCTAAGAGTGAAACTCCCAGATCTCTCGCGATCATTTAGCTTCCAAGCATTTAGATCTTCTTTAGTTTTCAATTATTTCAAAAAGATTTGCAGGAAACGCTAGAGTTCAAGATTCCAAAATGATTCAAAAGGTGCGTTAAGGTGTTGAGTTGTCTCTCCACATGTTCTTTGCTGACGATTCTCCTGCATCACACTCCCTTGAGCAAAAATTCATGGACTCTTGTCAATGAGCTCCTGCATTGACTTTCCATGCTTCTGGATATCAAATTCATTTACCCAACTAACATCTGCTATTGGGTGTCCCTTCCACTTTACCAAATACTCAAAGTATGTCTTTCTCTAGGTCTTCTTTTCAATCCTCAGATCAATGATCTTTTCCATCTGTGGATTTTCCACTACAGACATCTACTTCTTCCACTAAATCTCTTTCTGGTCTCTCGATTATTTTGTGTCATTTTCCCTATAAGGATACATGTCTGAAACCTTAAATATGGGTGATATGCCCACATTCTCTGGCAGCTCTATCTCATAAGCATTGGCACTAAACTTCTTTAGGATCTTGCATGGTCCTATCCTCTTCAGCTTCATTTTGTTATATGTCCCTGTTGGAAATCTTTCCTTCTTGAGATGTGCAAAAACTTGATCTCCTACTTCAAATTGAAGTGCTCTCCTATGTTGGTCAACTCTTCATTTATACTCTCTAATATTGTTCTACAATTGTTCCTTAATATGACTATGAAGCTTCTACATTTTTGCAACAAAGTCTTATGCTCCAATGCTTCTGAATTCACTATGCTCGAGATCTTTTAATTTTGATACTCCTCTTGGATTCATTCCGTACACTATTAGGAATGGGCTCTTTCCCATACTTCTGTTTATTGAGTCATTGTATGAAAACTCTTCTTGTGGCATAATTTGATCCCATTGGCTATGATGTTCAGTGACCAAACTCCTCAGCAAATCTCCTAAACTGCCATTCACTTCTGTCTCAGGTTCTGCAACTTCCTGAACAAATTTATCTGATAGTCCTTGGGTATGAACTTAGCCTTCAACTTGGTTACCATTCTATCCCAACTCTTAATCTTTTGCTTACCTTTTCTTTGTCAGTCAGCCTGCAATTCACCCCACTATAGCGCTGCATGTCCTTTTAATCTAGTGACAACATGTCTCACCTTCTTCTCCTCATCGACATATTCATATTCAAAGTACTTGTCCATGGACCTTATCCAATCCAACAACTCTTCATTATCCAAGTTTCCTTCATACATTGGGATGTCTATCTTGGCTCTAGCTCCCAATTCGACAACCGCTTTCAGCAAGCGTTCCTCAGTATCATTTCCCCTACAGCTTCTTCAACCTCTGTTTCTTCACTTTCTGCATCATTGATGTCTCCATCATCAGGTTCTCTTCTTTGCATTGTCTCCGTCGCATCCAACCTTGTGCAAAGTTCTCTCATTTCTCTTTCTACAGCTCGATTTGCTACAGGCGGAATTTTATTGATGTATCTGATACCAATTAATGATACCATCCTACTTCTTTGTCTCCTCTGCCTACAGAAATCAATTATGTGGCTATGATACCACTCGATGGTATAAGATTATCTCCATTCTCTATTCTCCACTACCTAAAAATAAATTCAGGCTTTGATACCACTTGATGCAGACCCCCCTTCTCTCCTAAGGGTTTCGCGACCTCTTGGTTTTGGATCTCCAAATTCCTGAGTTGAATTGGTTCTTCAGGCCTTCAATAGACCCTGAATGATTAATTCACATGTCCTTTTGATGTCACCTATAGGTTCGAATTTCTCGCAACCCCTGTTTTCCGATGCTTTGTCAACACCAACTCATGAGAATTAGCTCTCGTGCTAGACTCTCTTTCTTCTAGATGACCAAGTTTGTGACCTTGGGCCAACTCCTTCACGACTTTAGGCATCGGCGATTCCATAACCTCCACCCTTTGCTCCTTCTAAAACACTTTCTTCCGAATTCGTGGATTTCTGCAGCGTGTCTTCCTAGATCTGACTGTCCAGTTGTACTTCGGGTTTCACGAATAATTCACTCAACCCACACTCAACTCCTCCAAACCTCTATCTCCTAGATTTTCTAATATGCTGCCATTTTTCCTCTTTGCATCCAATGGTTAGAATCCCTTCATGAATTCGTGACTTTGGCGATCCCGCTTCTCAAACACTTCAAATACTCTGAACTCCGAAATGTCTAAACTCTTCATGGATATCCTTCGTGCAACTTCTCCAAATATGATGGTATGGAATGATTTTGATCCCTCTAGAACAGATCTTACTCGTCGATTTTGGGAAACTTTAAAGGACTCCTCGCTTTGAAGATTTCTCTTATTTACTCTTCAGAGTTTGTCTTCCTTCGTATCTTTAACTCTTTAAAGGGTTTTCTTCGACACTTAGTCATATTTTGGATTTGCACATGCCTTGCAATATACCTTCACAGACACTTCTGCAAGTAACCTCTCAAGCTACTCCTCCTGATTTTCTGGTTCAAAAAATCTGTCCACGCACTCCTTGCGGACGATATGTATGCTCTGCATACAATTCCTACGTTATCTCTCCTGAGCTCTAATTCTAATCAGACTATGTCAATGCACTCTTTGCGGACAATACACACTCCTTGCATAATCTCGTGGAAGAGAAACAAGTAAAATGTATCTAATGTTTCACAGATTCATACATCCAACAGTATAATTCATACATTCATGAAACACAAAATAACAAAGAAGATTAAACAACAACAACACCACAAATTTGGATCAATATATCTTTGTTATATTCATTCAAATGTAAATGTCTACGACTAATAAAAAACAATAACTAAAACTCGCAATCTCCTACTAAATTGCAGCTACCATCATATCTAGGAGCCTAATCTTCAGCAACCTCATTTGGGCATACAACACCTCTACTTATATCAAAGGGCTCCTAGGGTTTGCCCTAAATACCTATCTTCTCGAAGTAAAACCTAAATACCATTTAAGCTCTGTTACATTAAAGTCTAAGAGTGAAACTCCCAGATCTCTCGCGGTCATTCGGCTTCCAAGCGTTTAGATCTTCTTCAGTTTTCAATCCATTCAAAAAGATTTGTAGGAAACGCTAGCATTCAAGATTCCAAAATGATTCAAAAGGCATGCTAGGGTGCTAAGTTGTCTCTCCACGTCTGATTTTCTAATGATTCTTCTACATCAATAACCAAGACAAAGTCCAAGACAAAACCAAAATTTTCCAGTTGCAGTAGTTGCAGATGTAGCTCCTCTCCAAACTTGTGCACCATTGGCCTTATGTAGTTGTGAGAGGTATGGCGACAAATGATCTCTAGCACCCTCTTATTTATAGTCTTCCAAGTGACCTAACTGGGCAAACTTCTACTTTTGGAGGCTAATAACTCAATAATAAATATTCTCTTGAGACGACTTGCCTCATAGGGTTATTATCCAATGTTTTAGGGTTTCTCTTGCTTCCCGAAATATTCTATTCTTTTCAGGGTTACATGTGGAGGTTATTACCTCCCATAGCTACCATAATATCAACACAAGGTAGGATAGTGATATTGAAGTACAAATCTGAGACCTAACTTCAATTGAAATCTTGTGTCACAATTCTTTTGAATCCAACAACACATAGGGCTAATGTAATCAAGTGGCAAAGGTGGCTCCTACTACGGGTATAGTTGAATCTCCTTGTTTACCATGATCTAAGGAAAAAAATAACCCATATGACTTAAGGATGGTCTTCTTTCCTAATAACATCCTCCCAAAGGTTGATTATGTAGTTCATTTAAGTGATCATTATTCTTCCATACTTCATCCTTAGCTTCCTTATATTCAAGTGCCAAAGAAAAAGAGAGGATTTCCTAACTACTTGAGTCTTCATCCAACTTGCTCGCATATTCATTCTTGGGTTGATTAGGGTCTTCAACATGTTATCTTCTATAATTTTCCCTATCCAACTTCACAAAAGTGTCATCACGATGGGGATAGTAGCATATGAAAGGTCTATTTGTAAGGATCCCCCTAAATGAGAAGTGAACTTCCTCAACAAAAGCATCCCCCAAGGGTTTGGGATATCAACGACAACATTTGTCATAACCGCGACATCCAGATATATTCAATCTTACAAAAAAATTCTTTATCACACCAAGCACTTCTACCTCTCTTCTATCCATTGCACAAATGTTATGGTATGGTCTTGTTACCTCGAGGACTAATTGTTGCATTGTTTTCAAAGGCATGACATTGGTTGATGCCCCAGAGTCCAACAAACATTTTTTTAATAACAAATTGTTTACTTTCAAAGATACGTAAAACAATCCACTTCCTCCATTCAATCCTCCTTTTTCCACAGTTTTCAAGATTACAGATGTATTGTCAGAGAAATCTTCCTTTCCTTCACCTAATCCCAAAATTTGTTTGATTTTCTTTCTTTGTGATGATATATTTTCAAACTCCAAGAAAGGGATAGAGAAATGGGATTTGGAAAAGTAGGATTTCAAATCAATATTGATATCTTCACAAGTAGCTTTTGACATGTCTAGAACATCGCTTGAAGTCTTTGTTGTCTAAATTCGTTGTTCTGTTTGTAACATCACTTGGGGTTGTAGATATTGGGCCATTTGAGGTTGTGGAATAGGAGCACTTAGCTGGGTCGCAGTCTCTTGGGGTTTAGGTTGAACTTATTTATCCCTTTGTTGATAAGTGACCCACTCATTTTCTAGGATTATCCTCTTTATTTCTTCCTGAAGGGGTTTAGGGGCTAGAGCTCTGGAAATATTGGATTGATCAAGGTTCCTTTCCTTTTCCCATTTAACTTGTTCATTAGGAGAGTTGGAGAAAACATTAATCTCATTGCAAAAATAACCGACATAGTTGATAGAGTTTCTTGGCCCATCATTGTAACTCTCACTGGCTAATCTAATAGATTCCTTGGAAACCAAACAAGTGTCTTTTTTATGCAACAAATCACAAGGTTTACACCATGGAAAAGGCTCTTCTTCTATTGCATTGTTTGCCTCTAAGGGATTGGGAACCTTTTTTCTTGATCAAGTTGAACATGTCTGGGTCTATCCCAACCACCTCACCCTCTAGGTTGAAATATATTTTGATGGGCTTGCCTTTTTCATAGCTTGATTTTGTTGTTGGAGGGTTTATGTTTGTTTAAAAAAATGGCTCCCATCATCATGTTCTCAGAACTTGTAACATTGAAAATATTCTTCTTAGGTTCACTCTTAGTCATGGAAGAGCTTGCTTGGTTGAGTCTTCCAAAAGAAGTAAAATTATTTTCAACCTTACATAGTCTTAACTAGAACCATCTACAATCTATTTTGCAACATTTTGAAGTAAAATTTTTCCAAACATGCCACAATGACAAATCGATGCCTTAAATGGGTCCAACGATCTTATGGAACTATTGAATGTTTCATCCTTTCTGATCATTGTTAAAGGATTTCTTAGTTGCATGAAATTGTAGAAAATAAGGTGCATATGTGATGATAATATATATGTTGTTTTGGCAATGTTTTGTAGTTTCTTGCTCCATATATTCCCTAGAAACAAATTGAGGCTTAATATGTGCCAACGACCTTACAAAATTGTAAACGTATTTCAATTCATTTTTACTACATGAGAGAATTGTAAGAAGAGGAGTAAATCAAAATGTAGTTTTGAAAAACTCTAGAGAAAATTGTAGACATTTATTGGAGTATTAATTAGAGTAAAAGAAATTATTCTCACCACAAGATCCCAATCACTCCATTGATGAAGATTTATCTGCTAGCTTATTTAGATGTCCCCTTCCACTCTATTGTAAGATTATACACTATACCATACTCCCCTAATATGTTCAATATACGTTTATCTCAAAATAATTCCAAATTGAAGGTTCTAAGTAGAGATGTACACTCTCCCAACTTAATTGATCCATCTATTACAACCATAGGATGAGATCTTACTCAAAATTTCTTGTAAAATATTTAACATGGTCCATAATGAGCAATTCTTTGTTGGTGTAACCTTTTAAAAGAATAATTCTTACATGACTCTTTCCTCTAATGGTCTTTATTCTCTCCTTTCACTAATGGAAAACTTCATAATCTATATTCCTATGAGCTTGAATGAGTTGTCATCCTTCCAACTCCATTGACATAGATATAGATTTACAATCGCCAAGTTGCTTACTAGCAAACCAAATATCCACCTAATTGGAAGATCTTCTTAAAGTGTAAAAACTTGATCGTTTCCAATTTCATAAATGTAATGCTTCCTTTAAATATTATATTTTCCCATCTATTTCCTGTGAAGAGTTGTTAGATTGTCTATGTCATTGTTAGATATATAACATACAATCAATCTTTGAGTGTGTATTATTTCACGTGTTAGACAAAAAAAAAATGGCATTTCTCTTATGTTTTGACCTTGTGATATGAAATTCCATATTTTCAATTTCAAAATAAAATAAATAAATATTTTATATTCCCCATGTAATTCCATGATGACTGATGAAAAGACTATTTAAGTCCTTATATATATATATATATATATATATATATATGGGGATAAGTTTCTTTATATACATACATGGAGAGGATGATCGAGGGGGTTTGGCTAGATATGAGACATTAGCATATGCATAGATTAGGTCACATTAAAGAGATTTATAGAAACTTGGTAGAGTCTCAATTATACATCTACGTATCATCACCTATTTGATGTTTTACATAGACATTTGGAGTTTGCCACATGGCAGAGACCATGTAGTAGATTCTAAATTAGTTCACATTGCACATGTTGAATGTTTCTTTCTTTCATGTTGATTGTTTGATAGGTAAATGACGCTTTCTGTCATGTGGTCCACACAAAAATGAAGAGGTAAATGTTGGATACATTTCATATATATGTCATTTTAGCATCAATTAAGTGATGAATATGCCAAAAAAAGGGTCATAATTTCTTACGTGTAAGATGTTGAATATTCTATGACAGTTAGCCAATGTATATTAAAATCACGAATGACACTAAATCAACGTTTATAATGTTGAACTCACATTGAATTATGTTGAAAAATGGGTTCAAATATAGTATTGATGGCATTGCACAAAGAGATTGGCCAAAATTATTCAAATGTATGGAGAGCAATTTTCTTAGTTATCAATGCCAAAAAGGTAGAGTTTAATGCTCCTAAAACCTAGCTTGGAACTCTAGATTCTTCCAACACTCGTAGAATATCCTCCTCTATGAACTCTAGATTCTTCGAGCACTCCTAGAATATCCTCCTCTTTGAAATCATAGGATCTTAGGTAAAACTTGATGAGAAATCCTTCTAGAGAGAGGTTCTTATCTTTTTGGAAGGAAGAAAAGACATCCTTTAATTCCTCTTTAGAAATTGCCTCCACCAAACTATCATTTTGATCCTCTTGGACATTTTTCCAATATATGAATGACTCAAAACTATCATTTTAATCCTCTTGGACATTTTTCCAGTATATAAATGCCTCAAACTGTTATAAAGTAGATATTTTTATTGTTGAAAGACACATTATTTATTAAAATTAAATAAATTACTGAAACTGTTATGAAGTACAAATAAACCTATTTTTATTGTTGTTGTTGAAAGACACATTATTTATTAAAATTAAGTATAATTGTTATCTTTAACATATTGAATAAATATACACTTACATATATAAGTATATCATAAAAAGGCATAAAAGTTGGGAATTTTTTTAAGATTTGATTTTGCATATATTTGTTTTATGGAGATTGAGCTTTTCCTTGAATATCATCGTATCTTGTTTGTTGGTTTCAGCCTCTTCGATCCCGATCAACATTGTGTTTTCTTTCCCCTCTGCTTTAACGATACGGCATTTCAATACTCTTTTGTAATATATTCTCTTCCAACGAGAAAAGGTATGAAAATCCATGACCAAAAGGAAAAGAAATTATTTAGCAGATGTATGACGATTTCCAGACATTACAGAGGGTAAGAATGATGCCTGCATCATCCGCGAAAGCGCCTCTGTGTTTATCCGCGAAATCAAACAGACACATCTCTAGGTGAAGGCCAATTGGGCGACTCGGGGAGCGCTGGTGAAGACCAATTGGAGCAACGCCCCCTTCACTGCTTCTTACACAAACTTCCACGTTGAGGAAGCCTACCAAGTCAGATCAAACAGACACATCTCCAGGTGCCTGCAACAGCACAAAGCATTCGCATTCGGCCCTCCGTCGACATTCACCTACAGTTCGCATTCGACACTCCGTCGACACACCGACAGTTCGCAATCGGCCCTCCATCGAAATGCCGCCCTGGAGCTTGCCAAACTGTCAACAAATGCTCAGATTTGTCCACCTGTTTCTTGTCAGACTGTTGGATCCATGTAGACGTTGGATTTGTGCAACGTGGAGATAGAAGGTGTAGAATCCGTACCATTTTTATTGTACGGTCAGCCAAGCGGGATGTCCTACGCTCGACACATGGCACTTTCCAGGGCACACATCTGACCTGTTTGGGACCGTTGGATTTGGCCATTATATTTGTGCCACGTGGCTTCTTTGAGGCTGTACGATATAACCATCAGATCGATGCCACGTGGCATATTTATGACAGTTAGATTGGTGCCACATGGCTATTTTCTGCACGTCGGATCTAGTCGTCCGATCACGGCCATGTGGAAACATCATGCACGTCAGATATGGCCATCCGATCGCTGACACGTGGCTCAATTTGGCACGTCAGATATGGCCGTCCGATCGCGGCCACGTGGCTCAATTAGGCATGTCGGATCTGGTCATTCGATCGTTGCTATGTGGCTCAATTAGGCACGTTGGATCTGGCCGTTCGATCTTGGTCACGTGGTTCCTTTCTGCACGTCGGATATGATTGTCCGATCATTGCCACGTGGCTTCTTTCTGCACGTTGGATCTGATCATCCAATCTCTGCCACGTGTCTCCTTTCTATACGTCTGATCTGACCATCCGATCACTGCCACATGTCTACATCTGAACGGTCAGGTTTACAGGTTGTACGACGAAAATCGTACGGATGTACACCTTTTGGAGCCATGTGTCACAGATCTGACGATTACGGTGGAGCAAATCAGACGGTTTACGTGGCACAAATTGGACGGTCTAGCAATAGCCACGTGGCACAGAACTATACAGTCTTCAGTCTTTGAGCATACAGTCATCTTTGCCGGCAATAACCAATGGTGCAAACATTCTTCTCTGCTGGTGTTCCCATGGAGAGCACCAACAAATCTTCCATGCCTCGCACAGACAGAAATTCTAGCAAATCTTCCACGCCTCGCATAGATGGAAATTCTAGCAAATCTTCCATGCCTCGCATAGATGGAAATTCTTGCAAATCTTCCACGCCTCGCACAGATGAAAATTTCTGCTTGTTATGCACAACATTTGTTTAATCTGCATTGGAGATTCTACTGTCTAATGGTTTCGGATTCCAACCAATAATTGCACCAATCGCACAAACATTCTCCTTGTCTATGTGATTACAATGGCAGATCCCTAAGGTTACACTTAGTGTTTCAAATATTTGATTACACGATATGAATATAGACCTATTTGATTACACGTCAATTACTGCAATTCTTGAACGTCAGTATTCCAATTAGTGCGTACAATCCCTAAGGTTACACTCAGTATGCCATATTTGGAAGCAAACTAAAGCTAACGTCGAGTATTCCCAAGGATTTAAGTTCCTATCAGATTATTACCAGAAAGATTCAAAGTGTGTAACAATGAAAGACTACCAAGAGATGATGAAAGACTACCTTCCAATCGCAAGCCAGGAAGTTGATAAATTGTGTTGCGTAGCTTATGTTCAATTCAGTTTCATCTAGCAATTTGTGGAATTGGGAAGTTGATAAACTATGGTGCGTAGCATTTTCATAGAGTTTCCGTGTAGTTTATGCTATTATCTAAAATCCAATAGTAAAATTCTATGTTGCACGGGGACCCGTCCCCCCCAAAAAAACCCATGTACCCACCGTCCCCGCGTTTCGGGGACTTGGGGACCCTTAGGAAACTTACCCAAACTGTTGGGGACTCCATTGGGGACTCGAGGACTTGTTGGTCGTCCCCAAGATGTTCCGGACAGATTTCAGGGACGTTCCAAACAGATTCCGAGCATGTTCTGGGCAGATTTCAGGGATTTTTTGGGCAGATTTTGGGGATATTCCAAGCATATATCTTCAGTCTTGACAATCATGGAAATTGATGATTGGACAATAAGATCATTTTTCCCATCTATTATTTTTGTATTGCATTGAATCTAAATTTGTTGTAAAGCACAGCTCAAAACATGGGTTTTGTGATGGGTTTTGAGTTGGGTTTTTGGTGATTTAAATATTGTATTTTCAGCAGCAACATTACAACAAGAAAAACTTCCATGTCAAAAAAACAAGAAATGCAACATTTCAAAGGCCTGATCCTTGTGGTTATTGCTCTTGTTTTTCTCATTTTTCTGGTCATCTTAACTTTTACATGTTGTACATGGGTTTCCAGGGGTCATTCAATTATAGTGCTTCCACCATCCCAACCTCAAGCATTGTGAGAACAATCAGATAGTAGTGACTTCGATTGGTACTAAATGTTTGAATAAATTCCTATTCAATCACCTTCTTAATATGAAATATGAATCTAATCTCTTTACAGAACCATAGTGTTTTATAGTGTTTTTCAACATAGCCATAAAAATATGAAAAACCTATTGAAGGGAATGTCTTTTAAGTTTTAACATAATCGTCATTAACAAGAAATATGAGGAAGAAAAACTGCTATAGAAACATTTCTCACTTAAGTTTCTTAAAGCTAAACTGCATTTTGCTCTTGTCTAGCAACCAATAATGAAATGACACTCCGCCCTTTTTTAAATTGCTTAAGGTTTTTCAGAATTGGCAAGTGTAAGGGTTGTGCATAATACTGTATAGTATAGCTTGTTATGCTTACAAGCTTGAAGCAACTACAAATATTT
>ML786603.1:438054-464846 GCA_009831015.1 Picea engelmannii | reverse complement strand
ACACCAACTCTTAACATGGTTGGATTTTTTGTCCCCGCAGGTTTCGAACCGGTGACTTTAACATCACGGAGTGACTTAACAACACACTCCATCACCAACTGTCCTACACCTCGAGGACATATATAATTTTATAATGTTATTTTAAATACTAATTTTTTATTTTATTTTACCTATATATAGTTTTATAGAAATTATAAATTCTAATTATATAATTAAATTCAATAATTTTGAAATTTATTATTATTATTATTATTATTATTATTATATATAACAAAATTATTAAAATAATTTTTTTTCATTTTACCTATATATATATTTCTATAGAAATTATAAATTCTAATTATATAATTAAATTCAATAATTTTGAAATTTCTTATTATATATGTGTATTTTTATAAAAAAAAATTATTAAAATGTTATTTAAATTATCAAAATTATAAATAAATTTTAAAAATTAAAATAATTTTTTATTATTATTTAATTATCATGTTTTTAATTTACCAACATCAATATCCTTTTTAATCATTTTTTAATTTATCAACATTAATATATTGATATTTTATTTAATCATTTTTTAATTTACCAATCTTAATATTTTATTAAAATTATTAAATCCATTCCAATTACAATTTTTAATTAAATCAAAATCCTTACCATAAAATACATCATACAACCAAAAATATTTTCCCCAAATTTCCATCCAAAATTGGAAATTTTATCTAACACTATGGTTGCCCAACAAAAGGGTTCAATTGTTATACTAGCCTAATTATAACTTCTCATTTTTGTGTCTCTATATTTGGTTCATCACAACATGCACACTCCTTTTAGTTGTTCTCTTAGTTACTCTAGCTTGATCCATTCGCACTACTAATGGCTCATTGTGAACCTCCATGATGGATGAAGATAAATTGTCAATCCCAACCATGCTTGCGCTTCCAATGAAGCCAAAGGGTCCGCAACCCGGAAACAAAGACATTCACAGTGTTATATGAAAGACAATTTTATGAGCTCCTGACAGTTGCTCTATATTGTTCAATCATAGTTGAAGGCATAGGAAATTAACAATATTGGTAAATTGAAAACAAAGAACATTGGTGTCGTTGACATGGGCTCCACCAGTGTGTCCATTCATATGTGTTTAACTAGATAGAAGGATACATGGATTGGATTTCTTTTGTGTTTTTTGGGTGGACATCAATTTCCTGATTGGGAAACCGATTGTTGCAACTTCTCTGATGTTGTTTCTACACACAATGCAATGCAATATTTTGACTGACAAAACAAGAAACTGTGCAGGAAAAAAAGAAACATAGTAGATAGAACAAGGAACGAGAATATGTGGAGCACACTTCATTAAGGGAAAAGAGTTGAGCTAAATAAGCTCGAGCAAATCAACAAGATCAAGAACTTGACAAGAATCCTAACAGACTCGTACAACTAGCAGTGTACAGTCACTACTACGTTGAGGTTTACAACTAACACTCTCTCTTAAACTCAACTTTGGAGGTTTGCAACTAACACTCCCTCTTCAAATCAACGTTTACAGACATCAGCACTGATAAAGCCCAAGTCTTGCATTTGGAAATCAAAAAATGGATTTACCCAATAGATTTTAACAAAAAGAACTTAAAAAATTCAAATGCATGTTGGTCTATGTCTCAGCCGGCTTACAATACATAACAATAAAACTAGACTTCATCTTTTTACTTGAGCTAGGTTTCTTCTTTCTCTGCTTCCAAACTCTGTATTGTTCTAATCTAGTCATTTTTTTCATTTTGGCGTTGATACTAAAAGCTCCATGCTTTTTCTTTTTTCTTTGTCGATGTAACTTCATATTCAGAATTTGATCAAGCTTCTTATGTATGTTTCTTTCATCTGCTTATACAACAAATTTGTCTTTGACAATGGTTTGATGCCATCACTGTAAACTATCATCAATGCCCTTCATAGCTTGGGCTACATAGTCAATGGACTGCTTCCACATTAACTCAAAATAAAATCTGTTTTCTTCAAAACTCCATTGCATGAAGATGGTTTCAAAGTGATCTTCATTGAAATCCTCATCTATGTCTTCATATTCTTCTTTTGGTTGCTCACCTCCATAGTCAAACAACTTTTCAATCTGATATAAAAAATTATAACAGGAACCATATTGGTTCTCTTCTTTCTGTTCTTTCTAAGAGCAGTTACCATCATCATCATCATCATCATAGATTGACTATTCAATCCATTTCAAATCCGCATCAACATTATCTTCTTCTTCAGCTTTTTCATTGGTAGTCACAAGTGTAGTAGCTTGAATGCTACTGTCATCAAACCTTCTTACAAGCACTGCTTCTGCAGTCACCAAATTATCCACTTGGTTCTGAAAGCCAAGTAGGCTTCCTCCTCCAAACATCAATTCATGAACTTTCTTCTTCTCTTCCATTATTTGAAGGCATTCATCATAAGACAGATTATCATCATCAAATTCAATTTCAAGATTTCTTACCTCTCTTTCAAAGAGGCCAATTTATGCACAATGTTCATCAAATATCATTGATGTTGATCCTTTGTTGTCATCAACAAACACTATTGGAATCATTTCATCAATGTCGGTTGTTGTATTGATAGCTTCACCATTAATTTCTACGATTTTCTCATGCTCTGTTTCATACACAGATGCACCTTTTTTCTCTTCCTCTGGTATCTCTTCTTCACACACAAATGCTCCTTCATTCTTTTCTTCTGGTAGCTCTGCTTTAGACACAGATTCTTCTTCTAGAGTGGAAACATTCAACAAATTATTGCTCCCTCTTCCATTGGAATCTGTTTCCATAATACTCCAAACTTCTTTCAAAGATGTTGTTGTTGCAACCTTGTTCAACATATTGTCATCCAAGGCTTGTTGGATGAACTGCAATGCTAATGCATCCATTTCCTGATCATGTAGATTATGATAACAGTCTACAAGACACACAAAAACATTCATTCTAACAGACCAACATTCAAAATTTTACTCCCCGGATGGGGTGTTAGGGCGGCATACATGGCATACGACAGAGGCAGGCACCAACCACCGAGGCATGGAGCCATGTGACGGGCTCGTGCCCCTGCCCGCCACCCTCCACTGCAATTAAATAGCCATTACTACGATTTGAAGGGGCATTTATGAAGTCTCCCTCTCCTTATTCGCGTATTTGTATGGCTTGTTTAATGATGTTTGTCTCTCATCTACGCTTGCATCCCAAAGGGCTCCTCCCTTTGCAGCCATGGCCTGATCCCGCTCGAATTCTCTGGCTCGATGCTGCCCCTGCTCACCCCTAGGCCATTTACCTCTGCCTGGTGCACCTAATCTCCTCAGCCAGTCACAACTATTACCCTATGCCGCATCCAAGGGGAAGGTTGCGGAGGGGCTCTCCCTGAAAGCCTCTTCATCCCTCGGTCTCGCTTCCCGACTCACCTTCCATCTACTCCTTCCCCCCCCCTCCAGTCCGAGCTTTTCATTGCTTCCTCTCACGCTTCGACGAACTCGCAGTTTAAATGTCTGGCAATCATCCCTCAGATGTCAAGCTCATTCTCGCGTCTCTTTCTCGATCCTCCTGTGGATTTCACTGCCCCAACACCAGTCCTTGACCCTCTGAGAAACTTAGGAGGCGAACCTCCTCCTCCTCGTAAGCCTGGGAATGTTGGATACCATTTCACTATTTCCTCCAATAGCACGCAGTTCAGAGACAACCTGGCTATCCTTCATAGTTTGGTCTTTGAACTCCGCCAGGGGGTGGAGGACCTCCAGTTTCGCCTACAAGCTACAGATGAAAAGGTGGCGGTCTTTCTTCAGACTCTCTCCTCCATGCACGAAGCTTTCTCCTCGGACCCAGCAGAAGCGACCCCAATGGAGGAACCTAATGCAGCTCCAGGTGAAGGACATGACAAGGTGCAGTGCTCAGCAGAGATGGGATGGGAGCAGGATGGGCGTGAGAGCAGTGTTGTGGAGATGGAATCGGCAAGGAAACCGCTACAAAACGCTACTACAGGTGCTGATGGAACCGCGTGCGATGATAAAGTCGAAAGGCTGTGGGAAGACTAGGTGATGTATGTTGAGGAGGAGCCTTGGACAGAGGACCTCCACACCACGTGGCCAGGTTATCTACCAGGTGTCTAGGCCTATAGTGTTTTTCAAGGTCTTGTCAGCCTTTTTTAGTTTTAACTAATAAACAGTTTGTCTAAGACCATTTTTCTTAGCCTATCATACTACTTATGTTTGACTCCTATGCTGGCTGGACTGGTTTCCCCTCTGTTGGGGCAGTCCAGTAACTACAGTATGGCTATCTCTGTATTTTGCAACTTTACTTCAGTTCTGGAAGGCTTTTAATATATGATACTTCTTATTTAAAAAAAAAAAAACATTCAAAATTTTACCATTATATTGTGGCGGTAATGGTAGATTCATACTCATGTTGCTCCAAATATAATCAATTTTTCGTTTGATCTACTTCATGTGTGAGATCCTCAGGTACAACTGGAACCTCTTCATTTATTTTTGCGAAATATGTTGACATTTCTTTGTTGTTCTCTTTCCATATCTGTCTGAGATCTCTTCTAGACTTCCTGAGTCATCTTTGCTAACCCATGAAATGTTTCTTCGTTGTTCATTCACCAGTTCGATCACACTTATGGATCGACTATTCTATCTCATCACACTAATATCGCTTGATGAAAAAAAGAAACGAAATTTGGGCTCTGACCTCTTTTAAAAATTAGATCTATAGAAAATTTATTGTTACCTGGTATGGATCTTGCTAGATCTGATTATCCGAGCATAAGATCTTTCATAATCAAAACTCTAAGCTGAGTTCTTTACTCACTAAAGCCCTTTAATGGTGGAATCGAGCTATCTGAGTTTACTCGAGAGCCAATTCTTACTTCTTTTTAATGATTTTTTTTTTGTATTAAATCCTCATATGACCAGGGGTTGTGACCGGTTGCTAGCCCAAGAAGCGTTGCTTCAGGAGATCTGGGCACTTCGGGCTCCGGGCAATTTTCCTTCCTTACCTCTTAATTCCTTAGAACAAGTATACCTCCGAACAAGGGGAAGGGATCAATGCTCACAATTACCCGTCGAGATCTACGACTCAGAAAACTTTGGGTCTCCTGGCATTCAAAAATCAATGGTCCTCATTGATCGTGGATCAACGACTCTCATTTACTTTGGGAGTTTGAGCTTCGGGCATTTTCAATGCACAATACTAACAATCCTCTGAAGTGTCGAATTAGCGAACTCGTGGAGTGTTGGATCTTACGATCCACGTGTATTTTGAATGAGTGGTCACGATCCTCTTCGACCTTCGAGAGATTTTTTCTCCATAGTGTTGAATCGTCGAAGTGTGAGATCAACATCCACATGTCCTCTTGATTGGATGAATGAGATTTACTTCGAAATCCCAGGCTTTGGGAGTTTCGAGATGCACAACACCACAAACCTCCAAAGTGTTAACTTTTTGGAGTGTCAAATCTGTCGACACATGTCCTCAACCTTCAACAATTCAAATTGACTTCGGCCTCTGGCCAGTTCTCGATCCATTGCTTCACTTCACAAAACCCTCCAGAATGTTAAGCCTTTGAAGTGATAGATCTAGTGCCACGTGGCCTCGTTGATGGACGGTCCAGATGAAATCTGGGCTTCGGGCCTTCAGGATTTCTTGCTTCATGCATCCAACTTTCCTCCGAAGTGGCTTTCCTTCAGAGCATAGGATCTCCTGCCACGTGTACTATGTGATCAATGGCCTGGATTTACTCCGGCTCTTCGGAGCTTCGAGAGTCCTTGACTCAGTAGACCTTCATTATTCTGAAGTGTTTGGTGCTTTGGAGCTCTGAAGTGTTGGATCTGTTGACATGTTTGTAGATGATCCAATAGTCCAGAGTCACTTCAGGACTTTGTGAGTTTTTAACCCACATTGACTTTCTTCCGGAGTGGTTATCCTCTGAAGTGATAGATTGGTTGACACATGTCCCTCACTGATGAATGAATCAAATGAACTCTGGCCTTCGGGAGTTCTTGCTCCACACTACTCACCATTCCTCTGGAGCTCTCAACCTCCGAAGTGAGGGATCTCCTGCCATGTGTCCTTTTGCAACGGACGATTGCGATGAACTTTGGGACTCTAACACTTCATCCACACTCCAAAGCCTTCAAAGTACTTTCTCTCTAGAGTGCAGGATCTGGTGACACCTGTCCTCTCGGGATCAGACAGCTAGATCTTCTTCGGTTCCTCTAACTTCGGGACTTTTGCTACCTCTGCACTTGATTTCTTCCAGAGTGCCTTTTCTCCAAAGTGTAGGATCCACTGAGACGCATCCTGTGCTTGGATTGATGGACAGGATTTGTTTCGGGCTCCTCTGCAACCTTTGCACGAAATACGCCAAATACATGAAGTCTAAAGGTCTTCGGCAACTAAACCTGTGCACCTTTTCTTAATCTAACGACTACTCTCTCGCATCCGCACACAATCATGGAAGCAAGATGGGATAGTGATGTGGTGAGACGATCAAGAGGGGTAACATCGTGGCATTGACAATGAAGTTGGTGAGATAGATAGCTAATAAAAGTTGAGAATGAATGATGCATGTCATGTATGCTCGAAGATCTATGGTGCAACTATGATATGCTAGCATTTATTGTATAGAAAATGAAGTTGGTACCATAGTGCATTTATTGTATAGACAATGAAGTCGGTGCCTATGATGTGCTAGCATTTATTGTACAGAAAATGCAGTTGGTGCCATAGTGCATTTATTGTATAGACAATGAAGTTGGTGCCATAGATAGCTAATAAAAGTTGAGAATGAATGAGGCCTGTCATGTATGCCCCCTGAGAAGATCTATGGTGCAGCTATGATGTGCTACCAATACTCAAAGCAGTGCATTTACTGTACAACTTTGACATATTGCTAGTGCCAAGTGGTGCATTTATGGAGTTACTTAGAAAATTGAACTAATGAATTATTTTGTATTGATGCATTTATGGAGTTACTTAGAAAATTGAACTAATGAATTATTTTGTATTGAGCTACACACTTGCATTTATCTATGTGACACGATTTGTTTTTATTTATCAAATATTGCAGTGTTTATACTTAGTTGGTCCAACAATAAGATTCCAATCCTTTTAACCAATAACATGCAATAAAAACAATAATTTTCAATTTATTTAGATTTCTAAATCTTGTAATAAATTCAAATTTTGATACCCTGGATGGAGTGATATGTCGCGCATCAAGGCCATCTGGGCTAGAGTCAGGCCTTTCCATAAATGAGGCAGGTCGACTCCCATCCCCTCAACATTAAAGATGGGAGCAGGCCCCAACCACCAACCTCACGCCATGGGACTTCTCCCTCGCGTGAACAATTCGGAGGCACAGTCAGTTAAGGTGAGAAAATTAATGGAGGAGCCTCTCTCGTCGCTCCTCCCGGATATCAAAAAACCTTGCCATGGATTTATCCATTTTGATTTTGGCCTACACCAGATGGGCATCTCTGAGCCCTGGTGCAGCCATTGGAACACCTTCTGCATTTTAATCTTCAGAATTTCCATCCCAATGCCACGAGAGAGAGGGAAGCCACACTGTGGCTCTGCCTAGTACACCTTTGTTGCTCATCAAAAGAGACAACAATGGCTGGAGTGTGCTCTGTCAATGGCTCGAACTCAACTCGCACACAGTGCAAAAATGGCCAGGAAACCTCCCATGGTGTATGTGGAAGAGGTCTTCCCGGAGGAGCCAATTCAGGCTCCTCCGGAGCATCTTCTTTTCACTGTACCCGATAATTGGCAGCCACCAAGCAGCCTCCTAGGGGAAGCTACCATGGCTGCCATTGTGGAGCAGCAAGGACGCAGCACTGGGGAAGCTCAAATGGAAGAGTTCACCACTTGATACATCGAGGAGGAGATTCCAGAGGAGCTGGATTCTCAGGATGTTGTACTTTCAACCGGCTACATTTATGCCAAAGACATGGAGAGAGATAAGGAGTTGAAGGCAAAGTCACAGGGTCAAAGAGCAGACATGGAGCAATAGAGCAAGGCAGCAACAAGCGAGGTTATGATGACCAGGTCGGATGGCAAGTCGAGGCAGGGTGGCAAGTTCCTTGTTCCACCTCCCATCTCGGCCATGCAGGAAAAGTGGCGTGTCCCACCGCCATTTTTCCAACCTGATCACCTTGAATTGATGTTCGATTTGAGGAGCTAGATGGTGGTCCAAGTCCACTGTGGCACTCTCATGAGCCAATGCATGGATATGCTATATGTCGCTTTCTCCAATGTGCCAACAGGGCAGAGATTCCCGACCTATGCGCAACCTTTCGTGATGCCAACTAGGGAGAGAGTGTAGGATGAAGATGTCGACATGGTCACCTCTGAGGCCACTGGGTAATCGCTTATGGTTATTGTAGTGTCCCCAAGACCGAGCCTCGTTACAGATCATGATATATGCAATGAATTGTAAATGTGTTATAGGCTGGTGAGCTAAGTTTTGTATAAGCCAGTAGGATTATGTGTTTGATTAGGCCAGAGAGCCTAAGGGTTGAAGGCCAACGGCCTGGATTTTGTATCTGTATGTATGCAACACATCAATAAAATATAAACACCTGCCAGGTGTAGACCAACCACGATGAATGAGTGATGGGGGACTGAGCGTCTACAGAGTGGGCAAGGGATTAGGGGCTGAAAGGTGGGGAAAAGGGGCTGAGTGTTGAGCCTAGGGGCTAAGCCTAGGGGGCTTAGGCCTGGAATAATATTTTAATATTATTTCCAAAAAGAGCCATGTGCATATTATTTTATCCTAAGTTCCTGGCAGGGGAGGGAACGTGCAAAGGGGATGCATGCTGTGGAACGCATGCAGTTCCCAGGGTGATAAGTGTCAACCCTGGTGCATGCAAATATAATCGTCGAAATGAACCGCATGTTGGGATATTCTCCATTCGGACCCGATCGTCTGAGTGTGAACCCATGGGATCTCTGCAAGAATACTTCATGCCATCCTGAAACGGAGACCGTGAGACTATCCCGTGATTTTTGAACCTATTAGGGAAGCGCTTGTTGTTTTTCCCACTTGGCTGTTGCGGCCAAGCAGTGCTGAACTACGCGTGGCGTACTGGCCAGAGTAAGCTTGGGCTGAACTTGTGTATGTCCTCTCTTCTGGTGAGGGAGGACTGTGGTTGGAGGAAGTAGGTTGTCAGGCCTGTGAGCAGCTCTTTCGAGGTAGAAGAGTTTGATGGGAAGTGTTTTCTTCCAGAGAGTGTCCAACACCAGCTACGGGCTCTGAGACTTCCTGATCCGGCCTGTTGCCGAGACCCAGAGGGGAGGTTAGCATCGATGGACTGTTCATGTGAAGGCATGTGGGGAATGAGGGTCTAGTAGTAGTGGGCGTAAGATGGCATCTTTGGGAATAATCCTTCCAGATATTTCTATGTTGTCTTCCCTGTAACCTCAGCCTAGCCTAGGATTCCTTGCCTTGGGGTGGAGCTCAGTCCCAGCTCGGGGGTGACCCACTGTTGAGCTAATGAACAGTGTGGTCTAAGGCTAGGAGGTTTGTGGAAGGCCTGCACTTGGTTGGTGAATTCTACAGCTGTTAAAGATAAGTATTTGAAGTATGTTTTGATCATGATCTGCATGACCGTGCTGTTTATGTATCATGTTTTCTGCTGTGCAAATGAATTATTGATTGGTATGGAATGTTTAATTTATAGCAGTAATGAGATATGTTTTACTCGGTAATTTAATTGTGTTTAATTGTGTTAAATGCATGTGGTTATACTGGCCTGTGTTTATTATTAAAAAAATGTGTGCAAATTGTTATCCGAGCGCGAGTAAGCTCTGAACTGTGAAAAAGTACACTACAGTTATGGTCATGGTTCTAGAGTTAGTTAGGGACGAACTGTCATGGTCTAAACTAGTTTTATTTTCTATACTTCTAGTTAAGGTTGACACTATAGGCTGCCATATGTCTTGGTTTCTTATGGGTAGGACAGTTGGCAGATAACCTTTTTTGACATGGATATCATGAGTTGCCAATTATTCTGGTTTCCATTAATTTGACGAAACAATTAACATCCTAAACACACTTGTATATTTTAACATATAATATAATAAGACCTACCTCTTTTTACTTAAAAAAAATATATATATTCAAATTTAATTAAATTAAAATATAATCTATTGATAAATGCAAACTAATGAAAAGTCAACAATGAATATGAATTGAAGAGGGACTAAAAACACATCCTATATAAAGTATTTAAAAGGTTTATATATCTACCAATACTAAATTTTAAATGCAATGTCACTCACTTTTCTTTATTTTATTTAAAAAATATTAGTTAGTTGGTTTTGCAAGATACACATTATACATTGTAAAATTTAAAGGTAAATTTTTAATATATTCTTTTTTATTTAAATTTATATATAGAAAGGATGATTAACTTCCAATTTATTTATATATGTATAAATATTTGTTCACATATAATGTGTAAAATTTAAAATTTATTAGTAAATTTTTAATAAAAAATAAAAATAAATTATATATATATATATATAAAATGATTAACCTCTACTGAAATAGAATTTTTAGAATTTTGTTTTTGTGCTAAAAAAACATTAAGAGAAAATTTTCAAGATCATTATAGTTTTGATAAGTTAAAAGGTTAGGAAGGCTGGTAATGTGACAAATATTTTGAAATTGAGATAATTTTAGGTATAGGCTCCACAATCTAAGAGAAAGTGTTTATCTTCAACCCTCTTGGTGTCACAAAGGTGACACACTCTTTCATCCCATGGCATTTTAGGAATTGACCAACGCAAACTTCACTCTAGACCTTGTGAGAATTTGTTTTTATCTTAGCAATGCTTATTTTTTTCTTTACACTTTTCAAAACAAAAAAACAATTTTAATATTCTAGATTAGAATTGATTACATCCTTATAATACCTTAATTTTGTTTTCCTCTTTAAATATATTTATTTATTTATTTATAATTTCAAAGTTAAAACATCAAAAGATATGAAATAGAATGAGGAAATATAGAAATAATATATAAAAGAAACTAAATTTGAATGAATATATATTGTTGATGACATAAAGAGTATTAAATAATATTTAATTTTTAAATAATATTTAATTGTTAAATAAGCTTAAATATTAAAGTCAACAAATTTTTATAAGCATTTTAATGAAGTTTAAATTTTTAAAATGATATCTAAGATGTGTACTAGTAACATCAATAAACAACGAAGTGATACAACAATATATAACATGTAAAAGGTATGTACATCTTCATAGACTTTATCAATTTGATGTTTTACTTAGTCTTAACTTTAAAAATAGATTATTAGTATTATTATTATAATACTTATATGAAAGAAAATATATTACATAAATAAATAAATAAATAAAAATTCAATTTTATATTTTTTCATTTTATTTATTTTAATTTATAAATAAAATTGTGTATAAATAATGTATTACTTATAAAAGAATTTTTCCAATTTAATATTTTTTATTTTTATTTATTTTATCGTTTTTCAATATAATATTTGCCTATTTATTTATTTTAATTTAAAGATAAAATTGTGTATAAATAATATGTTACTTATATAATCTATTAAAAAATTATTAAATAAAATATGTATTTAATTTAATAATATTATTTTATACTTTTGAAATTGTGTATAAATAATATGTAAAAAATTGTCTTTTCAATTTTTAAGAGAGAATATGTATGTGAATAAATTGTGTATTTAATTTAATATTATTATTTACTAATTTTTTTTATTATATAGAGAATTATAATTTTAAAATTAATTTAAATTTTTTATTTATTTTAATAAAATATTTAATTAAATAATAAAAAATATTTATTAAAAATTTTGTAAATTTTGTAAATTTATGTTATAATGAGTTGAAGGTAAATATACTCTTCAACTTAACTAAATAAACCATGTTCAAAGTGTTAGCGATATGTCTTGCCTTGGGATTAGGCATATTCAAATCTGTAGTTTGCACAGGAAGCATCTGAGCATATCACGAGGTAATCCCATTTTTGTAGCAGCAAGTCAAGAAAGCGAGCGAGCGAAGTTTTGTCTTCAGCAGTTGAGGAACATCCTTAAAGAAAATTGACGGTCAGAATCTTATAGGGGAGATCGACGAAATCCCGTCAGCCGTTAGATCTCGGGAAGTTGCGTCGGGGTTAACCCCTAGTGTGAAGAGGAGGAAAGTCGGGGTTCAGTTCATCGGAGAATCAGAGTTTTCGAAGACAAGAAACCCTTACATGAAGGAATCGCGATCCGCGATTTCTTGACTGGATCATAACCGTCCGACAACAGAGACACGTGGCGAGAGATCTCGCAGAGTCGAGGAATGGGGAACTGTAAGTCCCGAGCACATGACAACGGGAATCGCGATATCCTGATACGCTATTTCCTGACGGAGTTAAAGGCCGTAGTGGGATATAGGTGGCAGGATTTCGCAGCAGGGAAAGGACTGTTGACAGGTGGCAGGACCCACAACACTAACGAGATTATTCGGGCCGTCCGATCTGGATAGACACATGGTGCGTGATTAAGTCGCTTCGGCGTGTCGCCCCTCGCGACTCCAAAATGCAAAGGATAGTCCCGTTATGTTCCGATGCGCGAGGTGACAGGAGAGTCCGTGGCCCGAGCCCACGGTATTGTCGGGAGAATTAAGAACCGTCGGATCTAGAAGGACACCTGGCGCAGGATTAAGCCATCTCGACATTTTGTCTCTCGCGACTTCAAAGGCACAAAGAACAATCATCCTTATTCATGAACGCCGAAAGCCTCTATGGGGATAAAAGCAGGGTCATGGTCCATGGTAACCCAAGAAATTAAAAGAGCTAAGCGGAGGGGGGGCCTAAAAGTGTTGTGTCCAGTCGCCGAAAGCATCGTCACGATTTCCAGATGCCATCAGAAGTGATTTCGCTCCTAGTTCTTGCTTGAAGTAAATAAGAATAAGAAGGAGTAGTTGAAGCCTCCTTTCATTCATTAAATGAGGGAATGGAGAGTCTAGAAAGACCTCCCCTCGCAGAGGTCCTGTGTACCATTTTCCTCAAAGAGGCCATGCCGAAGTCCTCAGCTCGACGAAGAAGTCTGTGCATGTTAGCCGAGCGCTTAATGGCTCAGCTACCCTCCTTACAGGAACCATGCATAGTCAAGGTGGCATTTAAAGAAAGATACTGGTACGAGTTTGATTGAGGTGACACCATCCATTGAAAGTTTTGAGATGCCTCTGCTGGGCGAGAGGAAGGGGGAAGTATATGTAGTCATTTTTGCCATTTTGTAAGGGTCGATGGTTGAGCAGAGCTCCCTACTGTAATGTTTTAATTGCTATTCTAGCTTTCAGCTTATGCACCTGTATATGAGATTTCTTGTTTTATGACAGACAGTTCTCCTTATTCCATCTAATTTCATCTCATGCTAGAGAGTTTGTGATTCACTGAGTCACGCGAGTTTTTGTAGTTATGTTATGATGAAAGATTTATTGTCGCATAGATGTATTCTCTAGTTTTTGCGTTTATGTGTAATATGATATTGCATTTAGACATATTCTTCCTCAGCCTGTTAGGAACCTGTTGTTAATAACAGACCTCTACTTCTCTCTTATACAAGTCTTCCACCTGCTCACCCTTTACTACAACTCACTGTCTGAAGTTTATGCAAGACCTCACTTGCCCATGCATACCTGGCCTAGTTTTAGAATTGAAATGTTATCATTTTGAGTTGGCTTCCATTCGGCTACCCCATCTATAAACAAACTGTGACATAAAACTGATGGGCGTCGGGCTCTACTCCTGATAGCAATCCAGGAGTGACTTCTGTTGCCAACATTTCTGGTGTCGTTGCCGGGGACAAAGTTGAACATCTTCCCTGGGATTGAACGACAACTATTAGCTGATTCTGAAGGTGCATCAGATATCGGAACTATTGAGATTGCTGCTGTGCACCTGGCGACTCCATTGTGACGACTTCGTTGGGGAGAACCTGCTCTACTAATTGTGGCGTTCAGAGGCAGACACACGCGATCTCATCCACAGCTTCCCTTAGCTACACCTGAAACCGATCCATAAGTGGTTCTCAAAAAAGGAAAGGCCCCTAAAGCAGAGGCTTCCACCGCCGAAACAGGTAATCCTCCATCTCCTTTTGTCAGAACTCTGTTTTCTCCTCCTCAGTTTCTTAACAGACCTTCTTTAGAGGTTTCCCGTTTCCTGAACTTTGGGAGTGTTCCTGCTGAGTTTTCCCCTCCTGGTCTAGAATTGAAGGGAGAAATCCTTGTCACTCCCCTCTCCTCTGAAGCTATACCTTGGTGTAGACCCATGACCACATAAGATTTCCCCACTCCTGCACAAGGAGGAGCACCTGTTGACTTGAGCTCAGTAGCCTGTTCCTTGCATCACCTCTTGTTTCCCACCCCACTCTGAGATTCATTCCCGGTAGCCCCTTTGCGAAATCCTTCTCTTCCAAATTCTCCTCCGCCTAATATTCCTATGGCTGGTGCTAATCCCCCTCTGAATAGAATGGACGCCGTAGTTGCTGCTAGGTATGCTCCCTTGATCTTACCTCAGCCCACGAATCCTTTCCCTGCTGGAGATTACTTGAAATATATGCCTAAGTTCACTGGGGAAGGGGACATAACTGTGGAAGAGCACCTGGCTGCTTTCTATAGTTATGCAGACAACCTGAACATTGGAAATGAAGATGTCTGGATGAGGGTTTTTGTCCAGAGCCTGGATGGTGAGGTGAGAAAATGGTTTAGAGGATTAGCTCTCGGATCTATTGCTGGAATTGACGCCCTGGATAATGCTTTCCTGAGGCAGTGGGGAGATAAGAAGGATTTCATGTATTACATGATAGAGTTTGGGTCGTTGAAGAGAATGGAAGGAGAGTCTGTTCCCGACTTCTCCAAGAGGTTTATTAAAATGTACAACAAAATCCTTGCTGAGATAAAGCCCTCCGAAGCCTCTGCAATGATCACTTATTCTAGTGCTTTTGATCCTGATTTCTGCCTACTCCTGAGAGAGAGAAGAGCTGCTACGCTGGCCCATATATAGGATGCAGCCGTGGAGGTAGAATCTAACATATTGGCTGTCAACCGACTTAGAAACACAGGTGATAGAAGTACGTCCAAGAACAAGCCTGAAGCTTCCTCATTCAGTTCCTCACCACTGCCCCAATAGACAGATGAGACAGCTAGAATGATAAATTCACTTGCTGCCAAGATAGAAAGATTGGAATTAGAAGGGAAGCCCATGTATAAAAGTCCCCAAAACAATGATAATAGAGGTTTCAGACGACCTGCTAATAATATGCGTCAGGTTTTCCCGAGGGAACAGAGGGGAAAGGACAGAGAAGATCAAAGGGTTCAAACCCCCCTCCAAAATAACCTAGTTGATCATGAGGAAAGAGAGGAGATAGACGAGTTTGGCCCTGGAATTCACTATATTGAAGAAGCTCCCCCTTTTCCTCATTTGACGTAGTCCACATATGAAGAATCACTGATGAATGCTCAAATTCATGAGCTGGGGAAAGAACAAAGGGCCAGTCACACTTCTAACAGGTATAATCTCAGGTCGAGAAGGAAAGACAGAGACTTTGACAGCCCAGACCAGCCTCTCATAGCAGAAAAACCTGCTAGAGCCGCAGCAGCTACAACTAAAGAACAGAATACTCAGAATGCTTCACCAACAACCAAAGATCCTGTTACTGAGGTAAGAGAAGCTCCCAAACCTACCTCCTCCTTCAATTTTGAACATGAGATTCAAAAGATTAGGATTCCTGTACCCCTCTCAGAGCTAGTAAAAAATGAAGATTTTAAAAGATCCCTCTCCAAGCTGCTACAATCCGAGTCCCCCCAGCCCCCTGCTGACTCAGTAAACCTTCAAGATGAAAAGATAGCCGTCATCTTAGGCCCCATGGTAGAAGATAGAGATGACTCATCGCCCCCCTTCTACACATCCCTGAACATACATGATAAAGTGCTGCATAACTGCCTCATGGATTCAGGAGCTTCCCATAACCTTATGCCAAAAGTAGTCATGGAAGAATTGGGAATGGAAGTGACAAGAACATATCATGATTTATATTCCTTCGATTCAAGGAGAGTACAGTGCCTAGGAGTCATCAAAGACCTAGCAGTTTCCCTGTTTCAATTGTCCATGAAGAGTGTGGTCATGGATATTGTGGTAGCCGACATTCCTCCCAAGTTCGGTATGCTGTTGTCTAGATCGTGGATCAAAAAGATGGGAGGGACACTATAGATGGATCTCACATATGCCACCATTCCGGTCTTTGGAGGGGAACAAAGGAGATTATACAGAGAAGCCCAGCTGGCCTATATTGTCATTAATGAAGCAGACCCTACCAATCACCCCATCTTTTCACTTGACACCGACTTAGGGTCTAGTTTGCTGCAGATTATTGATACCCCTGAAAGCTCTTTACTACTCAGAAAACAACCCAGCCCTGATCATCTGATTTCCCCTCAAAGCTCCTCTATGTGGAATTTTTTTTTCGACAGAGCTTCTTCTAGCGAAGGAGCTGGTGCTGGAGTGGTTTTCATATTGCCTTGTCAGGAAGTCATATCCCTGTCATACAAGATGGAATTCGAAGTAACCAACAACATGGCAGAATATGAAGCTCTTGTTCTGGGTATAAGGGTTGCAAAAGAAATGGGAATTGAAGAGGTAACAATATTCGGAGATGCTGAGTTGGTTATTTAGCAGATAAGGAATGCTTATCGCGCCCGTAATCCCCGGCTCAGGAATTATCGGAATGAAGTATGGGACCTTATTGATAATTTTTTCTTGGCTTTTAACATTTCCTTCATTCCGAGGGAAGAAAATACCTTGGCCGATTCTTTAGCTGTCTCAGCTAGTTTGCTCAAATTTCCTCTGCCGCCTATGATAAAAAATGATGTTGATATAAGATACAGGCCCTCGGTGTCGGACAATGTTAAGCATTGGAAGGTGTTCGAGGATGATTTTGAACTTGAAAGGTTTCTCCAATCAGTGGATGAATTTTCTGCTTTGCATATTGACCAAGATCTTGATTTGGAAGGCGACCCTTGCCCTGAGGAATTTTTAAATAAAATTGCTAATCATCAGATCATTCAGCTGCCCAGTAATCACATTCCGAGAGGACTTGTCCCTTTAGAAAGATTGTTCGACGGGAATGATGTGCCGGTAAAGGGCAGGATCTCAAGTGAAGATACTGAGACAACCGAATGCAACATTGGTTCGCAGGAGAAGCCCAGGTTTGTCAAATTGTCAAGCAGTTTGACTAGAGAATAGAAGGTCGAATATACTGAGCTGCTAAAGGAGTTCGCTGATGTGTTTGCATGGACGTATGAAGACCTCAAGACCTATGACACGTCTTTTATCGAGCACAATATCCCACTAAAATAAGAGGCTAAACCATTCAGACAAAAGTTTAGACAAATAAATCCCATGTTGCTACCTGTCATGGAGAAAGAAGTGAATAAATAGTTAGATGCCCAAATTATTGTCCCCTTGAGATATTTTGAATGGGTGGCCAATTTGGTCCCAGTAAGAAAGAAGAGTGGAGAAATTAGACTCTGTGTTGATTTCAAGAATCTCAACAAAAGCTCAAAGAAAGACAATTACCCCCTACCTAAGATGGAACACATATTGCAGAGGGTAATTGGTGCCTCCAGGATATCCATGATCAATGGGTTTTCCAGCTATAATCAGATATCGGTCATGCCTGAGGACAGGGAAAAGACAGCCTTCACCACTCCTTGGGGCACATTCTTGTATGCCAAAATGCCATTTGGGTTGATGAATGCAGGAGCAACGTTTCAACGAGCTATGGATATAGCGTTCATAGGGGAGAAGGACCAGTTTGTGGTAATCTATCTGGATGATATCACAGTCTTCTCCAAGACAGACAAGGAACACTACTGCCACCTGACAAAGGTCTTCATGAAGTGTCGGAGGTATGGCTTATCCTTAAACCCTAAGAAATCCTTGTTTGCTATGAAGGAGGGGAAGCTCTCAGGCCATATAGTATCAGCACAGGGAGTAAGGATTGACCCTAGTAGAGTAGAAGCAATTCAAACCCTATCTCTTCCCAGATCTAAGAAAGAGGTTTAGGAATTTTTGGGGAAGATTAATTTTCTGAGGAGATTTGTCTCAAATTTTGCCGAGCTGGTGAAACACATCACAACCATGCTCAGGAAGGGAAATGAAGTAAAATGGACCATTGAACCCAGGGAATCTTTTGTCCAAATAAAGGAGTTGACTGAAGCACCTGTGCTAATCAGTCCCGATTATTCCAAAGATTTCCTGATATTTTCTTTTGCTTCCTGTGATACAGTAGCGGCAGTTCTGTTGCAGAAAAATGATCAAGGGAAAGAGCAACCGATTGCCTTCTACAATAGGGCATTAAGAGACGCAGAACTCCAGTACGAGATCATGGAAAAGTGGGCCTATGCATTGGTGAAAGCTCTCAAAGATTTCGGAGTATATGTCTTGCACTCAAAGATCATTGCCTATGTCCCTTCGGCCTCTGTGAAGGACATTCTTATATAGCCCGACATGGATGGAAAACGAGGAAAATGGATTGCCAAGATTCTAGAATTTGATCTAGAAATTAATCCCACCAAGTTGGTAAAGGGACAGGGTTTAGCCAAGTTGCTAGCTGAATCCAATTGCAAAGCCTTAGGGATTAATTTCATCAATGAGCAAGCTGAGTCATCCAACAGGAATTTTCAGGATGCCTTATCGATGGTAGAATGTGCCTGGTATCGTGACATTCTGTACTTTCTATAGGAGTTGAAGCCCCCCGATGAAATGGGAAAAAGTAAAGTGAGGGCTCTTAAGCTCAAAGCAGTCAGGTATTGCCTCATTGACCAAACCTTGTACTGGAAAGACCCTCTAGGGGTATTTCTGAGATGTCTGGACCCACAGGAGGCCCAGAAAGTTAGGTTTGATTTTCATAGTGGCCTTTGTGGAGGTCATCATTTATGGAAGACCACAACCCATAGGATACTCCGAGCGGGGTATTGTTGGCCCACATTGTTCCCCAATGTATGCAGGGAGATCAGAGCATGCACCAAATGTCAAAGGTTCTCGGGAATGCAACAACTCAAATCTCTGCCATTGAAGCCCATAGTAGCTTCGACACCTTTTCAGCAGTGGGGGTTAGATTTTATCGGAGAAATTCATCCTCCCTCAAGTGGTCAGCACAGATGGATCCTGACTGCAACAGATTATTTCACCAAGTGGATAGAAGTTGTCCCCACCAGAAGGGCATCACACAAAGTAATTATCAGCTTCCTGGAGGATATCATAGCCCGATTTGGCTGTCCCAGTAGGATCATCACCGATAATGCTGCTTCTTTCAAATCTGAACCTCTAATTAAGTTTTGTGAGCAGTTTCAGATCTCAGTAATTCACTCCACCCCCTACTATCCCCAGGGCAATGGTTTAGCGGAATCCTCCAACAAAAGCCTGATAAAGATCATCAAAAGATTGTTAGAGGATAACAAAAGAGCCTGGGATTCGAAGTTGAAATTTTCTCTGTGGGCCGATCGTGTCACCATGAAGAGGTCTCTAGGCACTTCGTCATTTCAACTAGTTTATGGAGCAGAGGCAGTTTTCCCTACTCAGCTCGCCTTACCTGTGGCGAAATTCTTTCAAGATTACGAGGGAGAACCAGATCATATGATCAGAAGAATTTATCAGATAGTGGAAGTGCAACAGATCAGAGAACAAGTGAGGGACGCAACTTATAGTCATCAACAGAAGATCAAGCAGGCTTTTGAAAGAAAGGTCAAGAAAAAGGAGTTTGAGATCGGGAACTTGGTTTTTAAATGGGATGCACCCAGACAGGATAAAGGCAAGCACAACAAGTTCGACGCCCTCTGGATCGGCCCCTTTAAAATCTCTGAGATTTTCTCCAACAACACCTATGGGTTGTAGGATCTGGAGGGCAAAGAGGTTTTCAACAGCCCAGTGAATGGGCATTTTCTAAAAAAATGTTTTATTTGAGCCTTAGACGGCTCCTTTGTTTGTAAATATTGTCTTTTACTTCTGTGTTTATTTTCTTTTTATGTTTTCGGCTTAATAAATGACTCCATATTCCAACAGCAAGGCACTGAGGCTGCGGAATGAGATCTTAGAGCATCGCAGGGATGACTCTATCCCCCATGGAGCCTAATGTTAGCGATATATCTTGCCTCGGGATTAGGCGTACCCAAATCTGCAGTTTGTACAGGAAGCACCTGATCATATCACGAGGTAATCCCATTTTTGTAACAGCAAGTCAAGCAAGCGAGCGGGTGAAGTTTTGTCTTCAGTAGTCGAGGACCATCCTTAAAGCAAATTGATGGTCAGAATCTTACAGGGAAGATTGATGAAATCCCGTCAGTCATTAGATCTTGGGAAGTTGCGCTGGGGTTAACCCCTAGTGTGCAGAGGAGGAAAGTCGGGGTTCAGTTCATTGGAGAATTGGAGTTTTCGAAGACAAGAAACCCTTACATGAAGGAATCACGATCCGTGATTTCTCGACTGGATCAGAATCGTCCGATAGCAGAGACACATGGCGAGAGATCCCACAGAGTTGGGGATCGGGGAACTGAAAGTCTTGAGCACATGACAAGGGGAATCGCGATATCCCGATGGAGTTAAAGGCCGTAGTGGGATACAAGTGGCAGGTTTTTGTAGCGGGGAACGAACCATTGACAAGTGGCAAGGCCCACAACACTAACGAGATTATCCGGGCCATCTGATCTGGATAGACACATGGTGCGTGATTAATTCGCTTCGGCGTGTCACCCCTCACGACTCCAAAATGAAAAGGATAATCCCATTATGTTCCGATGCGCGAGGTGAAGGGAGAGTCCATGGCCCGGGCCCACAATATTTTTGGGAGAATTAAGAACTGTCGGATCTAGAAGGACACCTGGCGCAGGATTAAGCCATCTCGACGTTTCACCTCTCGCGACTTCAAAGGCACAAAGAACAATCATCCTTATTCGTGAACACCGAAAGCCTCTATGGGGATAAAAGTAGGGTCACGGTCCACGGTAACCCAAGAAATTAAAAGAGCTAAGCGGAGGGGGGGCCTAAAAGTGTTGTGTCCAGTCGTCGAAAGCATCGTCACGATTTCCAGATGCCATCAGAAGCGATTTCGCTCCTGGTTCTCACTTGAAGTAAATAAGGATAAGAAGGAGTAGTTGAAGCCTCCTTTCATTCATTAAATGAGGGAATGGAGAGTCTGGCAAGACGTCCGCTCGTAGAGGTCCTGTGTATCGTTTTCCTCAGAGAGGCCATGCCGAAGTCCTCAGCTCGACGAAGAAGTCTGCGCACTCTAGCTGAGCACTTAATGGCTCAGCTACCCTCCTTATAGGAACCATTCATAGTCAAGGTGGCATTTAAAGAAAGATACTGGTACGAGTTTGATTGAGGTGACACCATCCATTGAAATTTTTGAGATGCCTCTGCTGGGCGAGAGGAAGGGGGAAGTATATGTAGGCATTTTTTCCATTTTGTAAGGGTCGATGGTTGAGCAGAGCTCCCTACTGTAATGTTTTAACTGCTATTCTAGCTTTCAGCTTATGCACTTGTATATGAGATTTCTTGTTTTATGATAGACAATTCTCCTTATTCCATCTAATTTCATCTCATGCTAGAAAGTTCGTGATTGACTGAGTCACGTGAGTTTTTGCAGTTATGTTATGATGAAAGATTTATTGTCGCATAGTTGTATTCTCTGGTTTTTGCGTTTATGTGTAATATGATATTGCATTTAGACATCTTCTTCCTCAGCCTGTTAGGAACCCGTTGTTAATAACAGACCTCTACTTCTCTCTTATACAAGTCTTCCACCTGCTCACCCTTTACTACAACTCACTGTCTGAAGTTTATGCAAGACCTCACTTGCCCATGCATACCTGGCCTAGTTTTAGAATTGGAATGTTATCATTTTGAGTTGGCTTCCATTCAGCTACCCCATCTATAAACAAACTGTGACATAAAATTGATGGGCGTCGGGCTCTGCTCCTGATAGCAATCCAGGAGTGACTTCCGTCGCCAACACAAAGCATAAGCAAAACTTACATAATACTAATAGAAAACTTAATAACACTTTTACAATGTAAAATGTCTTTCATCAATATTAACAATATAGATAAACAAATAACCTAATTTTTACAAGAATTTTCAATTTTTAAATTTAAATAAATTTATTTTTAATTTTTAAATAGAAAAAATTTTAAAAATAATTTTATATAAATAATAAAAATTTAAATATAATAAAATTTTGTTGTATTTGACTTTTTAACATAATTTCTATATATTATATTGTTATATATAATAATATAATATAATTAAGATGTATTTTCAAATATTTAATAACTAACTTTAAGGATAAAACTATTTAAATATCCTTGAAATTACTACTTAAAATAATTACAATTACTACTTAGAATAGAATAGTTACTCCTCAATTTTCAATACCTCTCAATAAATAATGGAACATCAATTCTTTCCATTTATCATTGTATCAAAGTAGTAATTACCCTGTTGCCTGATGACTTTTCCTCTCTTGTGGGTGAAATAATTGTTTTTACCTTTGTTCATGTTTTTTATTATGTTCATGTTTTTTATTATGAGGGTAAGTTCAAGGTTTTATTATATTATTTAATTATTGATGATTTTCCTCTCTTGTAGGTGAAATAATTGTTTTTACCTTTGTTCATAATTTTTTTTATTATGGGAGTAAGTTCAAGGTTTTATTATATTATTTAATTATTGATGATTATGATGATATATTTTCAAATCTTTAATAACTAATTTTAAGGATGAAACTATCTAAATAGTTATGAAATTATTATTTAGAAAAACTATTTTATTATATTATTTAATTATTGATAATGATAATGATGATATATTTTCAAATCTTTAATAATTAATTTTAAGGAGGAAACTGTATGAATAACCGTGAAATTACTACTTAGAATAGTTATTCCTCGGTTTTCAATACCTCTTAATAAATAAAGGAGGGGTCAATTATTTCCTTTTATCATTGTATCAAAGTAGTAATCGCCTTGTTTCTAGTGCCTTTTCCTCTACTGAGGTGAAACAACTACTTTTACCTTTGTCCATGTTTCTTATTATGGGGTAAGTTTGGTTATTGAGGGAAGAACGATTTTATTATATTATTTAACTATTGATGATGATGATAATGATAATGATGGTTAAGTTTAAGGATGAAACTATATGAATAGTCATGAAATTACTATTTAGAATAGTTACTCCTAAAGGAGTTGTGGAAGATTCGGATCAATTATTTCCTTTCATCACTATATCAAAGTAGTAATCAACATGTTTCCTCTTGTGCCTTTTACTCTACTAAAGATGAAACAACTGCTCTTACCTTTGTCCATGTTTTTTATTATTGGGTAAGTTGGCTTAGAAAGGGACAAACGATTTTTACCTTTGTCCATGTTTCTTATTATGAGTAATAATTATTGATGATGATGATGATGATGAAATTGGTCTATGGGACCTTAAGAGGGTAAGGGATTAATTTCAATTCTTTAGAATTGTGTTTCTATGCTCGAAAAGCATTAACAGAAACTTTCCAAGATCACCATAGTTTTGTTGAGTTAAAATATTAGGAAGGTTGATAGTGTGACAAGAATTTTGAAATTAAGATCTAAGGACAATCTAAGAGAAAATGATTTTCATTTCAACATTTTGTGACACACTTTTTCATTTTGATATATAAATTTCATAATATAAACATGGTATTTCTTTTATTATTATGAATGCAATTTTATCATTTAATTTAATAAGTTAGATTTTATTTTTTTTAATTAACATTTTATAAATCTTTTATTAAAAATATTTTTTCATGAATTAATTATAACATATTTACATAAATTATATTTAATATATTATTATTAATAAAATAAATATAAATTACAGATTATTGCAGGTCTATTGCATCCGAACAGGGTTCTTATCCCCTCACACATCAAGAGGAAAGCGAACCAAGTTGCGGATGATTTAGCTAACTTGGGCACTGAATGGAGAGGGCCAGACCTCCACTGCAGTTCGGCCCAAGACCCGGATCACCCTATGCTTCAACAATGCATTCGCAAGGCTGGATTGGCAGATCTACCCCCGGATGGGGTGTTCGTGCGACCTCCGTGGAAAAGCGCGGGGGCTGACACAAGCCCACACAGCACCATGGCAGGTGATGGGCTCGTGGTGCAGCCCGCCACCCCCCATGAACTTTAAATGCTGCTACGGCGAGTTAACTCTGCATTTAATCCACACTCAAACAAGGCCCTTTCATATGGTTCCAGAATGGCGCGGCTTGTTCTCTATGTCATTTTCTCCAGCGTTCTCCTCGCTCGGCTCCTTGCGACTGGGCTTCGACTAGACATTCCTCTCACCCTCCTTCCTCGCTGGACGTTTTTTGGCTGGTTATCCACCCCCTCTGCGCATGAAATGATGCGCCAGAGAGGCAGACCAAAGAGGGGCACTCCATGGAGGCCCCGTCGACCTCCGGTCTCGCCTCCTGGTACGCCCTCTGGTTGGTTATCCCCTCGCCCCCACGTTGCTCTCTGTGAAGACTCACCTGCTGCCACAACCACTAGCCCCTCATCCTCCATCCCGAGCCATCTTTTCGCCCCCCTCACGGTGTCCCATTCCCATGCACCAAGTGTCTCAATTTGTGGTGACTCTCCTCCGCACAGTGAGCACACGCGAGTAGCATGACTCTCCCCTGGTTCTGTCGATCAGCAACACCTCAGAGACCATCTGCTCATCATGCAAGACCTGGTCTTTGAGCTGAGACATGAACTGGCTGATCTTAATTACCGCCTCCAAGCGACTGATGTGAAAGTGGCGACCTGTGTATATCTTCTATCTTCCATGGAAGGAATTCTTGCTTGGGATTCAGCAGTGAATATGTCAAAGGAGGCACCTGATGCCCATCCAGCCGTAGAGATGAGCTCGGCCTCTCGACGAGTCAGCAGGGAACCGACAACAACTGAACATGGAAGCCGGGATAAAGGCAAAGCGTGAGAAGAGGCAAGCGAGCCTGATTACGAGCCCACGTACATCGAAGAGGAGCCATGGCCAGGGGACCTCCCTCCCATGTGTCCAACTTTCTCACCAGGTGTTTAGATTTTATGCTTGTTTTATCTAGCTCGTCTCCTGGTCCTAGCTTAGGATTTCTGAACATGGCTTATATTATCTATGTTTATGTCTCTATGGATTTTGAACTCCTAGAAAGCTGGACTGGTTTCCCCTTTATTGGGGCAGTCCAGCAGGTGAACTCTGAACATGTTTGTATTTTGGCAATATGCTACAGTTATAGCAGGCAACTAATATAATTCTCTATCTTACTTACAAAAAAAATAAAAAATATATAAATTATTTAGAAGTAAATCTTCATAGTTAATACAGCCTGCATGGGCCTAATGGTTAAGAACATGTGTTTCCTCTTAAGAGATCACAAGTTCAAATCCAGAGTGGGGTAGGGTATGTATACCTTTGTAGACTTTACCAGTCAAATCGCTAGGCAAAGGGGGCCTCTTGTCCCATAAACAAGGGGGTCTCATACACCAATTTGAGTTGGGCAAAGGGGATCCCTTGTCCCACAAACAAGGGGTCTCATACACCAATTTGGTGTGGCTTGGATATGACCTATTATTATTATTATTATTATTATTTGTTTTTGTAAAATAAATCTTATTTTTTATCTTTCTATTCATTATGTGATTTATAATTTATTTTTATGAATAAATCTTCATTAACATAAGTAAATTAATTGTTTATAAAATAAATCTCTTCATTTTTTACTTTCTTATAAATTTTAAGAAAGTAAATGCTAAATTATAATGCAATAATATAAGTTAATAATAAACCAATTCTACAATATATAATAATGAGTCAATTTTGCATATATGAACAAAAAATACAGATTATAGCATGTTAAATTTATATAATCTAAACAATATAAGGATTTATTTTGATTATCATTTTTTTATTCAACACAATATCATTATACTTACAACTCCACCAAGTTCAATCTCGAATCCCAATCCCAATGCAACTAATAAGACATGTTCATTTACATGACTTAGCCATCCTCGTCCTCTAGAACCTTCCACTATGTTATTGTTTTGTGTTTCCTTGCATAGTTGTAAATGATAGCCACATAAGCATTTGTTCCTTTCAAATGAATTCTCACTAAAAGCATCAAATTGTGTTCCTTTTGGGATTCTTCCAAAAAGTCTATTCCATGAAATGTCCAGATATTCCAACTTGGTTAATATGGAGAACTCTTGATGAATCACTCCACTTAAATTATTTCTGGACAAGTCCAACTCTTCCAAAGTAGATATCTCACTAAGAGACAGAGGTATTTTCCCTTCCAATTGATTTCTAGATAAATTCAATAGTTGTAGACCACTTCCTATGCTTGGAGGTATCTCTCCTATAAGATTATTATTAGACAAATCAAATATAGTGTTGTCAGACAACATATATGTGAGACCATACTCAAATCCCTTTATTATAACCCTCAGATCCTCATATAGTGTGTTACCACTGTAATGGAAATCAAGCACACACAAAAACCAAGATAACTTGAATAAGGTTATATGTCTTTATTCAATCAATGAAATAAGAGAGCAAATAGCTTTCTTATATAGGTTACAATCAAGTAGAGTCAAACCACTTTATGAATGTGGGATAAAGTGAAAATA
>ML786603.1:425256-438004 GCA_009831015.1 Picea engelmannii | reverse complement strand
CTAAAAGCAAATAAATTAACCTAAAGTCACTTTGACTTTATTAATACCTAAGTCTAATTTCTAATTGACCATTATAAACTAATATTTAATTTAACACCCTCCCTTAATGACTAGTCTACTCACTACACCAAGTTTCTTTCGAAATTTTACATGCTTTTTGGGACCCAAAGACTTGGTGAAAATGTCTGCAGTTTGATCCTCTGTAAGACAATACTACAGCTCAATAGTTCCATATTCTACAAGCTTTCAAATGAAGTGACAATGTGTATCAACATGTTTGGTACGCTCATGGAAGGCTGGATTCTTGGTAAGTTCCAATACCCCTTGATTGTCATAGAACAAGGGTGTAGGCTCTCTTTGTTGCATCTGCATATATGATAACATCCTCTTGAGACAAACTGCCTCACATGCACCTTTCAATGCTCCTCGATACTCTGCTTTTGTCGATGAAAGGGGGATTGCATGTTGTTTCTTACTGGTCCATGTGACTACACCCATGCCAAGGATGAAGAAATATCCAGAGGTGGATTTTCTGTCATCAAAAGAACCTGCCCAATCTGAATCTGTATACCCACACAACCTCGGTTCTTTTCTCCTACTGTACAAAGTACCAAAGTCAAGTGTCCCTTTCACATATCTCAGCACTCGCTTAGTTGTTTTCTAGTGCTCTACTTTTGGCGTTGTCATAAATCTAGAAATGAACCTCACCGTGAAACTCAGATCAAGTCTAGTGGCTGTAAGATATATCAAGCTGCCCACTAGCTATCTATATAGTGACTCACTGACTGCCTTTGAGTTAGTCTTGACTGAAAGTTTCAGCCCTTTCTCCATAGGTGTAGAGGAGATTTTGCAATCCTCCATCCTGAGCTTATCCAACAAACTCCTGCCATACTTTGCTTGTGAGACAAAAATGTTGCTCCCTGTTTTCCAAACTTCTACACCCAGAAAATAGTGTAGGAGGCCTAGATCTGTCATGTCAAATGCTCTGCTCATGTTGGATTTGATCCATGTAATTGCATATTTCTCACTACCTATAATAAGACATCATTCACATAAACAATTAGAAGAATGATCTCATTATCGACTCTTTTGACATATAAGTTGGAATCTAAAGGACTCCGCTCGAACCCTTGCTGAACCAAATACCTATCAATCTTGATGTACCATGCCCTCGGTGCCTGTTTCAGACCATATAGACCCTTCTTTAGTCTGCAAACTAGATGCTCCTTCCCTGCAACCTGAAACCCCTTTGGTTGGCACATGTATACCATTTCCTTCAAATCTCCATTGAGGAAGGCACTTTTCACGTCCATCTGGTGGACCTTCCAACCTTGTTGTGCTGCCATGGCTAGACCAAGACGAATAGTTCTCATCTTCGTTGTAGGAGAAAAAGTCTCCTCATAGTCAATGCCTTCTCACTGAGAGAATCCTTTCGCAACTAACTGTGCTTTGTACTTGTCAAGTTTACCATCTACCTTGTACTTGACCTTGTACACCCATTTGTAGCTAATGGGTTTCTTCCCTGATGCAAGAGCTGTGAGATCCCAAGTCTTATTTTTCATCAAACTTTCATGTTCGGCCTCCATGGCCTTTTCCCATTCAGGTCTTCCTTTTGCTTCCTTGAATACCTGCGGCTCATAGATCTCCTGAATATTGGTCATAAGAGCAAAGTTGATTGTGCCAGTCTATTGTTTACTCTTACCTCATGATGATATTCCCTCGATCATCTCTCCTATCTGAACATCTCCAATGGTGTTGTGCCACCACTTGGGTCTTTTGGAATCCCTGGCTGCCAAGTCAGTATTGCCACCATGACTTGGGCTTCCTGCTTCAGAATGTAGTGATCTGACTGACTTAGGAGACTCATCCTATTCTAACTCCTCATCATCATGCTCAAAATATTTCCCCCCTTCAGGTGGATCTATCAGAATCTTGACACCTGAATCTTCAATGACTTATGGTTGCTCAGTAACTCTGAATGCGGGAAGAGTATGGAAGGGTCCAACCTCCTCATCAACAACAACATCTCAGGTAAATCTCACCTTTTCAGTTTCAACATCAACTAATATGTAAGATTTATGGGTGTCATTGTACCCTGTAAGCATCATCTTCTTACTCTTCGGATCTAACTTGGTTCATTTTGCAGATGGAATCCAAGTGTAAGAAGTAGAACCAAAGACCTTCAAGTGACTTACTTTGGGATTTCTTCCATACCATGCTTTCTCTGGAGTCTTATTCTTTACCGCCATCATGGGATATCTATTCAGCAAGTACATTGTTGTGAACACTGCCTCTGCCCTGCCTAATATCCACCAATTTGAACAGACCATGGTCCTCCACACCAAGAGCAACGATCTTCTTGGTATTCTTGTCAACGATATAGCACTTGTGATTGCTAAAGTTGACATCCAAGTGAGGAGAGTGCCTCATAATCTGACTAACTAAGAGTATTTAAGCTCCATACCTGACACATAGTGGACGTTGAGAAACAAAAGCATCTTTCCTGCGAAGGAAATCTGAACATTCCCCTTGTCGACTATATCACACTCCTCGCCTCCACCGACGATCACTAAGTCTTTGGATGGACTAGGTGTAAAATCTGTGAACCAATCTTTCTGATTGGTGAAATGCCTGGATGTGCCTGAATCAACAAACCAAGCAGATGACTTGGACTGATCTTCTTGTGTATAGGCTATAAAGGCATAGAAGGTTCCCTCCTTCTCCTCTGTGTGCTCTGCAACATGGGCCTTCTGCTGAGACCCTCTGTGGTTGTGCTTATAATCTAACAACCACTGTCTGCAGTGCTTCTTCATATGGCCAGTCTTGCCACAGTAATGACAAGTGATGGTCTTCAGGCTTTTAGTGGCATCCTCATCATTGCCTGGACTAGGTTTCCTTGTCCATTTGCCTTTTCCTTTAGCTTTGGTTACAAAGACCTGCTCTGAACCCTTTGTCTCACTACTACTCCCAAATTGCTTCTTCCATCTGTCCTGCTGCAAGAGCTTATTGGATAACTGTCCAAACTTTAGGTCAATGTCTGTAGCTGTGATGTTCAGGGTCTCAATGAAGTGCTCGTAGGATCCTGGCAAGCTATTCAGTGTGATCACCACCATGTCCTCTTCTACCATCTTCCGACCAATGGCCTCCAACTGCTCTCGGATGTCCTTGATCTTGAGTAAGTGCTCTTGGAGAGAGGCACCCTCACTCATCTTGATCAAGAAAAACATATTCTTTAAAAAGAATGCTCAACCCTTATTTGAAATCTCATGGGTCTCTTTCAACTGTTTCCAAATCGTTGCAGCAGTCTTCCCATTCTGAACCTCAGGTAGCATCTCATTTGTCATGGACAATTTGATTAGCATCACGACCTCTCTATCTTGGCCATCAAACTTGTCCTGGTCTTTACCTGCAATTCTGGGACGAGGACTTGTGCCTAGAACAACATCTGACAGGCACCGGTACGCAAAAATGGCTAGCATGCGTTGCTTCCAGGTATTGTAGTTCTTCCCAGAGAAATTTTGGTTTCCTTCCAACATGATTTTGGTCAATGTAGCCATAGATGATCATAAATTACTAAACTTAGCAGATAAATAATGGCAAAATATCTGCAATCTGGCTTTTAAAACCAAAAAATCAAATGAACCCAACTTCGGTTGATCCGAAACCCTTTTGTCTCCTTGAGTGTGCTACACTGGTGATCCCTTGATCTGTCCCTGCCTGCAGTAGTCCCTAGGTCTTCACGTTCTCCTAGACTTCGTGGCCCTAACCTCGCTCTGATACCATGTAACGTAAATCAAGCACACATAGAAACCAAGATAACTTGAATAAGGTTATCTGTCTTGATTCAATCAATGAAATAAGAGAGCAAATAACTTTCTTATATAGGTTACAATCAAGTAGATTCAAACCACTTTATGAATGTGGTATAAAGTGAAAATATAACCTAAAAGCAAATATCTGACCTAAAAGCAAATAAATTAACCTAAAGCCACTTTGACTTTATTAATGCCTAAGTCTAATTTCTAACTGACCATTATAAACTAATATTTAATTTAACAACCACTGAGTTGGGAAGATCCAAGGATTTTGAATCCTTTGAGTTCATGAAGATTGGATGGTATTTTCCCATTGAAATTGTTGTTGGATAAATCCAACACTTGCAACTTGGTGAAATCTGTGACCCATTGACGGATACCACCCTGGAGATTATTATGACCAAGACATAAGACTCTTAAGCCACTAAAAAATTTGAGATATTGAGGAAGCTCGCTTGTTAATTCATTTTTTCTTAATTCTAATAATTGAAGTTCAGTGCTATGGGCCAAAGATGTAGGGATAGTGCCAAAAAAGTTATTAGAATGAGCAGAGAGAGCTTTCATAGAAAATGGAAAGCCTATGTCCAGAGTTCCACTAAGTTTATTCTCAGACACCTTCAACCTTTGTAAAGCCACACATTTATTTAATGTCAGTGGTATTCTACCTGACAACAAGTTGGTCGTTAGTGTCAAAATCATGAGAGACTTGCAATTTCCTAAAAATTCAGGGATAGTTCCACTCAACTTGTTTTTAGATAAACCCAATTGTTGGAGTTCCACACATTCTCCGATACCTTCAGGATTCATACCTATGAGATTGTTGATATCCAAGTAAATAGTTTGAAGCTTAGTCAAATTGCCAATACCTTCAGGTATATTCCCTGTTAACATGTTCCTACCCAGATGTAGGAAAGTAAACTTACTCAATTTTGAAATGCCTTCTGGTATGCCACCAATGAGCATATCTAAACCAAGATGTAAGAAGGTCATCTGAGTCAATTTTGTAATAGATTCTTTTGGTATGATTCTAATGAAAGTATTTCCACCCAAACTTAACTTGGCCAACTGAGTCAAACTGGCAATTCCTTCAAGTATGCTACCTGTTAAATTGTTGTTGTGAAAGTAAAGTTCTTCAAGCATACTTAAATTGCCCATACCTCATTAAATTGTTGCTGTGAAAGTAAGTTCTTCAAGCATACTTAAATTGCCCATACCTCGAGGTGTGCTTCCTTTTAGCCTATTTCTACCTAGATTTAGTCTGGTTAACTGACTCAATTTGATAATGGATTCAGGAATGACATTAGAAAACATATTATAAATCTGAGATAGGAAAGTCAGCTTACTCAAATTGGAAATGGCTTCAGGTAAGCTACCACTCATGTCATTTTCAGCCAGACTCAAGGTGGAAAGGGGGATCTTGAATATACTCATTGGTATGGAGCCCTAAATCTTGTTGGCTCTTGAATCCATCCATTCAAGATTGTTGCAATTTCCTATTTCAGAAGGGATCATTCCTGAAATATTACCTGGGCCATCAATAGATAGTTGATGAATCTCTCTCAAATTTCCCAACTGAGGTGGTACACTTCCTGACCATCTGTTGTCCCCCAAAAATAAAATCGTCAGGGAAGAGAGGTTTATGAGAAATGGAGGAATGGTACTCTCAAAATTGTTTGTTTGTAGATATAGGTACTTTAATTCCCGCAACAACTCCAATTGAGCTAGAATTCTTCCACTCAAGTTGTTATGAGAAAAGGATATATACGATAGCTGAGTACAATTGCCAAGAGTTGGAGGGATGTGACCACTTAGTGAGTTGCCTTCGAAGTAAAGATAAGATAGATTTCTGAGAAGACCCAAAACTGAAGGGATTGGACCAGTGAGATTGTTGTATCCAATAAACAAGGTTTGCAGAGAACTCAATTGCTCAATGCAGGAGGGATGTGACCACTTAGTGAGTTTCCTTCTAAGTATAAATAAGATAGATTTACCATCAAACCCAAAACTGAAGGGATTGGGCTAGTGATATTGTTGCCTCCAATGGACAACCCTTGGATGGACGTGCAGTTGCTTAGGGGAGTTGGAATACTTCCACTAAGATTATTGTCGGCCAAGCGAAGATGTTCCAACTTGACTAGACTACCAAATTCTGTTGGTATAGTCCCTGTCAGGCTATTTGTTGAAATTCTGATCCATTGAAGGCATGTATAATTACATAGTGATCTTGGAATAGTACCCCAAAGCATATTAAAGCTAAGGTCAAGTATTCCCAACAATTTTAGCTACCCAAGCTTGGGTTGAATTCTTCTTGTCAGATTATTCCCAAAAAGATTGAAGGTGCGTAATAATGAAAGGCTACTGAGAGATGGTGAAAGATTACCTTCTAATCATAAGCCAGGAAGTGTTATGGCAACCACTCTCTTCATGTGCTTTCTGCACCGTATCCCATTCCAGGAGCACACATTATGTGAATTTTGTGTTGTCTAGTTGAGAAGGGATCCATATGGATCGAACTTGACAACATTTCTGAACGACAAAAGCGCCTCCACGTCCCTTCTGTCGTGAACGTTGATCGATGATGTCAATTCAGTTTTCTCACTATTGATTTGAAGAGAAGTGCTCCCACCCGGTATACAGTTGAAGAAATGATGATGGTATAAAGGATGTTCCCCATGAATATGGGAGGAATAATATGGCTTCTTCTTTAAGTACTAATAGTCGTTGCAGTTATAGTATCCAGCGCTATTGTAGGTTCCATGATCAAAAACCAAACAATTTGCATTATCACCATCACTGAAGACACACTAGTTCTCTCTCTTTTCCCGACTTTAAGGGTTATAATGACTCTTGCCTTCTTTATGATCAGTATGCGTGAGGGATATATATAGAAACAAGTATGTATAGCATTGGCATGTGCATTACCTGTCGCAAGGTATGAAGTTTGCTGTCAGGTATGAAGTTAAGTTTGATAGCTGATATTAGTAAGCACCAAGGGTTATCTTAGTTGGTAAGATGTATGCATATTCTCTTTTGTTATGGGGGAGGTCATGAGTTCAATCTTAGCTAGGGTCTCTAGAATCTTTTTATAGAATAAGAGTTTCATTTGAAAAACCAATTAGCTTGTAAAAAAATGTTTTCCAATAATTAAAAAAAATTAAAAAATTAAATGTAAATCAATGAAATGGAGAAGTTTTGTAAACTATAAGAGGTCTGGACTCATTGAAGGTCGATGCACAACAAGTTGAAAAGTCTAAATGTAAATCAATGAGATGGAGAAATTGCGTAAACTAATCGATTGTGGCGCAATTTGCAGAAATGTGAAGTTGATTGATTGAGGGGCATTATTCCAAACGTTGAACTTGTAAGATGGCCACAAAATTTCAACTCATATTTTCATACCAAACAAGAGGCAAGTGATTTCATGAACAAAGTAGGTAATATGTTAATGGGCAAGCCATTTTATCAACAAAGTAAGTAATATGTTAATAGGTTGTTCATTTTATGAACAAAGTGGGTAATATAAATGAACAAAGTGGGTAATATGTTAATAGGCTAGTCATTTTATCAACAAAGTGGGTATGGGTATGTATATGTTCATTGTAAACCTTTATTACAGACCAAATCTGAAACAAGCGATTTTATGAACAAAGTAGGTATATGTTCATTCTCAAACTTTTGGGTTTCCATTTTCTAATTGGTTAAGTCATTTCTAGATATGTTCATTTTTAGACTTTAATACAGACCAAATCTGAAGCAAGTGATTTTATGAACAAAGTAGGTATAGGTTTATTCTCAAACTTTTGGGTTTCCATTTTCTAATTGGTTAAGTCATTTCTAGATATGCTCATTTTTAGACTTTATTACAGACCAAATATGAAGCAAGTGATTTTATGAACAAAGTAGGTATATGTTCATTCTCAAACTTTTGGGTTTCCATTTTCTAATTGGTTAAGTCATTTCTAGATATGTTCACTGTCAGACTTTATTACGGACCAAATTTGAAGCAAGCGATTTTATGAACAAAGTAGGTATATGTTCATTCTCAAAGTTTTGGGTTTCCATTTTCTAATTGGTTAAGTCATTTCTAGATATGTTCATTGTCAAACTTTATTACGGACCAAATCTGAAGCAAGTGATTTTATGAACAAAGTAGGTATATGTTCATTCTCAAACTTTTGGGTTTCCATTTTCTAATTGGTTAAGTCATTTCTAGATATGTTCATTGTCAAATTTTATTACGCACCAAATCTAAAGCAAGCGATTTTATGAACAAAGTAGATATATGTTCATTCTCTAACTTTTGGGTTTCCATTTTCTAATTGGTTAAGTCATTTCTAGATATATTCATTGTCAAACTTTTTTACGCACCAAATTTGAAGCAAGTGATTTTATGAACAAAGTAGGTATGTGTTCATTCTCAAACTTTTGGGTTTCCATTTTCTAATTGGTTAAGTCATTTCTAGATATGTTCATTGTCAAACTTTATTACGCACCAAATTTGAAGCAAGCAATTTTATGAACAAAGTAGGTATATGTTCATTCTCAAAATTTTGGGTTTCCGTTTTCTAATTGGTTAAGTCATTTCTAGATATGTTCATTGTCAAACTTTATTATGCACCAAATCTGAAGCAAGCGATTTTATGAACAAAGTAGGTATATGTTCATTCTCAAACTTTTGGGTTTCCCTTTTTGAATTGGTTAAGTCATTTCTAGATATGTTCATTGTCAAACTTTATTATGGACCAAATAAGAAGAAAGTGATTTTATGAACAAAGTAGGTATATGTTCATTCTAAAGATTTTGGGTTTCCATTTTCTAATTGGTTAAGTCATTTCTAGATATGTTCATTGTCAAACTTTATTACACACCAAATCTGAAGCAAGTGATTTTATGAACAAAGTAGGTATATGTTCATTCTCAAAGTTTTGGGTTTCCATTTTCTAATTGGTTAAGTCATTTCTAGATATGTTCATTATCAAACTTTATTACGCACCAAATCTGAAGCAAGCGATTTTATGAACAAAGTAGGTATATGTTCATTCTCAAAATTTTGGGTTTCCATTTTCTAATTGGTTAAGTCATTCTAGTTCTATAAATGATAATGATATATATTTTTTTAATTTAAAATTAATTTTGTTTTTTCACGCAAAAAAAAAAAGTTTCACTGTTATTCTATTAAGAATCAAGTGAAACTTTCAAATACATATAGATCAATGAATATGATTTTTTTTTTATAATTCGACAAAAGTTTATAACCTTTTCTGTCCATGATCCTATTGTCTTCAATCTAGAAAATGCTTTCTAATACAAAATATGAGAAGTTCATATCATCACAATATCATTAGCTAACAACTAGATCTAGAATATCATATGTGTACTCCTATATTTAGAACAAAAAGTATTTATTTGCATTGACTACAAATCCTTCTATATATTCCTCGAAAAAAAACCATCCAATAGAATAGTCTAGAGATTTTTTGGAAAGTGAATATGCTTCAAAGTTAAATTTCCTGTGCACATGCACATATTGATCCAATCAAAACAATCTTTTAATCTCCTGATTTTGTCCTTCCAGGCATTTAGATATATCAAATTTAGATTTTCTTTGTCATTTATCCAATCAGTAGCCACTTTCGAATCTCTAGCCACCATCATCCTATTTATGGATAAACTAGATGTGAAGTGTAAGAGACCCCATAATCCCAAGATCTCTGCTTTCATATTATTTCTTTCACCACCAACAAAATGAACTCTGAAGAAGTGATCTGAACCAATTTTAAGAAAAATACAAATACCACATAAACCTCCAACAACTGCACCATCAAAGAACCCTATAGGAGTATCATCAAAATAGACTACATTAAGAAAGTATTCCATTTTGTCATTTTCACAAGACCCTATGAATTCTTTAAATGAAAGAAGGATTTTAGTGACAATTCTGGAATCCTGCCTGGCCAATTCTTAAATAATATTTTATTCTTGTACTTCCAAATGCTCCATAACACCAAAAAAGGAACATGCTGCAACTTTGGATATGTAGTGTACCATTGTAATATATTATCTTATAAAGAAGAGAAGCTCCAAGCTTTTGGCGTCTTCAGATAAATTAGGATATCTTTCCAAATATATTGTGAAGCCTCACAATGCACAAAGAGGTGAGAGGTCGTCTCTTTAACTCTAAGATAGATACTACAAGTTGAAGGCCCAATCCCACCCCTTCTCCTATAATTAGCACCAGTAAGAATACAATCCATCAAACAAAGCCACATGAAACAAATAATTTTACCTGGGATATTTACTTTCCAAATAGCCTTATACCACCATATATTATCATCCAAGAGATTAATATATGATAAAGATTGATATGCTAAATTGGCAGTTACATAACCCTTCGCTCTATTCCATGACCATACAAGCTTATCTCTTGAATTATTAAGAGAGATTCCATTGCTTTGCAACATAATGAGAAATTTATTCCACTCTGTAGCCATCTCGCCCAACAAACCAAGGTGATTAGCCTCAAGCCAACATTGATTAGTTCTAGCACCATTTGGAATAGCCGCCTATGCTAAAGAGAATATATGCACATTATTTAGATGATGTATTAGAGGACCTGAGAGACTGAAAGATGTATTACCTCCAATAAAAAGATCTAACCCAAGAATGACCTATTTTCCACATCCTATCGACCAAGCTAGCCACCGCTTAATAAGAGGTAGAGATTTCATGAAATTTTTCCAAATAATAGAGGTTACCGGGAACTTCCATTCATTTTTGCACAACCAAGAAGTCAAGTTGATACCTTTAAGGTATTTATTTTTTAGCACCGAATTCCATAATCCTTTTCCAAATATCCCTCTCAAGAATGACTTGGCAGCTAAATATTGAGCAAACCAATATAGATTACGAATACTCCAACCACTATATTCCTTTGGCTTAACAATGTTTTTCCATTTGGTTAAGTGGAAACCTGTATATTTTCTAGCACCTCTCCAAATAAATTTAGCAATGAGTTGTTGGATCCTGCTGAGCATGGAGGAAGGAATCTTAACAAGACTAAGTCAGTACATAGGAAGGCTTTGTAAGACAACTTTTTCTAAAATAAGCCTTCCTCCCATTGAGAGCCAATGGAAGGACCAGTTTCCAATTCTCTTCTCAACTTTTTGAATGATCTATTTCCAATCTTCCACTCTGTAATTGTTAGGTTTTAAATTAAAACTCAAGTATTTCATACCTTCGTTAATATGATTAATCTTTATATTAAATGTTGACAGTAACTTTTTCTCCAGAATTGAATCAATATTTTGTGCAAGGAAGCACGATTTATGGAAATTAACATCCATACCTGTGGCTAGATAGAATTTTGTTAAAATAGATTGAAACGTCATCCAATCCTCGAAATTTCCAATGCCTAAGATGAGAACATCGTGGACAAAGAAAAGATGAGAGATGATAGTCTTAGTAGCAACTTTGATGCCATGAAATGTCCTTGCTTCCACAACCTTTTTCATTAGTCTACTAAAACACTCGACAACCAAAAGGAACAACAATGGGGAGAGAGGGAACCCCTGGCTTAAACCTCGATAGCTCTTAAAGAATTTCATAAGGGAGCCATTTATCAAAAATGTCATGTTTACATTTGTTACACAAGCCATAATCCATTGGGCAACCTCCCATTTTAATCCAATCTGAATTAGTAATAACTGCAGAAATTGCCATCTCACTTTGTCAGATGCCCTCTTTAAGTCCAAATTAAATACAATTTAACTTAACTTCTTTGACCTAGCAGTGTGTAAACACTCTTGGGATATCCCCACAGCATCATAAATCAATCTATCTTTAAGGAAGCCAAATTGTTCGGAGGAGATGCATGAGGCTAGTTTGTCTTTCAGTCAGGAGGAAATGACCTTAGATAAGACTTTAGAAACAAAATTACATAGGGATATAGGCTTGAAATCATGGAAGGATTCTTGATTTCTCACCTTAGGAATTAGGGTGAAAAAAAGTAGCATTGAGAGCACCCAGAATATGGCCTGAACATCTGGATTTCATCCATCCGGGCCATCCGGGCTAGGGATTTCATCCTTTGGCATTCTACTAGCAATTTCCTCAACTTCCTCTAATGTGACTGGTTTACCTATCTCATCGCTTTCTACATCATTGAAGAACCTGGGCACATCCTTGAGTACCTTAATCTGATTGCAAGTGTCCTCTGCCTCTATTGCACTGAACTAGTATTTGAAATGTTTATATGCAATCTCCTTAATATCTTTTCTTGTAGATTTGTAGTTTCATTCCTCGTCAGCTATATCCCAAATTGTATTTTGACATCTTCTTTTAGAAGCAAATTTATGAAAGAATTTTGTATTTTTGTCACTCTTTTCAATCCAAATCACCTGACTTCTGAGCCTCCATGTTGATTCTTTCATTTCTAGAATCGTATCCTTCCTTTGTTTAAGGGACTTGAGGAGGTTTGACTCTTTTTGCTCAAATACCTGAGATGAACAATTCTCGAAAATCTCTGACATATTTTGTTCAATGTGAAGAAGTTATGAGTGGAGTTGTTTCTTTTTATTTGACTTCCAAAGAACAACAACTTATTTTAAGTTTCTCAATTTTGCACACAACAGATGGATAGAGTATATATCCGACCAATTTTCCATAGATCGCCAAGTATTCCTAATAAGGGATGTAAAATCTGGATCAGATATCCAAGTGCTATTGAATTTAAAGGGAGGGGAAACTTTAAGACAAAACTTCTCAATTTGTAGGTAGATCGAATTATGATCAGATATGGTGGAGTTTATAATCTAGGTTCTTGTTTTACAATGATTGTTGAGGAGGGTTTCATCAATGAGGAACCAGTCTAATCTTTTTGAGATACTTGTTGCTCCAGCTCTGCCATTCCTCCATGTAGGAGCCATTTGGATCGA
>ML786603.1:401784-423848 GCA_009831015.1 Picea engelmannii | reverse complement strand
AACCTATCCCTTTTGTACAAAACCACATAATGGTGCCTAGAATACCACTTGGAGGTCAAAGACCCCATAGAGAGAGAAAGTGTCATGGTTGGAGGCCTTGTTCATAGTGCTTGAGGCCTAGAAGGTTCATTTTGCTACGTAAGACCCTTGTTTCTTTTTCAACCATGGTCTAAGACCTTAAACCCGTCACTATTTACCAAACCAATTAATGGCATCCATATCCCACTCAAAGCTAGATATCCCATAAAAAATGCCTATGTGGTGTTTGAAAGCATCTTTTATCATGCTTGAGCCCAAGAAGATATATTAAATTCCCAAGGCCCTTGTTATACTTCCCTAACCATTGTCGAGAAGCAAAGACCTATCAATGTTATTGAAGASATGCATAATGTCCCATGTTAAACAACTCATAGTCAAAAGATGCCCASTAGAGGGAATGTTTTGTGGATTATAGATGTTTTCATGGTAATTAATACCAAGAACCATAATTTAGGGGACAAGTCSCTTSTTGTCCATGTGTGACCTTGATTAGATCTCTAGACATATTCTTAGTACACAACTAACCTACTCATGGAACCCATAGTACCCTTGGAGACAATTAATAACCAATAGAGGTTAGATGTCATTAGTTCGATGGCTCATGCATGGTGCTTGAACTTGAGAAGAAATATTTAGGGGCATAGATTCTTGTTTCCCTCCCTCAACTATGGTCATGGACTCAAGACCCATCCATGATTCCCATGACCTCATAATGGCGCTCATATTTAACTCGGAAGCCAAATTTTCCCTGGAGAGGGCTTGTGTTGTGGTTTGTAAGTGTCATTCATCCTGCTTGAGCTCAAGAATGTTCAATCAGGGCTTAAGGTCATTGTTTCTCCCTAACCATTTTTATTTCTCTACACACATTTCTAGTCCACAAAACCTACCCACATTTCTTGCACAAAGACCAAAGACCCCCTATAAAGTTCCTATGTGTTGATTTGAGTAATTTTTTAAGGATTGAGTTCTCAATAAGTTTAATAAGAGACCAAGGAACGTTTTTTCATTATTTGATGATGGTCTAGCTTTAGTAATATCCTATCACTATGTGTAGGTTTTTTTCATGGTGCTTAAGCTAAAGAAGGTTGAATTATTGCTTAAGGCCCTTATTGCTAACTTTAACCATTTTTAGGCATCAAGATCCATTTATAATGCTCAAAACCTTCTTGTGGTGTCTACATCCTAATTGAGGGCTTTCAAATAACTCCTTGAAAGGAGGTGTGTGTTGGTTTAAGGACTCGATCAAGGCTATTTAGTCATAGAAGATTCAACAATATCCCGAGGCATTTTTTCCCCTTCCTTGATCATGTTCAAGGCACCATGACCCATCCTTGGTTTCAAAAACCTCCTAATCTCATCCATATCCTACTTTGATGTGAAATAACTCCTATAGAAAGCTTATGTTGTGGTTTACAAGAGTTGTTCATGGTGATTGAGATGAAGAAGTAATGTTCATGGGATAGTAACAAATTAAGACCTAAGTATTTTCCTCCCCTAACCTTAACACTTAAGATATAAAAGGTTCATTTAGGGCTTAAGCCCCTTGCTCCCCCCTAACCATGTTTATAACTCAAGACCTGTTTCTAGTGAAAAAAATCTACTCATGATGTCCACATTCCACTCGAATGCTAAAGAACATTGATTGATTTGTAAATGAAGGATGTATAATGCACTCACTTTACCAACATGGATACTTTGTGGATTTAACTTTATGTTCTCTATTCCTAGTCTTGGACAAATATATTAGTCTTTAGAATGGCTACAAAGTTTGTATTCTTGTTGAAATTTTGAGTGCAACTGGTCTGCAAAACTAGCCTAGAATTGTGATATGGCCTTTTCTCTAAAATAACTTGCACACAAGCAACCAATAACAACGCCAACAATAAAAAATAATTTGAGTCGGTTTCTCTGTTGTTTGTCACTAAATAAAAACACATAAATTTGCTATTTTTCTTTTCTTCAAATATTGCTCCTACTCTTGAGGTATGAGAAGATGGTTCTTTTTGTTTGTATTGGTTTGTTTCTAGGACAAATCGCTTCACATATACTATGTATTGTGAAGTGCGTTCATAATAGTTTTGATTGGTATAAACTCATCCTAACCTATTCATTAACTAATGAACCAATTCTTTGGTCAAACAAGTGAATAGTTGCAATAGTATAGGATTAAATGCAACCAATAAATAAGCTATAAATAAGCTAGATTGTTCAATGAACAACCTTTGTAAACTAGATTGTTCAATGAACAACCTTTGTTTATCACATGATTTCTCTCAATCTTAACATATCGATAGAATACATGGTTCAATTCCATTCATTCAAGTGGTAAAGGAGTCACTTCCCATTTCCTCATGCTTTACACCAAACTCTAATTCAAACCATTCATTAAAACATGTATGGGTTGGTCATTGTATGAAAAATATGTATATGAAAAGGAAATTATCTAGAACATGTATAAAAAGACAATTAACTAATACATATGTAGTACATATATGAGAGGTCACTCATTAACTATATGAGAGAGTATTGTTATTTAATATATGAGATGGAAATTAATTGATAATTATATGAATTGACTTTTTGAGAAATGGGAATAAGACAAACCCCACACCAACCAAAGGTATTGGAGGCCTGACATGCCAAATTGTATCAAACCACATATATCAGCAACTGGAGGAAAGAGTATTTCAAAATAATTCATATTGCACTTCATTTTCACTAGTTTTTAGATGAAAAATATGTCGACGATTTCCCCTGTCCAACTCACATACCAATGCCCAATAAACACTATCCAATGGACACCCTTGAAGTGACAGAGGCATAATGCCTTTACGGACCTGTAATACCTCAAGAGGGAGAACTTCAGATTCTATAGCCTCACTTGGGATCACTCTAGTGCATACAACTTCAACAATGTGAAACACATAGTGTGTAGGTTGGCTTTGGGATGCCAACAATCTCCTTCAATTCAATTATTTTGTTATCGTATTGTTCCTTACAATAAGATTTACAAAATAAACTATTAATTTGAAACAACCATCTCATGGCAACCTTTGATATTGAATCTCGACGTAAGAAGAACAATGAGAATTAGAAAGCTATTGGCATTCTTCAATTTCCCATGAGAATGAAATTCTAAGTAAACTCGACATAACTACAACTAGTAATTCTTTCTTAGGACCGTTGAAACACTTAGAGAAACATATAAATCATAAATAAGGGCAACATATAAATCGCACATAAGATATTTCTTACTGCAAATAAAATCAATCACATAATGGACACAAATATTTTTCCCTGGAAACCCAAATGGGAAAACCAACTTCGAATGGTTGCTCAGTTTTCATTTCGGTGATATTTGGTTACAATGTAGCTCATGGCACTTTTTGCGTACTCCCCTCCTTGGCCAAAAGACCTTTTGTGAGTCAAGATACAAGAAGAAATAAGGAGAGTTGCGGTGATGGGAAGTCCAATAGGCCTACCCTTTCATTTCCCATTTCTTAATCTTTTCTCTCCTATTTTCATTTTCTATTTTATTTAATTATTGTTTTCCCTCTCTTTTGTCTCATTTAATTTTTAACATTTGCATTGTCCTTTATATTTTCTAACCTTCATCAATCACCAAATTACACTTATAGGTACTATGTATTACAACCATTGGTTTGTTTGGATCAATTTTGGATTGCACCTCCCTACTGAGAGCATTTTTGGTCTCCAAGAACTTAAAGAAAACTAATATAGATCAATGTGTCTTTTGTCTGCTTCTATTGAACATGGATCTAACTTTGGCCCCTAGCTACAACTTTGACTTTGGCTCAAGCTTAGAATCATGGCTCTAGCTACTGGCTATTGGAATGTTTGGGCTGACCCAGGTTCTACCTTAGGTTTCTAACAAAACCCTACAAACGATCAACCCTTCTTGAGACCAGAAGGCAACACTATGCACAGAGTGCACAAGGAAGTCTCACTCAAGATGGATTTATGGGTGGTTGTAGGACTGAGATGTCTGCAACCTTGGAAGGGATGTTGCTTTGGGAACATTAGGCATGCTTCTTATTTCAACATATACCAGATCTATTATTCTAACACAACATAACATTTAGATATACCATTCTATAACCATTCATATTCATTTCAGTTCATTATGCAGTAAATATCAAAACTATTCCAGTGCGCGTTGCATTTTACCACTATAGATTCATTCATTCATGATACACCATTGCAACACATAAACGAAACATTCCACACAATGACACAATATTTTACCGTGGTTCACCCCCCATGGGCTACGTCCACAAAAATTTGGCATTCATTGCTTCTTCATTATTCTTCATCAAGGTTCTGCCCTGCACACATTACATAATAAGTTTGGTGATAATGGTGAGGCTGACAAGGTCACACCAAGCTCCACAAGTTGCGACCTTACCCTCAATTACAACTCAAAAACAAACTCATCTCCAAAACTAGCTCCACAACTCTCAACCAAAAACAACTTTCAAAACTCAAGTTATTCTCTCGCAACTACTCAACTCTCGTGACATTAGATGATCTCCTCAGATCTTACAATACATATTTATACTAAAAAAGTGGGTTAAAACCCGTTACATCAATGACCAAAACCATAACCTTAAGTGGATTAGGTTCATCCACATTCTAACTTCTTGTGTGCGGTTGATCCACTTCCTCCTTCCTTCCTTTGACTCTTATTCTTCCTCGCATTACTTATCTTCCTCGATTGTTGTGCAGTTCCCCAAAATGAGCTATCTTTGAGAACCCTGTGATAAACCTTCTGTAATATCCCACTGGACCCATAAAGGATCTAACTTCTGCCACATTCCTTGGCTTTGACCATTCTCTGATGGCCTCAACCTTCTCAGGATCCACGATGATCCCTTCTTCTGAAATAATGTGCCCCAAGTAATGGATCTACCTTTGATAAAACGAGCATTTGCTCAACTTGGCATATAGCTGGTGTTCTCTCAACACTTGCAGCACCATCCTCAGGTGTTGTTCATGGGCTCTTCCTCTGACTTTGAATACACCAAAATGTCATCCAGGAAGACTATGACAAACTTCTCTAGATAGTCCCTGAATACACCATTCATCAAGCACATAAAAACAACAGGTGTGTTCGACAGCCCAAACGGTACCACTGTGAACTCATAATGACCATACCTTGTTCTAAAGGAAGTCTTCCTAATGTCTTCATCCTTTATTCTTACCTGGTGATATCTAGATCTGATATCTATCTTCGAAAATATTTTCGCACCTTTCAACTAATCGAAAAGATCGTCGATTCTTGGCAGAGGATAATTGTTCTTGACAGATACTTTGTTCAACTGTCTGAAATCAATGCACAACCTCAATGTCCCATCCTTCTTCTTCACAAATAGGACCGGAGCACCCCAAGGTGACATGCTTGGGTGAATGTACCCCTTCTTTAGAAACTCTTCAAGCTGCAATTGCAACTCTTTCATCTCTGGTGTACTCATTCTATAAGGAGCTTTCGACACTAGATCTACTCCAGGCATCAAATTTATAGAGAAATCGATATATCTCTTCGGAGGTAGTCTGGGTACCTTCTAATATATGTCTTCATACTCTGTTAGTACCGCATGGTATCCAATCTTTGAGACTTCATCTCTAGAGGCTTCCTCCACACGGGCTGCAAGCAATTGACAACCTTTCATGTAGCACTTTTTCAACTGCATTGTTGAGATTTCTCTAACGACCACAACCCTGGGAATTCCTTGGACTATTTTCCGATTCCCCTCCTCATCCAGGCATGTAAATTCCATGTTACGATAGTCCAGGGGGGCATGGTGTTGGTCCAACCAATCCATCCCAATTAAACAGTCATAAGAGCCTAAAGGCAGAATATTCAATTCATCCTTCATGATCAATCCCTTCATGTCCACCGGATAGGACTTAACCAACTCAATGACTTTCCTCTTGGTTCCTATAGCCAACTGCACTAACCAAGACTTTTCATGTTTGCTTCTTGATAAATGCAAACTTTCCACCACCCTAGGATCTACATAACTATGGCTAGCCCCTGAATCAATTAAAATAATAAATGGTTGGTTGTTAATCATACCTTCCACTTCAATCATGTGCAACTGAAATTCAGCTTGCTTGTTTTCCAGGGCCGCATAGATCCTTGGTATTCTACTACCCATGTCCTCCATTGTTTCAGCTTGTTGAACATTATGGATAGCTCTTGCTTTTCCATTTTTATGGGGACAATCTCTGTACTTGTGGTTCTCTTTATAGCCCCAAAACTAAATGGGTGTCTATCTCGGCCTTTGTTCCCCCACTTCAGCCATTCTTAGCTCTCTAAACGATGGATGTCCTTGAGAACTATTTCTGAAAAAGGGAGGTTTGTTTCTCTTCTACATCTGTTCTTTCTTAAACTTCTTCTGGTCATCCCAAGCCTTCCTAAAGGGAGGATTTTCTCTTTGCTGCTCATATAAGCATTTCCCTCTTCTTATTGTTTCTTCCATAGTCTTAGAATCATCATACTAAATCTTATCACCAATGGGAGGTGGCAGTCCACTCAGATACCTCTGAATCTTGACAGCCTCGGCTTTGATGAATGGCACATACTTCAATAATTCCAAAAAACTTCCATGTGATATCTTTCTCTCTAATGTGATGCACCTGCACAAGTTGATCCCACCACATGGACACTTTTCCTTTTATTTGATACATCACAATTCTTCCTTCTGCATGAGAGGAATAATTCTACAGTTGGAAATATTTCCTCATGCCAAGCAACCATGTTTCGGCATCTTCCTCCTTCTTATGTTCTCCATCAAATGTAGGAGGATTAATCTTGTTTATCTCCCCTTTCAATTCATCCACTCCAGATCTTCAATGTTTTTTGGTAGGGGATGGGCTTGAAATACTGTGTTCTTCCTTATCAAAATGCTTTGGGGAGCGACTACGATGTCTGCTACCACTCCTTGATCTTGTTTTTCTCTCAGGGGTCCTGCGACTCCCTGTTTTGCTTGTGTCACTCTCTTTTCCAATTTCCTTCTATTATTTCCAGGCTCTTCAACATCTTTAAGTTGAATTCACCCTGTCAATCCCTAACCCTCATGAGCTTTCAGATATCGGCTCAGTGAGCCTGGGCATCTTTCTGCAATCTTTTAATGATTTTCAACACATGCCCTTCTTTATCCAATTCTCTTCCGTGCCCATAGGAGTTTGATCCTTTGACTCCCAAGTTGACATCCCTTCCTTCTCTTTCATTCTCTGAATTGGAGGCAACCCACACCTCTTCCATTTCTATACTCGGCGTTGATTTGCGGTTGTCCTAACACTCGTTGAACTTTGCACACACAACGTGAAGTCAACTGAAGTTTGTCAAGCCTTAAACCCTTAATAAAACTACAACATTCATAAACCAACGCGAATAAGAAAACGTTTCGATTCCACGAATTTTCTAAGCTCTGTTTGTCTCTGCAATTTTCGGTGATAGCCCCCGTCTTCTTAGTCCCCAACCCATGCATCCACGGGCCATGATCAAATGCTAAACTGCTAGGTGCTACAAGACCCTCCAAACAAAACATTGGGTTTTGGGATTTCGGGGCTTCGGGGTTTTGGTCCCGGAGGTTCTCGCACTCACTTCCCTCTCCAACTCTCGACTTCTAAAAATTTGATTCCCTTACCCTCCAGGCCCAAAAAATAGCTATCGCCCACCAAGGTAGTGACACATGGTGTCCTTAGTAAGGTCCACCTCACGCCCAGTGATGTCAGGGGGCCCCACTACTTTTACTTTTCGTTTTGGAGTTTCGGGCATCAAGAGTTCGTGCATCTACACATATCGAACTTTTGTTTGCCAAAATTCTGAAATTACGGTCTATTCATCTACTTGATCCAATGGTCAAGTTCCTCTCCTAAGATCTACGGTGTAGATCGTTTAAGGATTTCAGGGTTTCAGGTTTTCAGTAACTAGGAGTTCACGATGCAGAGAATCCAAATCTCTTGTCACTTCAATCCCCGAATTTCTATACACGAGTTCTTGTACGAGATCCAACGATCCTCGATGATTTGGATCTAATGGTACAGATCTATCCTATGCTTACACCTATCAAATCTCTTCAGCCCTAACTTCCTTGCTAGTTGGTTGGATCTGATGGCTCACGGGATTTCGACACTTCTTCCTGTAAGCGCTCCATCATCTGATTCTACCCTTGTTAATCTCTTTCACGATTCGGGACTTGGAGTGACCAAGAATTTGGCCTGCACTCCAAGTTCATGATCCCTAAATTCACGAAATGATCCAACGGTTCAAACCAACCATGATCAACGACCCATTTTTATTCTGGATCCTAGGGTGGCGAGTTTCTCCATCCACTAACCACCTTGCAACTTCTGGCCATCTTAAGGCCCTCTCAATTTTGGGAGTTCTCCATAGAGAATTCTGACCATCCAACTCTGCTTCTCAAGGACTTCTGGCCAATGACTTGGTACCCTCCTTCTGAACCTTCATCTACTTGATCCAACACTTTTGGTGTGGAGTTCTCTCTCTCCCTATGGCCATATACCACACCAGTTGTAGTTTTATAATACCGCTACACCTCCTGAGATTTGTAACACAGTCAAGTAGTCCATTGACCCTCAGAAACATTCCTAGGTCTGAAATTAGTCCTCTAGACACAATTTCTTCACAGAACCTCGGTCCAAAGACCACTTATCTGGCCCGTCCAGGCTCAGCATTGAAACTAGGCTCTGATACCATACTGTAACGTCCCTGACCGTCATCCCACTAGCCAGGCAAATGCTACTGTGTGCAAAAACATCATTCTCATACTTAATTAATAACATGCATTTAAGTCATATTAAACACATTTAACTTGGAGTAAGCACAAGATTATTGCTAATATAAATAATCCCTGGCATTAAAAATAATTCATATGCACAACAAAATACATGATACATATAAGCATCATAGCCATGCAAAACATAATATTAAGTATAAGCTGATACTTATCTTTGAAACCGTGGTAATTCCACCAACCATGTGCAAGCCTTCCATGAACCTCCCAGCCTTAGACCACATTGCTCATCATGCTCAGCAATGGGTCACCCTCGAGTTGGGTCACCCTCGAGCTAGGACTAAGCTCCACCCAAGGCAAAGAATCCTAGTCTAGGCTGAGGTTATAGGGAAAACTACATCGAATAACCGAAAGGATTCTTCCTAGGATGCCTTCTTACGCCCACTACTCACGGACTCTCATTCCCCACATGCCTGTTCCTCCCAGGAGTATACACCTTCACAAGCATAGTCCATTAGTGCTTCACCTCCCTCTCTGGGTCTCGGCAACAGGCCGGATCAAGAAGTCTTAGAGCTCCGTAGCTGGTGTTGAACTCTTTCTGGAAGAATACCACTTCCCAACAAACTCCTTCACCTAGAAATAGCTTCTCACATGCCTAACAGATTTCCTCTTCAACTAAGGGCTTTAAAACCCAGTTCTTTAGCCCCTTCCAACTCAATTCCCGCATGGTGAGGGTAACCACAATGAAACCCCACTCAGGAAAACAAAAAACAACAACCTACAGACAGATCGGGTACAGATTCAGCTCTGCAATGGCGGATAGACTGCGTTCTGGAACTCACAAGTCGACTTTCCCCTCCTGACCAGTTCTCTCAACGGTGCATAGGTATGTCAAGGGTAGACGCTAACCAATAGTGGAATCCGATGGATGATGTTTTAGTCTTTAGGAAGATGTCTCGGTTTTCTAGTTCTCAGAGCTGCACGAGGGTATCCAAAATCAGACGCAAGGGATGATGGAATGAGGAGTGACCCCCTCCACGGCTGACTTCTGGAATTTTTTAACTGCATGTGCCTGGGTCGACACATGTCACCCATGAAGTTGCATGCACTCCCTCAGCATGCGTTCCTCTCCAGGAACTTAGGACACAACATATATTTCACATGGCTTTTGGAATAATATTAAAATATTATTCCCAAGGACTTAAGCCCCTAGGCTCAAAACTTAGCCTCTCTTTCCAACCTTCCAGCCCCCAATTCCTTACCCACTCTGTGGAATCTTATTCCCCCATCACTCATTCATCATGGTCGGTCTGCACACAGCGGTGTTTATATTTTTATTAATGTTCTGCATGATTACATATACAAAAGCAGGCTCCCGACCTTAACACTTAGGCTCTCCGGCCTAATAACACATAAGCCCACCAGCTTATATAAACTTGGCTCGCCAACCTATAAAACATAATTACAATTCATAATGCAAGCTTTATACTTCATAGACATGATTTACAACAGGGCTCGACCTTGGGGACATTACACAGCAGTCCAAAAAATTGATAATTGAGAAAAAAGATGTGAAAATAAGAAAGGAAAATCTCGTTCAAAGCTTGACCTTGCCAACATGCGGCCGTCCAAAATCTGTCAACTTCACAACTTGAGTGAAGATGCACTTCATGATTCCATTGGAGGCATCAAGGCCAAAAATTCCAGACTGAATGACCAGGTTAAGGAATTGGAAGAGGCTTTGATTCCTATGCCATTGTTTGTCAATCCTTTGGCAATAGCCATGCCTTCCACCCCTGCAGCCAACTTAAAATCATCCTCCAGCCTCCTCACATCCTGTAGAGGATATGTGGAGAATTATATCAAGAAAAGAATGGAGTTGATTACTGAGGCGTGGAAAAAATCACAAACCATCACTTTCCTTGGAACCAGGGCACATAGTTTGCTCAAACATTTGCAGGCAAAGTTAAAAGATGAAGAAAATTTCTATTTAAAGACGGTCCTTCCTTTTGGCACCATTGTCAACAATATGATAGAAACAAAAAGAAGGCAACAAGATCTTCCATCCAAAAACCGGATCGGTCAATTAAATGCAAGCTGGAAAGAAAAAGTGAAGAACCTCCATCCAATTGTCTAGTCATGTGAACAAGCCATATCAAAGAAAGATAAATTATTCACAAGGTTGTCAAGAATAAAATTGGCCGGAAAGACCGATGACTTCCAAGACCCCGACATAATCACAAACTCCTTTCCCTTAACTAGGCAAGAATTCGATAAACGGGTTGATATGTTTAAGGCGTTGTCTCTGGAAAAGTTTTACAACATCCTTAAATATGATCAAGCTCACGTCGATGACTGGCTAGTCGACTATTCAGTATAGAATGAGGAAATTCATTAGGCTCTGAGTAATCTTTCTATTGATTTCCAGGAATTAGAAAACGATCTTTTCAACATAAAAATATGGAATGAGATCAACGTCGCCCCAATGAGAAGCTACATTGAAGAATGGCTCAAAAGGTAATTGAAGCAGGCCGTCGACGAAAGGCAACAACCAGTTGCCATGATTCCAGCAGTCGTCGATGAAATCAATGAAATGACAGGTGCAAGAAAATATCCAAAGGGCTCATATGTACCATCACGATAAGTCTACTAATCGCATATTTCTTTGTTTATCAACCCAGTTATTCTAGTTTTTTAAATAGAAATGTCTAAGCAAACACTTATAGCTTTCAATTTTGATTTTTGTAGGTATTGCACTCTATCTTATTTCTACAGTCCTGTTTCTTGTACATATTTCTCTAATGGTCTGTGGGAGATCCAATCCCAGTCTACAAGACAAACGCATTGAAATTTCCATTAATATGTAACAGACTTTTAATTTTTTATATATTTCAAAATTTCTAGTAGTATGTAACAAACTTTTATTTTTTGACATATTTCAAATAAACGGTTTTCTTATCTCCTTTTAAATTTATGTCTTCATACATTTTTATCTTTCACCAGTCCGTATGACAAATTCATTTAAATTTCCAAATTTTTCTTCCACTATGAACAAATTTGTATTTTGTTATGTACTTTCAAAAAATGAATGGTTCTCTACATGCCAAGCATCATTTGCTGCATGGATAAATTTCCAATTTTTTTCTTCCACTGTCAACAAATTGTATTTTCTTATATACTTTCAAAAAATAAATGGTTCTCTACATGCCAAGCGTCATTTACTACATGGATACCACATGTGGTTCATGTTGCTTGCCACATCTTCGCTACAGTTTCCTATCTCTCTGCGGGGTCGCACCTTGGCGCTAACGAAATTTTATGCCCCATGTTCCGTGGTATACATGTTAACACAACATTTCCGTGATATACATTTTTCATCAAACACTTTCGTCATTTACTTCCACAAGTTACCTTGCTCCACAGGGTCACGCCTTTGTGCTAACAAAATTTTATGCCCCATGTTTTGTGATATACATGTTAACACAACATTTCCCTTGCACATGTTCCATCATATACATGTGGCACACAACATTTCCCTTGCACATGTTCCATGATATACATGTTGCACACAACCTTTTGCACCAAACACTTCTGTCATTTATAATTCGACCCCATTTTCCATAATTTACTTTGCACCCCCGTTGGCAGGGACTATGCTACCACGCGGCCTTACTATAAATTGATTTTGAAAAGGAGTGAGACAAAGTAGAAGGATCATCATGCTCATAAACATTATCTATAATTATCTTTTTAAGAATTTAGAAAAATAGAGTACATATAATAAAATAAATTATTATAAAGTGAGTTGAGGTAAACGGAAAAGATATGCTAATAAACATAATTTATGGTTAGTTTTTCAAAAATCTAGAAAAATGTAATACATATAATAAGATAATTGATACATATATTAGATAATTATTATAAATTGGTTTTGAAAGTTGGAGGCTCATCCATTTCATAAACATAATAAATAAGGATTTAGAAAAATATACTACATATAATAACATAAATCATTATAAATGGATTTTGAAGAGGAGTTGAGTACAAGTGAAACTATCATTTAACAAAGATTTGGTACAACATTACATTCGAAATGGAATATAGTTGAAAAATGTGAGAGCTCATATTGGGCCTAATGGTTAAGAACATGTGTTTCCTCCTAAGAGGTTACAAGTTCAAATCCAGAGCTGGGTGGAGGGGGTCCCTTGTCCCACAAACAAGGGGCTCTCATACACCAATTTGGTGTGGCTTAGTCGTGACCTTAAAAATATATTATTATTATTATTATTATTATTATTATTATATATGAAATTTCATAAATATCTAATCAAAATTAAAATTAAAATTATTTGTTGAAAATTAAAATTAAAATTATTTGTTAAATCTTATAAACTTTATAAATATCTAATTAAAATTAAAATTAAAATTATTTGTTGAATCTTATAAATTAAATGAAGTAGAAAATTTATTTAAAATATTTGAAAATTTATAAATATCTAATTAAAATTAAAAATTATTATTTGAATCTTATAAATTGAGTGAAGCAGAAAAGTTATATTGTCATAGATCACATATACACAAAGGGTGTGGTATATTTCAAAATACACACACACACACACACACACACACACACACACACACACACACACACACACACACACACACACACACACACACATATATATATATATATATATATATATATATATTTGTGTTTGATGGTTTTAAAACAAATTAGTGAGTATTATATGTAAAATGAAGCCATTGTAACATAGAAAAATTATCAAACACATGGACTACTCTACAATATGAAATAGGATATTCTCATGGAAAACTTGTGAACTTGGGTTAAAGATTCATGTCTTTTCTTTTGATTTTGGTTGGTTTTCACGAGAGTAATGATAAGCACTCAAACTTAATTTACAAGAAGTTGGGGTTAGAATCTCATCACTAACCCCAGTGGTAAAGTAAGAGTCAAGTTTGCATGGATTCATTGCTATCATTCTAATAAAGCAACATATATGCAAGTCTTAAGTAAAGCCCTTGATGATGTATTAAAAGATAATATCAAGCATCTTGAGAGCTAGTGGAACTCCAAATTTAACCGTCCCTACATGATGAATACAGTACATATTATCTGAGTTCATAAACTTCAACAAAATATAATTATGGCTTGACATTAAAATCAAAATCTCTAATAAGATGATGTCATTCAATGAGGAGGCAAATCATCTTGCTAATGTGGATAATTGAGTTAGTGCAAAGCATTTTGAAAATATAGGGATTTAATAAGACAATATCATTGGCATCACTTCAAGATGATAATTCATGTCACTTATGGGAAGAAGTACAAGTGTTCTCTTTGTGATTTGACATAGTGGATAAAAATGGGGAAGGGAGTAGCCCAAACTTCAGAGAAGATGTGGCAAAGAAGTTCAGGTTTTAAATTTTTTTAGGAGACTTGTTCAAACTCTAATCAAGGATTGGATTAATTCTGTAGCAAATAAAATTTCATTAAAAATGCATTGATCCCAAGTAATGGTAATGGAAGAACAAGTCATTATGCTAAAAGAGAAGGTATTTGTTCCAAAGGACAAGCTAACATATATGGTTCATTATCAAGAAAAACAATTAAGGAGTGGGCAATGTCATGATCACCCATTAACATATGAAAGTGACACTGAGGCAACAAAGAAAAAATTTTCATACAATAGAATTCAAAATAGAGTGCATGGAAGAAAAACATCAATGTGGCACTAGGGATTTGATTCAAGAGATAAGGACTACAATGGTGGATATAGCCTTTTTTGCACCTATAGGAGCTCTATTATTAGCATGAGAGAATACCACAAGGATGATATTGATCTAGAGGAGTATGGCTCCAGCAAGGGCACTACAAGCAATGATGAAGACTAAACATCAATGGAGTAGAAATATAGCTCCTTTTCATTGGCATCACATATGAACATGACACAGAGGAAACGAAGCAACAATTTGCATACAATAGAATTCAAAATAGATTGCATGGATAAAAAACATCAATGTGGCACTAGGGATTTGATTCAAGACATAAGGACAACAATGGTGGATATAGCCTTTGTTGCACCTATAGGATATCTATTATTAGCATGAGAGAATTGTAAATTCTAAACTTGTACAATATCTACTGCAAACAGATATTCAAGAAAAGAATAGAAAAGATACAATGGCAAATACAAGCATTAAATAGAGATTTTTCCCTTGGAAACCCAAACCGGGAAAACCAACATATTCTATATTCATTCATTGTGATACATTGTTTACAATAAAATATACATATAGGATCCAGCAGCATCCAAAAACCTAACCCAATGACCTGGATTAGTCCAAAACCCTAATTCCTTAATCGGAAATAGAAAACCATAGGCAAAAACCACGTGTTGAAAAACCACCTAAATACATGACATGTTTCCTGAGGAAGAAAAAATATAACTCGTGCAAATAATATAACACATACCCAACATTCTCCCGCTTGTTGTTTTCTTTGCATACAGGGGATTACAGGGTTACATAGTCAACAATCCAGGGTAGCAATGCCCATGGATCCTCTACACCAAGAGAACTTCTCAGTGCTCACAGATTTTTTTAATGAGTCTAGAACATTCTTCAAAGTCTCCACCTTCATTAGTGATACTTTATTTTCTTCAATCATGTCTATCACAAAGTGATATTGAACATCAATGTGATTTTTCTTTGAATGATAAGCATGGTTCTTCACCAGAAAAATTGCACTCTGAATGTCACACTCTATCCTTACATCTTGTTGTACCAACCCCATACCTAAACACAGACTTTGTAACCATACTTCTTCCTTGCTTGCATGAGTGGTTGCCATGTATTTATCTTCTGTAGTTGAAAATTTCACTATAGCCTGTCTTTTTTTCATCCAACTTATTGCTCCTCCAAACAAGTTAAACACATACCCGCTTGTAGATATCCTACGATCCAAATATTCAACCCAGTTTGCATCCACAAAGCCATGTATATCGACCACTCTGTCTAATCCCGGTCTTCCTTCGTAGCATAATCCATAGCTAGTAGTGCCATGCAAATACCTGGAAAACCTTTTTACTATTGTCCAATGCTCATGTTGATAATAAGAGGGGGGTGAATCAGTATCAAGTATAATTTTAAAACTTTTTCAACTTATACTTAAATCATTCAACTATATCCAATGAACAATGAACAATAGTATAAGAGTTACACCATGCACAATATATGAGAAATAATCAATAGTTATTGTTCAAGGGAAGTAATGAATTCCAAAGGTAGCTACAACTTCCAAATGTAAAGGGAGGGATAAACCTCCAAGAGGAAGATACAATCCTCCAATATCAAGAGAGATTTGAACTCTCCATCCTTGCCCCTTCCTTCCACCCAAGAATATATGAGAGATAATAAAACTTTTCATTAAATCATCACCATCAACCAATCATCACATTGAACCTGATAATGCTTCCTGAGACTTCTTCAATTTCTACAATTTTACAATTCTTGGAGTACTCTGATCCTGTAGATAATATTACTCATGCATTCTCTGAAACTCCTCCAATTTTCACTCCTTGAATCCTCCCCAAAAAGAGGTTATAGAAAGAATGGTAGACTTTATTCAATTCCGGTCTATTGAGGAGACCTAACTTGTACAGAATGCCCCGCGCTCAATATTTAACATCCAATTCTGAAACTTACACACAAGAAACTACAATTTGTACTCTTTCCAATGAAAATTGTCCCATGTCATTTGGATTCTTGATGAAGAAGTTATGATTTTTTTACTTGGAACACCTTAGAACACATCACCAAAGGACTTCATCCTCCCTTGAAATCCGTCCTTCTTTACTTATTATTTCCTCTGAAATTCAAATTGTATTAAAATGAATGTATAATGATGTTTATTTATACCATTTATGTCACTTCCTTTTAACATTAGGGCCAACCTAACACTTTATTATTTTGTAATTATTTTCTTTAATTATATTTAGGGCCTACATGTACTTCCTTCTTCAATTCACTTTGTCATCTTCAAAAATTCATTTCTCCTCAACCATGAGGATCCACGTGACGTGCCACATACCACCAGAAACAACACGATGTATACTATCCATCCATGGGTGTTGTATTTGCATGTGCATTGTCCTTCATGTCCAAATACCTTCATCAATATTGTAGTCCAAAACCCATGACTAGGGTTGACATCAATGACAACAACCAATCTTCCAACAGCTCCTTCTCTGGTTTTGACATATACTTGCTCAAAAATCCCATTGCATGTGCAATGTTCGGTCTAGTACAGACCATTGCATACGTCAAACTACCAACTGCACTCGCATATGGAACATGAAACATGTCCTCCTCTTCTTCATGTGTTTTGGGACACTAATCCCTAGATAACTTTACACCAACAGAAATAGGAACCTTGACCAGTTTACATTCTTGCATATTAAACCTCTGCAATATTGTCTCGACCTATTTTGTCTGATTTAACCAGAGTTTCCTCCTTTTCCGATCTCTTTTAATTTCCATGCCCAAAATGAAATTTGAAGCACCGAGATCCTTCATGTCAAATTTAGAGGACAACTGATTTTTCACATTCTGGATAATCTCCTTGTTGTTTCCTATCAGCAACATGTCATCCACATATAAGACCAAATAAATCAAATGATCACCAATTAATTTAAAATACACACAATGATTTTCTTTTCTTCTTGTGAAGCCAAGTCCGAGCATATAAGTATCAAATTTTTGATACCACAATCTTGGTGATTGTTTTAAACCATACAGGGACTTTTTCAGCTTGCATACTAGCTCGTTCTTTCCCTTCACAGCATAACCTTCTGGTTGCTTCATATAGATTTCTACTTCCAGATCCCCATGAAGGAATGTTGTCTTCACATCCATTTGTTCTATTTCAAAATCAAATGAAAAAGAAATAGATAACATAAATCTTATGGAGGTTAAATTGGAAACATGAGAAAAAATCTCACCAAAATCAATTCCCTCAACTTGGGAATAACCCTTTGCTACTAACCGAGCTTTGTATTTCTCCACTTTTCCTTCTACATTCAACTTATTTTTAAATACCCATTTGCTACCAATGGGATTTCTTCCAGTTGGCAACTCCACTAGATCCCAAGCCTCATTCTTATCCAATGATGTCATTTCTTCTTTCATGTCCCTTTTCTAGAGATTGCCATCCTCTGAATCCACTGCTTCCCTGACAGTTCTAGGATCATCATCAGTAATAGAAAAAGAAAAATTTGAACGAAAATCAGATGGACTATACCTTTTCAGTAGCCTTCTTTCTTGAACCGATCTCCTCAATACTGGAGTATGAGGATCTTCTTCTTCTGATTCATGTTCTTCTGTAGAGTTTGATTCATCATCCTTTAAATCAAACTCTATATTCTCTGGCTCTTCCTTACTTGGTATGACTTCATGCTTAACAACATCCTTCATTTCTCTAAATACCACAACTCAGCTATACACTACCTTCTTAGTTTTTGGGTTCCAAAGCTTATAACCTTTGAGACCATCTTTATATCCAATAAAGATACATTTTTTCAGCCTTCTTATCCAGCTTACTCTTGTTTTCCTTTGGAACATGAACATATGCATTGCAACCAAATACCTTAATATGTGTGAGAGAAGGTTCCTTACCAGTCCATACCTCTTGTAGAGTCTTATCATCCAACGCTGATGAGGGTTATCTGTTGACCAGATAACATGCAGTACCCACTACCACTACCCAGAATTCTTGCCTTAACCCAGCACCACTGAGCATGCACCTTTCTTTTTCCATCAACATCTTGGTCATCCTTTATGCAACTCCATTCTATTGAGGTGTATATGGAGTAGTCTTATGCCTTTCTATACCACACTTCTTACAAAATTCATCAAATTAATTCCCGCAGAACTCTCTACCATTATCTGTTCTCATCACCTTAATTCTTTTCTCTGTTTGATTCTCAACAAGAGCCTTAAACTCTTTAAACCTGTCAAAGAATTCAAATTTATTCCTGAGGAAATATATCCAATTTTTCCTCGAGAATTCATCTATAAATGAGACATAGTACATATATTTTCCCAATGATGGGACCGACACAGGTCCAAAAAAATCACTGTGAGCTAGTTGTAAAATTCCTCCTGCCCTCGTTGCACCAGAGGGGAATCTTACCTGATTTTGCTTCCCATATAGACAATGTTCACATAAATCAAAATCTAGAGAGAAGTTAGAGATACCTTCAACCATACCTTTACTGTGTAGTAGTCGAAGACCCTTCTCTCCAATATGCCCCAGTCTTTGATGCCACAACATAACCTTTTCTCCAGAGATTGTAGGAGTTCTTTCTTCTTCAAATCCAATATCAGGAATAATGGAGCTATTACACCCATCACTAATAGTGCTTCCTTGCATCTTATACAAAATTCCAAACCGAACTCCCATCATCAACACCATTGCTCCTCAAACCATCTTGCAAGCTCCCTTTTGAAATACAGTTTTTACACCTGCATCTTCCATTTTGCTTACAAAAATCAAATTTTTAGTCATACCTGGGATGTGCAGAACACCAGGTAGTGTTCTAATCCTTCCATCTATGAGCCTCAACTTGACCCTTCCTCTTCCTATGATTATGGTTGTCAAATCATTACCTAAGAAAACATTACCTCCATCATACTTTTCATATTCATATAACCACTCTCGGTGGGGATTCATATGAAAGGATTCACCAGAGTCAACCAACCATGCCTCATGATCTACATGTGTGCTTGAAGAGGCCAAGTACACATCCCCTCCTTCTTCCTTTGAGTTCTTTTCTTTTGTAGAAGAATATTCTTCAGATCCCTTCTTTTTCTCAACTTTGGATCTACATTGCTTCTTGTAGTGACCTTCTTTTCCACATTTCCAACATACCCTTACAAACATTCTAGGAGATTTAGATCTACCCTTAGAATTATATCTCCCACTTGAGAAATTAGATCTATTTCTTTCCTGGAAACATCCTCTTGCAAATAATGCATCTGTGCTATGTCCTTTCATATTCTTCTATCTCATATCCTCCGACAATAAGGATGAGACCACTTCTTCAAAATTCAAATAAGTTGTATTACTACCGATGGCCACAACCAAACTATCCCATGAGTCTAGTAAAGAACATAACAAGCTGATACATTTATCTTCATCTGAAATTTTAATCTCAACAGATATTAACTGACTTACGACAGTATTGAAGGCATTCAAATACTCTACCACTGAGTCTCCATATCTCATCCTCAAGTTATATAGATTCTTTCTCAAGAAAAGTTTATTTACCAGGGACTTAGACTGATACAACTTCCCCAATTTTTCCCATAAATCCTTGGTTGTAGCTTCCTTTGACACATTCAGTAAAACTAAATCAGAGAGACAAAGTCAGATTGTGCTCTTTACCTTTCGATCCAAATTTTTCCAGTCATCTGTAGAAGTTCCTGTAGGTGCAGTACCTGGATCTACTACGATCCACTGATCTCTGTCCACCAAAAGATCTTCCATCTTGAGCTTCCATAGCTCAAAGCTTTCCCCATTAAACTTCTCGTTCTTCATCTTCGAATTTCTTTCCATTTCTTTTCACCTGAAAAAGCAATACCGCAAATCTCCCACTGTAACAAGGCTTATCACAGTCTCGAGCCAAACCCTTGACCACAAAGGCATCCCCCTGAAGCCAATAAAGCTCTGATACCAAATGTAAATTCTAACCTTGTAAAATATCTACTGCAAACAGATATTCAGAAAAAGAACAGAAAAGATACAATGGCAAATAAAAACATTACAAAGAGATTTTCCCCCTGGAAACCCAAACCGAGAAAACCAACATATTCTATATTCATTCATTGTGATACAGTGTTTACAATACAATATACATATAGTAGTCAGCGGCATCCAAAACCCTAACCCAATGACCTGGATTAGTCCAAAACCCTTATTCCTTAACCAGAAATAGAAAACCATCAGCAAAAAGAATGTGCCAAAAAACCACCTAAATACATGACACATTTCTCAAGGCAAGTGACACTACTACTCGTAAAAAGAATATAACACATACCCAACAAGAATACCACAAGGATTGATGTAGAGGAGTATGGCTCCAACAAGAGCACTACAAGTAGCGATGAAGACTAAACATCAATGAAGTAGAAGTATAACTCATTTTCATTGGCATCACTCCCTCTTCTCTAGGGTAAGAAATGGTAGTGAAATCTTTTTGTAAGCTTCTAGAATGATCCCAATAGGTTGTTTTGAGCATGAGGTTAGCAAAGATATCATTAGAAAAACCATTATTTTTAATAAAAAATTTACAACCTAGACTCATGGTCATTTTGTGTTACAATGTTTGCAATCTAAGAGGGCAACCCATCTCCAAGAAACCACGACAATCTAGGTTGACACATATAGTTAAGCGGTTATTTGGAATAAAAGAAGTAAGAATTTATCACTTCACCAAGTAAAATAAGTCCAAATATGGTGCATAAGTATATGTGGAAGGTTCTATTAAGAACCAAATATCAATATAGCATAGAAAAACCTTAGAATAAGTACTCAACGCCTTGAAAAAGAGAGAAACTCAGATAATAAGCCTCTTCGAGGGGGAAACCTCCTTATGCCCACATAAATGTACAATTACAAGATGATTCAAAATGAAAATGTTGTTGGTTGTGGATCCTGATTATCTTCTTGATTCAGAGGTCCTTGCTTTTAGTCGTGTTTATACCCCATGAAGTATTTACACCCCATAAGTATGTACACTCTTCCACACGGGGGAGTGAAAAGGGGGGGTACCCCCTCTGCGGGGTCTGGGGGGTCCATCCCCCCAGTTGGGGGGTCTAGGGGCAAGCGGGCCCCCAACGGGGGTTCGGGGGCGAAGCCCCTGAAGCAAAAATTGCCTTATAAAAGTATATTGTAATTTCATTGTAAATCTGGACCGTTCATTATAAGGTCGCAGATCTAACAGTAGAGATTGTGTTAGGGTTTTTTCCCTAGAAGGCAACCCTCTTTTATGAGGGAAATGTATTGCGGCTAGGTACAAGGGTGAATATTGTATTCTGAGAGAGGAGACTGTGAGAGAAAGAAGAGGAAGTTACATCGGGTTTTGCTGTAGGTTGTATCCCTTCATTTGCTGGATAATAATAAAGGAAGGACCTGGCAATTTCTCTGGTGGACGTAGCCCA
>ML786603.1:383303-398219 GCA_009831015.1 Picea engelmannii | reverse complement strand
CATCCCAAAAAAATTCCTTCTTGACCCTATGGTAGGTTTTTAAAAATCCCGAGTGCCCTCCTATTGGAGAGGTGTGCAATTCCAATAGTACCTTTTGTTTGAGTTGGGATTTCTTACATAAATATAAGCGATCTTTGTACCATGGTGAATCATTTTTCCATGTAAATGTATCTTATGTACTAGAATCCTACTACAACCCTTGAATGAGAGTCTACACTTTTTTGTCATTCTTCCATTCATCCATTTCTTCTATTATCCAATCGGGTTGGATGATTGAGATAGCATAGAGAAAGGCCTGAACATATTCATCCTTCCTTGAGAGTGCATCTGCCACAACATTTTTCTTCCATTTTTTATAGACGATTTCAAAATCATAACCCAATATCTTGGTTACTCAATTTTGTTGTTCTTCTGAAGATAGTCTTTGTTCCAAGAAGCATTTAAGACTATCATGATCTATTTTGACCTTGACATGCCTACCTATTAGGTAAGGATGCCATTTCTTCAATGCATGTAGTATTTCCATCATTTCCTTCTCATAAATGGGTTTGTGTAAGTCCTTTCCCTTGAGTGGTCGAATTTCGAAAGCCAGGGGCCTTCCTTCTTGCATTAGGACAGCACCAATTCCATTTCCCGAGGCATCACATTCCAAAATAAAGGTTTTTGTGAAGTCTGGAGTGGTCAAGATAGGAGCTTTTCACATCACCTCTTTAAATTGTTCAAAATCTTTAGTTGCCTCTGGAGTCCATGAAAATGCATCCTTCTTAGTTAGTGTTGTTAAAGGTGTTGTTATTCTTCCATAGTGTCGAACAAACTTATGATAGTAACTTGTCAAACCCAAAAATCCTCTAATATTATTCAATGTTTTTGGAATCAGTCAGTCCATCATGGCCTTAATCTTGTTAGGGTCTACCTTGACACCTTCATGAGATACAATATGACCTAAATACTCTACCTCCTTCACTCCAAAGAAACATTTGTATGGTTTGGCATATAATTGTGTTGACGGGCGAAATTGACAGCTCGTCAACTGGAGGAGTGAATCCGGTCCGAGGTTGTCTAATTAACCCAAGCCGTTTGGACTAATCCACTCCGATGGGTTTAGTAGCTCTGTTGGTCGATCTAAGTCCTAAAGAAAGTGGAAAACAAAACTAGAGATAGTGTAATAACTAGATGAATAACAATCGTTGAAAACTATGTCTGCTTCTGATATGTATTTATAGTTTAACTAACTAATATTTATAAAATAACTCTAGTTATTACATATACAATAATATATATATATATATATACATACAAATACTTCTAATTCTAAGATATATATAATATATACAAAATATGAATTTTAATCTAAACCCGTGAAAATCAAATGTAAATTGATCTTTCAATAATAAAAATATTATCTAATTTTTATGATTTGTTTTCATATAAAGGAAATCAAATATCAAACTGTCTAATTGAAAATAGAGATCACAGATAATAGAAAATTTTTTATCTTCAGGAAGTTTCTGTATTCCTTAAACTAATGAAATTAAACTAGTAAACTGACCTGTTATCGCATCCACTATTTGTTCAGTGTGTAGCATCCCATCTCCCTATCTGATGAGGTAAACCTACAACAGAACCTACAATTGCTTCTAATAAATGTGAAACAACAATAGTGGAATTCAAATGATATAACATGCAAGAGATACGATCACAACAATCTCATAATTTCACAAGCAACCACATTAAGATAAATCCTGCTGTGAAAACTTGTGAGTGAACGTTCAAAAATGATAAAGATAAATCTCTTAATCTCAAGTTTAAACAAAATGATTACTGTGTGTTAAATCTAGAACATAAAACATGGATAATATATATGAATTTATATCATACCAATCTGTAGTAAACCACAATAGCGAAAGCAATCATAATTTAATTACAAATCGAAATAATCATGACTTGAATAAAAACACGATATGGAGAAGATAAATTTGTGACAAATATCATATTCTATTCAAGTCTGCAAATCATAAATCCATATTTTTTGCCCCAGGCAAAGATGATTTCAAGTTTACAAAATAACATACTTATATAGGTTCCATGAACAAAATGTTTCCTATTGATAACATCCAATCTGTTCCAAAAAATGTGGGGGATGCAACCTCCCAGATTTTACTTGATACCAAAAAACTAAGAGCCTAATCTATTTACTAAAAACATAAAGATGGTATGGCTGGAAGATCCCAACAATGATTCAAATCTCTTTGAAAATCATGAGTTCCTGTTAACAAATAAAAATAAGAAGATTTTAGATATATTTTCAATTATCAAGACAAGCAATTCAAATTTTTCTAACTAGCTACAGAATCTCACGATTCTGTAGCTAGTTATAATTATAACTAGAATCATATTTTATTCAATCAAACAAAACAAACTAAAATTAATCTATGCAAAAAAATCATGTATCCTAAATTGAGAAAGAAAGAATCATACTAAACTTTTAAAGAGATCATACCTCAAATTAAGGGATTAAAACAAATCAAGTAATCTTAGAGTTTACTATTGCTGTCGCTGCTTCCACGTTATTAAAAATAACAAACCCTGTAGTTTTTTGGCATTTTTCTTTGGCTTGAGCTATGGATTGGAGTCTGCTATTCTCATTTGTTAACGAATCTACCTGGTCTTCCAAAGATTTAAGCCAAGACTGTAGTAAAGGAACATCTGTGTAATACCTGTCAATCCAGGATCGACATTCATTATAGTGCGGCTGTAGAGACTGTGTATTGGCACTGATAGTATTAACAGCTGGAGAATCATCCATTTGACATGTAGGTTCATCATGGAGTTTGATGCCATGAAAAAGAGGATTGTCCTTTAGAGATGGTGGTAGGTTGGTAACATAATCGTAGGGTCTGTCAAAACAAAGTCCATGTGAATATGGATACTCTTTGGCCAAGAACCTTTCAATCTCTGAATCTGAATCTTCACTTATCTCAATTGTGTTTTTTTATCTAAATAGGGTTTGGGTTTGTTTCGAGAACATCGTGAAACCCAGCGAGCGACCTCTTTATTCTTATAATTAATATCGACTTTGCCCCTAAGTTTCTTCCCTGTGGGTTTTTTAACAATCTTAGTACAACTCTTAGGATACGAATTCGGCTGAGTGTCGGGTTGAGTAGAATCAGGGTAGGTCGAGGGTTCCAAATTAGAGACAGGATCACAGGGCATGAGCGAAGGAGGAGAGATGATAGGTTTCACAAGGGTTTTTGTGATAACAGGCTTGTCAACCTGTCCCAACTCACTATTACCGAAACCATTTTGTAACACAAAAGAATCCCAACAATCGATGTTTAATTGCAACTGATGCACAATGATGATTTTGATTAAACCATGATGAAATAAACTAGAATCAGACTTCTTCCTCCTAAACCGCTTTCCCATCTTGTACAAACTTTTAAGCAGAAAGTAGGGCATGTTCAACGGGAAATCAATGAAGCTCATAAGAAATTGCAAGTCATACAAGAAAACCAACCCAAATCACCCTTCACACATAATAAACTATCTCACAATAGCTAACAGATCATGCCATCTAGGTTTTAAATATGAGACAGACATACCTCAGTCGCAGCAGGTAATTTTCCTTGAGGTGAACAACAATGACCAGGGGACCTCTTCAACCTTTGCGTTCTTGAACCGCTTTTTCCCCACAGCTAGTAAATCGGTAGCTTTGCTTATAAAATCTTCATTTACCTCAAGCTGCACGTCTCCTATCTTTGCTCTGCAACCGTCGAAAGTCAATGCGAACTCTTGGGCAACTCTCATATTGAAACCCCTAAACTTTTCAATGAATCCACGCCAACCATTCCTTTCTAAGTTGTCTCTGGCATTTTCATAAGATAACAAGGTTTGGATGCCATTGGGCTCAATCCTCACCACTGGAGCCATGACTAACAGAAGGGAATCAACACAGAAATCAGAGGTAGGGTTTGATAAGAAAACACATAGACATAGCCTCGAGTTTTCACAAAGCAATGATAGTTCGAAAAGGTAGGCAGAGGCGTTAATCACCATGTGTGGGAAAAGAATCATGAAGCCCGAGGCCATACAGAGCAATAATATCACGATGTACCTCATATGATACCTTGGGATATGGGTAGTGTAAGGATGTAAGCACTTGAATACAATAGAGAGCACACATTCATGACTTGATTACAAGGTAAATGTATCAAATAAACATTGTGTTAAAAAAATTTATGAATCAAACCCCATTACTATTAATCGAATATTGATGAGTGGAGTTTTTTCACTTATGTAACCAAGGAAAGTTTAGGACCAAGGGGTTATAAACAAGGAAAACAATCATGTTCATAGAGAAATATGACAATTCGACAATAGACCATATGAACAATTATCCTTTGATCAAAAATCGAAACCAAGTGTGAATTCCAGCTGCAAGTTTTCATGATTACAGTCATGAAAACAAAAATCGAAAGGAAGATGTGTAAAAAGCGACAAGTGATAAGTGTTGTTGCTCATGACGAGTAATGAAAATTTAGAGACCCTATGTAGGAAGCTTATAAACAATAGAAATTACATTATTGCTGCCAAAAATGGCGACACGCTGGGAGAAGCAGTTATCTCTGCCAAATGAACGAGTTCAGATTAGCATAATCAGAAAAAAATTTGAATCGAAAACAACCAAAAAATTTGTATAAACATCGTAAACAATTTAAAATGCATTCCAGTTTCATATTACTATTATTTTAAAAAGACGAAAACCGATAACAATCTTAACAGAAGAGAGTCACGATATTAAAGTTAAAATCTTCAATACTGTTGATAGAGTCGTTGCTGCCAGCAGACGTCCATAGCCTCGACAGGGATGTCATTTAACCCACTCTGATATCTGTATCCTGCCAAGAAGTTCCAGATCATAACGAAGGACATTTAAGGTAAAAAAGAATCCATTTCTGAGAATTTTCATATACCTGACATTGCTTCACTGCCAGTGGGCCTGTTCAGTACCCCGGGGAAGTTATCTTGGCGTCATGCATGCATTTACCCACTGCCAGCAGACCTGTTCAGTATCCTGATGGGTTTACAAGCACTTCCCACAGCTCTCTGAAGATTTATTTAGTTTTAAAGATTTTTAATAGAGCCGAGTGACGCTGAAAATCCTAGTTTTTGGACATATCTTAGTAAATTACAGACCTTGAAGAAATTTCTTAGTTGTCCTTCATTAAGATCTAGAAATAGTTTGTTAATAAAACCGACTTTCAAGAGTAGGGAGACATCTCTGAGTTGTTCTCTTAAGGAAAAGGAACAGGGTAAAAAGAATTTTTTATGGATGATTGTGAGTAACTTCAGTTACAAATTGAAATCAAGAAACGCTTTTCAAAAAAAAAACAAGTTATGTTTAACATGGCTGCAAACTCAAAAAATATCACAATTGATGCTTAAACAACCTTCAGCAGTCATTTTAGAGGCGAAATTTTTCTGTTCTCTTTGTCTGAACTAGCCCATGATGCAGTCATGTGTGTTTTTAAAAAGAAAGACTGATAAGCATAAAAGGAAAAATCAAAACAACCAGCAAAGAAAAACCAATAGAAAACAAAACATAAAATATTTACACAGTGTACATGGGAGTGTCATTGGGCGAAGTACCTTTTTAGAGCTTGTCCATTCACTGGAAAGGTGTCTGGTTGTCCCTCTAAATTTTGTAATTGGAAGGAACTGGGACCCAATTTCTTTGCAATTAAAAATGGTCCTAGCCACAAGTTCTGAAACTTCGTATGCTCTCCTTTTCCCTCATGAGGTTTATCCCATTTTAGCACAAGGTCACCTACCTCAAAATTTCTGTTAGAGGCAGAATTAGAATCAAACCAGTTTTTAACGATGAGTTGATGTTGATCCAATTTTCGTTTCGCTTGAGCCCTCACTTCTTCTAATTTTAACAAAGCATTAATTCGATTCTCCAAAGGAGGACAGTCCTCTTCCTGTACTTTTTGCAATAGATGTAGAGATGGAAGGAGGACATGTGGTGGAAGAATCACCTCTCTGCCGTAAACGAGAAAGAAAGGTGAGTTACCCACAGCAGTTTTAGGAGTTACTCTATCATCCCAGATTACGTTTAACAATGTGTTATGACAATTTTTATGGTTTTTAGAGACCGTTCTCTTGATAATTTTGATCATATTTTTATTAGTCGATTCTGTCAAACCGTTGCCTTGGGGGTAATAGCTGGCAAAATACTTTAATTTAATTCCTTTTTCTAGAGAGAAATCACTCATCTCAAGAGATGAAAAATAAGAAGCATTATCAAATACCAGGCATTCATGGATACTGGAACGAGTAATAATATTTGAATCCAAGAAAGATATTACCTGGCTGGTATTTATAGCTTTTAATGGGGCAGCCTTAGAACACCTGGCGAAGTAATATGTGGCTGTTATGATATACTTATGCTTCTATGAGGATGGCAGATTGATTGGGCCTATAATATCTAGGCCCCACTGCTGAAAAGGAGAGTCTACCGAAACTGGTTGCAGAGGGAAAGCTGGTTTCTATATCCGTCTGGATGCTTTTTGACAAATTACACACTTGCGACACAAAGCATGAGCATCTTTAAGAAGGGTAGGCCAGTAATAACCTACTCTTAATACTTTATGGGCAATGGTGTCTCCACCAAAATGCCCACCAGCTTCTCCTGCATGCAATTCCAATAAGACTTTTTCTTCTTCATCTTTCTCAGGACAACGCATTAGTACTCCATCAAATTTTTTACGAAACAGAATACCATTAATCAGCTAAAAGGAAGCATATTTTAATATTAGTGCTCTCCTTTTTGAGGGATCAAGGTGACGGGGAGCTGATCCTTGTATAAGACAAAATTTTATGTCATCATACCAGGGACTAACAGGGTTTTGTGCACAGCAGATTTGATTTTGATAGTGTTGTCCTGGACTTAACATATCATTTTCCTCTTGATGTCCTACAACTGAATCAGTGACCAATTTTCATAACCCTTGGCCTCTTACAATTTGTGCTGGGGTGATTTCTATGTCATACTCTTGTAAGGATGTAACCCAGTTTGCTCTTTTTTCACCTAGTTCTTTCTGTACTAATAGATTTCTGATAGTCGGGTAAGGGACAATGATTTTCGTCCTTGATTTCAACAGATAATATCGGAAGTGTTTTATTGCTTTGAAAATAGCATAGGCTTGTTGATCTACTGCTGGTTAATTAAGTTCTTCCCCCTTGAAGGCTGAGCTCATAAAGGCGATTGCGACTTCGTTGTTTTCATAGTTCTTTTGAGTTAGGATGGTAGTGTAAGAACGGTCAGAGGCAAATGTGTAGAGGGTGAAGTCTTGGGAAAAGTCGGGGCTCATTAGAGAAGGATTGTCTATTATGGCCTTTTTTATTGAATCAAAATCCTGGCTTTCTAAAGGTCCCCAATGGTACTGTACATCTTTTTTTATTAGGTTTTGTAATGGTTTCACCATTTTTGAAAAGCTGGGGACGAATCTCCTGACAAAATTTATCTGACCTAAGAAAGATTGCATGGACTTTTTTGATGAGGGAGGGGGTAGTTTCGAAATGAATTGAGTTCTTTTAGGGTCGATAATCATCCCTTTTCTAGATACAATGAATCATGGGAGTTTACCTTGTTCTACTGTGAAGATGGATTTTTTTGGGTTCAAAGAAATGTCGTACTTACGACATCGTTGTAGAACGAATCTTAAATGAGCTAGATGATCTTCTTTATTTTTCGAGAACACAGTGACATCATCTAGGTAAACTATGACAGATTGATTGATTAAGCCTTGGAAATCAATGTCCATCGCTCTCTGGAAAGTGGAACGGGCGTTTATGAGTCCAAAGGGCATCTTTCTATAAGCGTAGGTGCCCCATGGAGTGCGGAAGGTGGTTTTGAGTTGGTCTGGAGGGGACATCAGGAATTGGTTATACCCTGAAAAACCATCCAACAAGGATAATCTTTTAGAACCAGATACCTGTTGAAGGATTTGTTCCATGGGAGGGACAGGGTAGTTGACTTTATCAGACGCTCGATTAAGATTTCAGAAATCGACACATAGTTAGATTTCACCACTCTTCTTTCGGATAGGGACAAGATTAGAGACTCATTGTGTGTGCCTAACTGGGAAGATTATCTTAGCATTCAAGAGTTTGTTTAATTCCTTATTGACAATTGGTTCGATTTTTGGGTGAATTTTCCTTAACTTTTGTTGAAAATGTTGGGTTTGGGGTTTCATAGGAATAACGTGTTGTATGATGTTAGGGTCAAAGTTTTTTAGGTTGTCATACGTCCAAGCAAAAACATCTTTGAATTCTTTAAAAAACTTAATAAACGCTACTTTTTCTTGCTTAGAACACCCTACCCTTAAATTAATGCACTGTGGGTTGTCTTTAGTTCCCAAATTTACCTTTTCATAGGTCAAAGAGGAACTATTTGTTTTACAGTTCATTGATTTTATAAACTTGTCGTGAAGATCATAAAAATTTTCTAATCTAACTATAGATCTTGGGATAGAGTTTACCATGTCTGATGAAGATTCTGGAGATCTTGGATCTGGTATTACCGTAAAGTCACGAAGATTTTCGTCATGTGTTCCTTCATCAATCACCGCGCCCTCGAAAGTTTCTTCCATATGCAGAAAACTTATAATGTGTTGATCGTCATTGAAGACTCTCCAATTCATGATGTTGTCTGGGACAGATGGTCTGAACAACAGTTCGACATAGAATGCATTTGGAGATAAGCCTTCTGTAGGAAAAAGTTTTGAAGCTACGTTAGCTAACAAATCATCTTCTGAATTATTCAATCTAGGAATAGAATTTATGTTAAATGCGGAAAACTTATTCATCAAATTCCATACCTCAGTTTAGTAGCTTTTAAGGTGCGGAGATAAATAGTGTATAGAATTTTTTACCTGTCTAACCACGATTTCCAAATCACCAAAGACAGTCAAGTTTTGAATGTTCATATCTAATTCTTTTCTGAGGCCTTGCAGGAGTGCCTCGTATTCGGCCGTGTTGTTCATACATTCAAATTCTAACCTGCAAGAAATCAGAGTCTTGTTACCTGCTGGATCGATGATCACGCAGCCTGCACCAGCTCCTTCCTTGGATTTGGACCCATCAAAGTAAAGAGACCATATTTGATCATCGTCGGTTGTATGTGTCCACTGGGCAGAAGTTGTTGGCTGTGTATATGTCCAAATTTCAGACTGTTGTTTTGGGTTAGTGATGGTGGAAGTTTCGGCCATGAAATTACTGAAAAAAGTATCCATCTCCTGTATTTCGGGCGAATCGACAGAAGGAGTGAATGGTTCATTGGGATCATTTAAATCAGTGATCGTGAACTTCAGATAACATTCATGATTTACCTTGATTCTGTTGGGCTTCCCGTTCTTGGGTAGCCACAAGTGAGACCAATCCGTCGCAAAGTAGTCGTGTAATTGTTCTAACCAGTCTCTGCTTAAAAAAAAACCATAAACTTTTGGGATATCTACAAAAATAATATCAATCACTTGATGAACTTTAGGATTAGACGACAATCTTATAAGCACATTTCTTAATTCGCCTATCACTTTTACACTAGTTCGATCAAGATGGATAATTTTCAAGGTGTATGGTTGAACTTCGACATTAATATTTTGACAAACAGACCAAGGGATTACGTTAGATGACGCACCTGAATCTACCATGCAGTTATGCACATTCCTATTGAAAATTTCAAAAGTTAACAAAAATGGAGGGACATTTCTGCGAGTATTAATAGTGGAAGCTTGTTGCTTTTTACTCGCAGCCTCTAAAATTGGCTTATCTACTTTTGTTACATTATTTACAGGAAGGTCTCTTTTATCGTGAGGCTCGGATGTAGTTTTGGCAGAGGCCTTTTAAGGTACTTTGGGGTTCTTTTGAACACCTTTGTTATTACTCGAATTGCCATTTTTGTTGTTCTCTACAATATTTTGTAGCATTTTTTGCAGAAGAAAAGGGAATTTTAATGATTCATAAATAGAAATGTTAGCCCTAAGCTTCTTTAAATCTTCAACCAAATCATAATCTAAACTTGGGTTTACTGAATTCTGTTTAGTCTCAGTTGATTTAGATTGTTTTGGAGGCAAAGTCGTAGTGATTTCGGAAGAAGGTTTATTTGTTGTCTTGCTCCTAGTATTGTAAGGATGCACTGTTTTGAAATTAGCTTGAAAAATGCTATCCGAAAAATGTCCAAAAATGTTCGGAGAGGATTCATCTTCTTCTACTGTCTCTTGTTCAGCTATTTCTTCAGGAATCTCGGGAAATCAAGTTATCGTGTGCTTCTAGAATCGTTTGAATAGCAAATTGCAGGCTTTCTAGATTTAGGCCTTCAGTATTTGAATTAGGTCGGTTGGTGGGAAAAGGATTCCTAAAAGGGGGTTTGTAAGGCCCTTTGCTCGAAGAAGCTTCTTCAGTTATCCTTTTGAAATCTATAACTTGGTTGGACAGTTTTTCAACGACTTTCTGTAAGTTTTCTAAATCTGAACTTTCAAGTTGAGCTTTGTTTTGGGAAGGTCTAAGGAGGATTTCGATTTTCTTTTTGGAAGATGAACTAGTCTTTTCTCGTTGCTAGTAGTGTCTTTTAAACTGAGGATGTCTTTCTTGATCTGATTGGCCTCTTCGAAGGCTTCTAACAACGTGGCTTTCTTGGATCTCTTTACCCAAATGGCTATGTTTTGATGTAAGGCTTTCGTATAATATGAGATAATAAGATTCTCGGCAGGCATCGAATCCGTAGGGATTCGTTTCTTTAGTGTCAAGAACCTTTGATTAAATTCTTTGATCTTTTCTTTGGGGTTCATTCTTAAACTAGAAAGCTCCATGACTAGAACTTCAGGAGTCTTGTCATCTCTGAACTTCTCAAGGAAACAGGATTCAAATTTCTCCCATGACATGATGGTGTGGGGCTATTGGGCAAAGTACCAAGTAGAGGCATTACCCTCAAAGGTGTAGGGAAACAATCTACAGACTACGTCTTTGTGCTCGACACTACAGAGTATAATGGCTAACATAAACTTTTTGATGTGATCTTCAGCGATCTGTTTGGAGTCTGGGTCAAATTTAGGGAGCCATTTCTCTGGGTGCTTTGGTAAAGGATGATGAGGCCCAGGTATGGCCACTGCATCTTGGTCGAGCCAAGGTATGTTGGGATTATTCAAGTTGGCCATAGGTGTGGGTGGTGTCAAAGGCTAGGATGAGGAACTGCCTTCGTCAGAGGATTCTTCTCCATAAGAAGGAGATGAATGAGGTGGTGATGGTGGTATACCAGATCCTCCTGCTGCAGGAGTGAGGATCGGATCTGTAGGGTTTAAAGTAAGGCCAGTGCCTCCAAGTTGTTCTTTGATATCAGAGAAGTCTAATGGTTGATTCAAAGTTTGTTTTGGTTGTATTATATGAGCTAAAGCACTGTGTGTTCTTATGAGAGATTGTCGAACAATCTCTTGTATGTCACCACCTGTAGGATTTGGAGTTACTGGTTCAACTATGATCTGTAGATCATTGTTTGAGAGACAATGTTGTCATCTGAATGACTTCTAGACACTATAGGTGAGTAGGTAGGTGGTGGAGGATTCTTACGACCTCCTCGTGCCATTAATAGTTTCCAGGCCCTCCTTCTAGCGCCATTTGTTGATGGGCGAAATTGACCGCTCGTCAACTGGAGGAGTGAATCTGGTACGGGGTTGTCTAATTAACCCAAGCCGTTTGGATTAATCCACTCCGACAGGTTCAGCGGCTCCATTGGCTGATCTAAGTCCTAAAGAAAGCAAAAAACAAAACTAGAGATAGTGTAATAACTAGATGAATAACAATCGTTGAAAACTATGTCTGGATCTGATATATATTTACAGTTTAACTAACTAATATTTATAAAATAATTCTAGTTATTACATATACAATATATATACAAATAATTCTAATTCTAAGATATATATAATATATACAGAATACGAATTTTAATCTAAACCCGTGAAAATCAAACGTAAATTGATCTTTCAATAATAAAACTATTATCTAATTTTTATGATTTGTTTTCTTATAAAGGAAATCAAACATCAAACTGTCTAATTGAAAACAGAGATCACAGATAATAGAAAATGTTTTATCTATAGGAAGTTTATGTATTCCTTAAACTAATGAAATTAAACTAGTAAACGGACTTGTTATCGCATCCACTATTTGTTCAGTGTGTAGCATCCCATCTCCCTGTCTGATGAGGTAAACCCGCAACATAACCTACAATTTCTTCTCATAAATGTGAAACATATATAATCGAATTCAAATGATATAACATGCAAGAGATACAATCACAACAATCTCATAATTTCACAAGCAGCCACATTAAGATAAATCCTATTGTGAAAACTTGTGAGTGAACGTTCAAAAATGATAAAGATAAATCTCTTAATCTCAAGTTTAAACAAAATGATTACTGTGTGTTAAATCTGGAACATAAAACATGGATAATATATATGAATTTATATCATACCAATCTATAGTAAACCACAACAGCAAAAGCAATCATAATTTATTTACAAATCGAAATAATCATGACTTGAATAAAAACACGATATGGAGAAGCTAAAGCTATGACAAATATCATATTCTATTCAAGTCTACAAAACATAAATCCATATTTTTTTCCCCAAGAAGAGATGATTTCAAGCTTACAAAATAACATACTTATATAGGTTCCAGGAACAAAATGTTTCCTGTTGATAAAATCCAATCTGTTCCAAAAAATGTGGGGGATGCAACCTCCCAGATTTTACTTGATACCAAAAAACTAAGAGCCTAATCTATTTACTAAAAAAATAAAGATGGTATGGCTGGAAGATCCCAACAGTGCTTCAAATCTCTTTGAAAATCATGAGTTCCTGTTAACAAATAAAAATAAGAAGATTTTAGATATATTTTCAATTATCAAGACAAGCAATTCGAATTTTTCTAACTAGCTACAGAATCTCACGATTCTGTAGCTAGTTATAATTATAACTAGAATCATATTTTATTCAATCAAACAAAACAAACTAAAAGTAATCTATGAAAACAAATCCTATATCCTAAATTGAGAAAGATAGAATCATACTAAACTTTGAAAGAGATCATACCTCAAATTAAGGGATTAAAACAAATCAAGTAATCTTAGAGTTTACTATTGTTTTCGCTGCTTCCACATTCTTAAAAATAACAGACCCTATAGTTTTTTGGTGTTTATCTTTGGCTTGAGATATGGAATGGATTCTAATATTCTCATTTGTTAATGAATCCACCTGGTCTTCCAAAGATTTAAGCCGAGACTATAGTAAAGGCACATCTGTGTAATACCTGTCGATCCAAGATCGACATTCATTACAGTGCGGCTGTAGAGACTACGTATTGGCACTGATAGTATTAACAGCTAGAGAATCATCCATTTGACATGTAGTTTCATCACAGAGTTTGATGCCATGAAAAAGAGGATTGTCCTTTAGACACAGTGGTAGGTTGGTAACATAATCATAGGGTCTGTCAGGACAAAGTCCATATGAATATGGATACTCTTCAGCCAAGAACCTTTCAATCTCTGAATCTGAATCTTCACTTATCTCAATTGTGTTTTTTGTATCTGCATAGGGTTTGGATTTGTTTCAAGCACATCGTGAAACCCAGTGAGCGACCTTTTTATTCTTATAATTAATATCGATGTTGCCCCTAAGTTTCTTCCCTGTGGGTTTTTTAACAATCTTAGTACAACTCTTAGGATACGAATTCAATTGAGTGTCGAGTTGAGTAGAATCAGGGTAGGTCGAGGGTTCCAAATTAGAGACAGGATCACAAGGCATGAGTGAAGGAGGAGAGATGATAGGTTTCGCAAGGATTTCTGTGATAACAGGCTTGTCAACCTGTCCCAGCTCACTATTACCAAAACCATTTCATAACACAAAAGCATCCCAACAATCGTTGTTTAATTGTAACTAATGCACAATGATGATTTTGATTAAACCATGATGAAATAAACTAGAATCGAACTTCTGCCTCCTAAACCGCTTTCCCATATAGTACAAACTTCTAAGCAGAAAGTAGGGCATGTTCAACGGGAAATCAATGAATCTCATAAGCAATTGCAAGTGATACAAGAAAACCAACCCAAATCGCCCTTCACATGTCATAAACTGTTTCACAATAGCTAACAGATCATGCCCTCTAGGTTTTAAAGATGAGACAGGCATACCTCGGTTGTAGCTGGTAATTTTCCTTGAGGTGAACAACAATGACCAGGGGACCTCTTCAACCTTTGCATTCTTGAACCACTTTTGTGTAAATTCTAACCTTGTGCAATGTCTACTATAAACAGATATTCATAAATGAATAGAAAAGATACAATGGAAAATGCAAACATTACAGAGAGATTTTTCCCCTGGAAACCCAAACCAGGAAAACCAGCATATATTATATTCATACATTGTGTTACATTGTTTACAATACAATATACATATAGGAGCCAACGACATCCAAAACCCTAACCCAATGACCTAGATTAGTCCAAAACCCTAATTCCTTAACCAGAAATAGAAAACCATTGGCAAAAAACCATGTGCCGAAAAACCACCTAAATATCATGTGGTCTCGAAAATATGTCGTCCCGGAAATATGTCGTCTCGGTGTGAAAAACATTTTCGGGGGCGCTGCCCCCGAACCTCGGCACGGGGGGCTCTGCCCCCCCTCTAACCCCCTTGCGCGCCCAGTGCAGACGCTCAGACACTACTACTCATGCAAAGAATATAACACATACCCAACATTCTCCCACTTGTTGTTTTCTTTGCACACAGGGGGTTACAGGGTTACATAGTCAACAATCCAGGGCAACAATGCCCATGGATCCTCTAC
>ML786603.1:368090-380574 GCA_009831015.1 Picea engelmannii | reverse complement strand
TTCATGTGTGCTTGAAGAGGCCAAGTACACATCCCCTCCTTCTTCCTTGGAGGTCTTTTCTTCTGTAGAAGAAGATTCTTCAGATCCCTTCTTTTTCTCAACTTTGGATCTACACTGCTTCTTGTAGTGCCCTTCTTTTCCACTCCAACATACCCTTCCAAAATTTCCAGGAGATTTAGATCTACCCTTAGACTTAGATCTCCCACTTGAGAAATTAGATTTATTTCTTTCCTGGGAACGTCCTCTTGCAAATAATTCATCTATGCTATGTCCTTCCATATTCTTTCGTCTCATCTCCTCCAACAACAAGGACGAGACCACTTCTTCAAACTTCAAAGAAGTTGTATTACTACCTATGGCCACAACTAGACTATCCCACGAGTCTGGTAAAGAACACAACAAACTGATACATTTATCTTCATCTAAAATTTTAATTTCAACATATACTAACTGACTTACCACAGTATTGAAGGCGTTCAAATTCTCTACCACCGAGTCTCCATCTCTCATCCTCAAGTTATACAACTTATTTCTCAGGAATAGTTTATTTACCAAGGACTTAGACTGATACAACTTCGCCAACTTTTCCCATAAATCCTTGGTTGTAGATTCCTCTGACACATTCAGTAATACTGAATCGGAGAGACACAGTCGAATTATGCTCTTTGCCTTCCGATCCGTCTTTTTCTAGTCATTTGCAGAAGTTCCTATAGGTGCAGTACTTGGATCTACTGCGATCCACTGATCTCTTTCCACCAAAAGATCTTCCATCTTGAGCTTCCAAAGCTCAAAGATTTTCCCATTAAACTTATCGATCTCCATCTTTGAATTGCTTGCCATTTCTTTTCACCTAAAAAACAATACCGTAGATCTCCCGCTGTAACAAGGCTTATCACAGTCCCGAGCCAAACCCTTGACAACAAAGGCGTCCCCCTTAAGCCAATAAAGCTCTAATACCAAATGTAAATTCTAACCTTGCACAATGTCTACTATAAACAAATATTTAGAAAAGAATAGAAAATATACAATGGCAAATGCAAACATTACATAGAGATTTTTCCCTTGGAAACCCAAACTGGGAAAACCAACATATATTATATTCATACATTGTGTTACATTGTGTTACATTGTTTACAATACAATATACATATAGGAGCCAGTGGCATCCAAAACCCTAACCCAATGACCTGGATTAGTCCAAAACCCTAATTCGTTAACCGGAAATAGAAAACCATCGGCAAAAAACCATGTGTCGAAAAACCACCTAAATATCATGTGGTCTCGGAAATATGTCATCCCAGAAATATGTCATCTCGGTGCGAAAAAAAAATTTCAAGGGCACTGCCCTCGAACCCTGCGTGCCCAACGTAGACGCTTAGACACTACTACTCGTGCAAAGAATATAACACATACCCAACATTTTTCCCCACAACTGATAACCGGTAGCTTGGCTTATAAAATCTTCATTTACCTCAATCTGCACGTCTCCTATCTTTTCTCTGCAACCGTCGAAAGTCAGTGCAAACTCTTGGGCAACTCTCAGATTGAAACCCTTAAACTTTTCAATGAATCCACGCCAGTCGTTCCTTTCTAAGTCGTCTCTGGCGTTTTCATAAGATAACAAGGTTTGGATGCCATTGGGCTCAATCCTCACCACTGGAGCCATGGCTAACAGAAGGGAATCAACATAGAAATCAGAGGTAGGGTTTGATAAGAAAACACAAAGCCATAGCCCCGAGTTTTCACAAAGCAATGACAGTTCAAAATGGTAGGCAGAGGCGTTAATCACCATGCATGGGAAAAGAATCGTGAAGCCTGAGGCCATACAGAGAAATAATATCACGTTGTACCTCATATGATACCTTGGGATATGGGTAGTGTAAGGATGTAATCACTTAAATACCATGGAGTGCACACATTCATGACTTGATTACAAGGTAAATGTATCAAATAAACATTGTGTTAAAAAATTTTATGAATCAAAACCCATTACTATTAATCGAATATTGATGAGTGGAGTTTTTTCACTTATGTAACCAAGGCACGTTTAGGACCAAGGGGTTATAAACAAGGAAAACAATCATGTTCATAGCGAAATACGACAATTCGACAATAAACCATATGAACAATTATCCTTTGATAAAAAATTGAAACCAAGTGTGAATTCCAGCTACAAGTTTTCATGCTTACAGTCATGAACACAAAAATCGAAAGGAAGATGTGTAAAAAGCGACAAGTGATAAGTGTTGTTGCTCATGACGAGTAATGAAAATTTAGAGACCCTGTGTAGGCAGCTTATAAACAATAGAAATTACATTATTACTGCCAACAAGTTGTTGCTCCTTTAGTAGTTGTAGCACCTTGTCAACATGTTGCACATGATCCTCCCATGACTTGCTATAGATTAGTATATGATCAAAAAATAATAACCCAAATTTTCGAAGGAAGGGCTTGAAAATGGAATTCATCAACCCTTGAATGTGGAAGGTGCATTTGTAAGGCCAAAAGGCATGACCAAAAATTCATAATGGCCTTCATGAGTTTGGAATGTTGTTTTTGGGATATCTTCTTCCTTCATTATAATCTGATGATACCCTGAACGAAGATCCAACTTTATGAAATAAATTGCTCCATGTATTTCATCTAACAATTCATCAATGACAGAAATGGGAAACTTATCTTTAATAGTGATCTTGTTGAGCTCTCTATAATCTAGACACATACACCATGAGCCATATTTCTTGAATACCATTACCACTGGTGCAGAGTAAGAACTTTGGCTAGGCCTAATAATGCCAACCTCTAACATTTCTTCAACCATGCGCTCAATTTCACTCTTCTGGGCATAAGGGTATCTATATGGCCTAATGTTAGGAGGAACACTCCCAAGAATTAGGTGAATATCATGATCATGATTTTGAGTGGGTGGAAGACCTTTGGAAATATCTTCAAATACTTTGGAATGCTTATCAATGATCCCTTGGAGATATAGAGTAATACATGGCTTAGATGTTTGAACATCTAGTGAGCATAGTTGTGCAATAACACCTTGATGCCCCTTTTTCAATAATTTTATCATGCCATTAGAGCTTATCACCTTACCGGGTTTCCCTGTGATACCTCTTAGCTCAATTTCTTTTCCTTTCAATGAAAATTTCATGAAAAGTTCTTGAAAATTAAAAGCCATTGTTCCTAATGATTGTAACCATTGGATTCCTGGTACAACATCAGCACCACCCATGGGTATAGCAATCATTGGACTATTCATTACATAATCCCCCATAGTAAGATTGATCTTATTGCATTTTCCTGAGCAATTGATAGTTCCTCCATCTGCAATCATTACTTGAAACTCTGGTGTTGGATATACAAAGCAATTGAGATGTTTGGCTAATTTATAGTGAATGAAATTATGAGTACTACCAGAATCAATTAGGACTATTGCCTTTTTCTTTTTGATATATCCTTCGATCTTGAGGGTTTGAGGAGTGTTAATTCCAACCAATGCATTACATAATATCGTGGGAGTCAACTCTTCAGACGAAATTGATTCTACGTTTTCATCTTGAGATGGTTCTTGTTCATGTTCTTGTTCTTCTTCCTCTTCACAATCTATGTAGAATAGTTTCTTCTCACCACACTTATGTCCCTTACTATACTTGATGTCACAATTAAAGCATAAACCTTTTGCTTTTCTTTCCTCCAATTGTTGAGGTGTTATAGATGTTAGGATTGGTCCTTCTAGTAGCCATAGCCATATTTTTACTTTCAACATTTCTTGCCACCCTAAATACATTCTCCAATGATTTGGGTTCCCAAAGGCGAACCACATGTTGAATGTTATCCCTTAAATTTCCTATGAATACATCAATCAAATGCTCATCTGGAATATTTGTTACCTTTATATTCAATCTTTGGAAGTTCTCAATGTGATCTATAATTGAACCCTTTTTCTTGAGATTTATCAATTGGCTAAAGAAGGTATTTCTCCTTGTATCCTCATAGTGTGCTATCATTTCTTCCGTGAAAATTGTCCAAGTGACGAGTGATTTACGAGAACAAAGCCATCTATACCATACAAATTGATTGTGTTCTAAATATAAAAAGAAATTTGTACCTTTTGTGTATGTGGAACATTATATAGATCATAGAATTACTCCATCTAAAGTATCCATGTCATAGGGTCCTTGCCATCAAACTTCCTCCATCAAACTTCCTCATATTGATCTTAGGAACGTGGTTGGTCTTCAACCCAAAGTTAGAGTTTCTCCATTCTTGATTCACCTTCCTTGTGTCCTCATCATGAATTTCATGGGATACATTTTCACTTTCAGGTGTCCTCTCTATTATGAAAATTTTCAATCTTTCCATGATCTCCTCTTTTAAACCATCCATCTTAGTATTTATTGCCTCCAACTTAGCTTCCATCTCTTGTAGTTCATCTTTTGTTACTGTCTTATTTTGTAAATCATTTATATCCCTACACATTTCTCCACCATCATCAAGAGTCCAGTTAGGATTTTTTGGAGGCTTATTTGGTGTAGAAGTTCCCTTTTTGGGTGGCATGTTGGCCAAGTATCACTTTTGAACCTTGATTTTGAGGTGGTCCTACTAGACAATCTTTTTTCTGATGTATATCCAAAGTTTCGGCCCTTCTGGGTATGCCACTTTATTTTTTGTATTTTGTGATATTTCTTCTCTGCAATGCCACAGGTCTGATCAAAATTGGATGTGCCAAGTGGAATTTATGGTAACTTCCCCACAACTTGTTGATTTTTGGCCTTTCCAAGAGATCTCACTTGTATAGCATGCTCCACACAAAATAATTGATATAAAATTCTAAAACTCGTACCAAACATACTACCGACTGTCCACTATCCAATGAAACCAGTCTCACTTAATTTGGATACTCTAGGAATAATTTATGATTGTTTTACCCGGAAAACCTTCTTGAGACTAGTCAATAGGACTAGTCAGATACCCTATATTCCACATGGTGTATATACAAATTTAAGATGACCCATAAGCTAAATGTTTTTCCATAGATACCTTACTAATTTCTATGAATATTCTCTGGATTTCAAGGTCTGCAACGTTACATAAAAGTTTTTATAGAGAAAATTCCCCAATGACTCAATTCAGAAGGATTCCAGAACCCTATCTTGCATAAGATGTATCTATGAAAGTATAAGGCCTCAAGAGCTGAAATTTTAACCCAACGTACCTTGCTCCGTATAATAAATATCCTCCAAGTCATTCCTTCTGAAACGTTGTAGAAAAAAAGTTATAGCGAAAATTCCAAGGTGTCTCAGATCTAGTAGTGAAACCCCAAGACCTTGAGCTCTGATACCATATGTTAAGAACCAAATATCAATATAGCATAGAAAAACCTCAGAATAAGTACTCAACGCCTTGAAAAAGAGAGAAACTCAGATAACAAGCCTCTTCGAGAGGGAAACCTCCTTATGCCCACATAAATGTACAATTACAAGATGATTCAAAATGAAAATGTCTCCTTGGTATATATAGGAGACTAGGAGGTATAATTACAACTAATGGACTAAAGCCGACATAAATAAAATAACATTACTAATATAATACACCCCAATTAAGGGGTAATGAGCCACTATTTAGGGCTTAACAGGTTCCAAAATCATGTGCCCTCTGTATATTATTAATATGATATCTTGTTTATGTTTATAATTTTTTTTTTGTTTAGAATTTTTTTTTTTTTTTAACAAGAATCCAATATCCCTCTTCATGATTGGGTTTGGTTTTGGCATATATGTGGGTTTGTGTGAATGACCTCCAGTTCTAGTTTTATATAAACTACTAGTCTTGTACTTTTTGCACTATCAATTTGCAGTGTAGGAGTGGATGCCATTGGCATGAAGAATGGATGAAAGAAAGCCTCACATAGTGATCTTTCCATTGGTGCAAATGGGGAATCTCACCCTTCTCTTTGAGTTCTCCAAGCTATTGGCATCCCACCATGATTTCTTTGTAATTTTCATCATTTCCATATTCATGGCTACTCCTCCTCAAAGTGTTTACATGGTCTCTAGGAATTTAGAATTGGGAAAGTATAAAGGATTAGTAAAAAATGATCTCAAGAATTTGTTCAATGATTTTTCCAACCATATAAGTTCTTTCATCACTAACACATTCAACACTACAATGCTCAATGTTAGCACTAAATCGCAGATACCAATTGATGCTCTTTGTAACACTAGATCTACCTCAAACAATTTTCTCATTCTCTACCATTCAACAATAAATGTTGAGATGAAGGAATCTTTGAAGGATTTGGAGGACCTAGTCAAGGCACTCGAAGTTCCATCCATGCTTGCCAAGGATTTTCCAGATTTGATGTAGAATAATTGTCACCAACTCTATCATCCTTTCCTCTACCTTTTCTATATAAGCATGCAATATTTTGGTAAATAAATTTTAGGACCCCAAACAGTGAGAGAACTCAAGCTCTTGTTAATGGAAAGCTTCTCGTGAACATGGATGGGATGACAATATGATGACAGACGAACAATGTGGGAAGGATGGTCTAAACAATGACAATGGTCATCCATGCAACCCATCTATAACCAAGGCAAAGAAATTCCCATCTTGCATATAAACCTCACAATAGAGAATGTCTCACTGTGCAATTATATTTAAAAGTTGTCTTTGTCAATCACCAATGGAAAGAATTGGTATCAACCAAATTCTAGAAAGAATGTTTGTGTTTATACAAATTTTTTCACCTACTAGATACCAAAATCCAAATATTATAATCAATTATTGGTTCTTAGCATGTCGTCGTTGAAGATGAACTAACATAGATCCATCTTAAACCCAAATCTATCAAGCACCAGGAAGGATCAAATTTCTTGAGGTGTAATTTTTTTATCATTTAATTCAATGTGATGTATTAAATTTGATCTTTCTCTTTGCTTGATAGATAGAGGTTTAAAATGTATCTACATTGGTTTAATTTCTTTTAGATGTTGTCACGTACATATGTGACAACATCTATGTCATATTTGGGTTGTAGAGAACATCACTACTTTTGATGCAATGATTGCATATAAAAGAAGACCTTGTTGATTCTTAGTGTGCCACCATCTAATAGATTTGGTACCAACCAAATTGCGGAAAGAATAATCGTGTTTCCATAAGTTTCTTCACCTGCTAGATTCCAAAACCTAGAGATAATTAATTATTGATTCTTTCCCTATGACCACAATTGTATATAAAAACAGTGCCTGTCAATTCTCAGTGAACTACCACTCAATAGCACTAGTGCCAACCAAATTCAGGCAAACGATAAGCCCCATATAGAAAAAAATCTAATGAACTTGTACATATTTCCTGGAACTATGAGGGGTAGGGCTAGAGAAAAAGTGGAACGATGGAATTTTTATGATTTGAACCCTACCCCTCATAGTTTTGAACAATTTGTACAAGGTCATCATGGTATTTTATGTGGTGCTTATAATTTGTGCCAAACTTTGGAAAGAATGATTATGTTTCCACAACTTAAAGATTGTATGTAACCACTATACAAAATTGATACCAAACATATTCATAGAATTATTTGCAATATTAACAATTAATATTTGCAATTTTACAAATCCAAAATAATTTTAACCTAATTTTTTAACCCAAGAAAACAATTTTACTTTCTATTATTAGTCCCTACCAAAGCAGGGAATATAGTGATAGATTTTTGGTCAAATTGAGTTGACTTATCAATTTCATTGGCAAATTTTTGTAAAGTTTGTTAAAATTTTATAATTTTTAATTATTAAAATGATTTTTTTTAAATATATATAGAGAGAGAGACTTTTGATATTACTAAATTATGAATTTTTGATTGGCTAAGAAGGCTGATGGGACTAATAAGCCCTAGTTGGAGGTGACTATTATAAAAAGATAATTAATAAAAAATACATAAAATTTTAAGAAATCATGAAAATGTCATGTGTAACATCATCACAGAATATGGAAAATTAGAGATGAAGGAAGAGAGAGTCATTTCAAACTCATTTCAAATATGAATCGACTCACTCCAAACTCATTTAAATCTCCAAGTTGCTCCTAATAGACTTGCTTCAAACTCGGGGCATGCCTTTCCCCACCTAATGGCATGCTCGTAAGTAAGAGGCGGTAATATTGCAGCAGGAGTTTCGGGGGATTGCTTGCTATGAACAACCCTTCCTTTCAAGTAGGTCAAGTTGGGCGTATGCTGATATTCATTCATTAATATGTTCGGTATGCCTAGTTGATAGGCCTGCCTGAGACATCTATATGATCTTGGCATAGATAACTTGTTCTCATATACATTTCCATATCTAACTAGTTCATATATATGATCTCACCATATTTACGTTTACACTTGGATCTTCATATCACATGTTACCGATTGGAGAAAAAAGACAGAATGACGGCGATCCATCGCACGCAAACAAATATGAAGGTTCTCAATATTTCTTCCCCTCAAAGATCTAGAAGGTCCCCTCTATTTATTCCCCTCTCCCTCACCCATATGATGAGTGAGCGTTAACACCCTTTGGTTTTGATCGAGCAACTATGTTCCTCATAAAGCCCTGATAAAACTATAGTTTGATCAGGCCCACGAGTATAAGTAGCAGTGGGAGCGGTTTGAGTCCCTATAGAGTAAGAGTGAGAGGTCGTGGGAAGATTCTCCATCACAACAGTCCCCCCTACTACCGCCTTCCCAAGTATATACTAAAATAAGAATAATGTTGAGTGAAGGGTATTTGATCCGAATATGAAATTTTGGATGTCATAATCCATATCACTTTGCATTAATAGTTCATTAATGAAGTAGTGATGTGACTATTATATAAAGATAATTCATAAAAAATACATAAAAGTTTAAAAAATCATAAAAATGTCATGTGTATCTTTGCATTAATAGTTCATTGACTTTGGAGGTGACTATTATAGAAAGATAACTAATAAAAAATACATAAAAGTTTAAAAAATCATAAAAATATCATATGTAGCTTTGCAATAATAGTTCATTCACTATGAGCCCCCAGGGGGGCAGCCCAATTGGCAAGTGTCGTGATATAGCGTGTTATGTACGATGAGGTTCCAAGTTCAAATCCCCCTGACTTACTCGTGCCTGCGGAAGGGGCATACGTATGGCACCTGGAGGTTATAGTGGTAGCGGTCGGAATTGACCCCGTGTCACGCGAGTACGAGACCGGCTCAGTTGCCGATTCCGCCAGCATAAAAAAAAATAGTTCATTCACTATGTACTATTTTTGCATTAATAGTTCATTGACTAAGTACTGTTTGTCTTCTCCAAGAGAGTGAATGTCATTAAATTATATATCAATAACATAGATTTCAAGTTTTAAAAAGAGTTTAAAGATTTTTTCACTTTTGTATGGATCATGAACACATAGGTTTATGTAAAACATTTGTAATCTTTTATAAAATACTACAAGTTGTTTTCTTTAAAAATAACTTAATTATTTTTTAAATTGTAAATCGCCATGTAAAATACCCAAATAAAATTATTAGTAAAATTTGTAATGTTAAATATAGTCATATTTTTTAAATACATTATTTAAAAAAAAATACAATTTTGAGAATTTTAATACTTTAAAACAATCGTTCATCATGAATGTGATTATTATGATGATAGGGTGTTATTCATCCATATTCATGACCAAAATAGACATTTTGTACTGTAAACACTAACTTAAGATAATAAAAATATTGTATAAGTCCCTTTTAGGAAATTAATAATTTTTAATGTTGAAAACATATCTCAATAAAATATTTGCATGACCTCTTAATGATAGTATAACAATAATACATAGTTTATCTTCCATAAAAAAATGTTTAAAATTTAGACGTTTGTATAGAAAAAGAAAGATAGAATATGAATCTCCAAGAATTTAAATATATATTGGTGTTAGACATACAATATCATTCAATAACTTACTCTGTATAGTTTTATTTAAAAAAAAATTATATATAGATTTCTAAATTCTTATAGGTCAAATACCCATTTTTATCATTTATAAAGATTTAAAAATAGAAATAAATGTTAGAGTAGCATTCAAATTTATTTTAATTAAGTTCATCCATTGTTGTGGAGCGTTTTTGAACAATTTCAAATTTAAATTCATTTGTTGGTGTAGTGGTGGCTCCAAATCTAAATTTAATTAGGCTTATGTGTTGCTTGGAGGTGACTTGATTAGTTGAACAAACGTCAAATTTAAAACTGTTGACACAATTGAAATTGACCTTTTGGTAAAACTTAAAATAACATTAAACACAAAAAGTGGATATAGTTAAACACTAAATAGTTAAAAAACCTTTATTGTATTTATCAATTAACTAAATAAAATGTAAACCATAAACTTAAGGTAGGGTAGTCCCTGCTTTGCAGCTATTTCCTTTGTTTTAATTTGCCAAAAATCAATGAATCCAAAAACATTTAGAATACAACATTTATGCCAATAAGTTGAATATCAATAATGCCCAATGAATTCCACATCACATCAAATTAATGAGTATCCACAACATGTACAATCTAGTCATGGTATTTTGTAGTTGCATATCAATAATGTCCAATGCTTTCCACATCACATCAAATTAATGAATATCCACAACATGTACAATCTAGTCATGGTATTTTGTAGTTGCATATCAATAATGCCCAATGAATTCCACATCACATCAAATTAATGAGTATTCACAATATATACAATTAGTCATGGTATTTTGTGTGGTGATTATAGTTTGTGCCAAACTTTGGAAGAATGATTATGTTTCCAAAAGCAGTGCTTGTCAACTCTTAGTATAACACCACTCTACAAAATTGATACCAATGAACTTTGTAGAATTATTTTCATAACTTTTTTACTTATTCTATTATTTTATTTTTTTTGGTTTTACTTAATGTACTAATAATTTTTTTTTGGTTAAAATTACAATTAAAAAACAAAAATATATATAACGTCCTCAAATACCCATAATTAAACTTGATTTTTTAAAATATTAATAATTAATATTTACAATTTTACAAATCTAAAATAATTCATACCTTATTTAAAAAAAACATTTATCCCAATAAATTGCATATCAATAATGCCCCCATAAATTCCACGTCAGATCAAATTAATGAGTATCCGGGGGTCTCTTATGAACGAGCAATATCTAGCCTGCTAAGACTCTGCAGGCTGGATAACCATGCTACCTGGCTCTTGCAGATCAGATGATGGATGCCAATGGGTATGAAGTGCATGGTACAGGTGTCATACCATGCCAACACCTTTTCAGACCTCCTTTCACCCCTTAGATTCCGGCAACCATTTTCAGTCTGCTTCGAATCCAAGCACCGTCTCTATTTGCTTGACTCATACCCACGGCGCCCATACCCATGGATCTGCATAGCATTAAACACTGTCAGCTCCATATGTGCCAACAGACAGTCCTGGGAAGCGTGAGGGGACTGCAAAGCGTGAGGAGACTGCATCTTCAATATGAATTTGAATCTGAGCGCGCCCATGTGAATTTGAATTTTGAATCTGAGCGTGCCCATGATATTTAGCTTTCTCCTCAACATTCTTCTCAGCAGTGGCTATTTGGAATGTTGGTGAAACAGATGCAAACCTGCAAAATCCTGGCATTACCGTCAGGTTTCTATATCCCGGCATCTCCCATCAAAGGCCAACCCCGTGTTCCATTTATTCATAGAATTGAAGGAAAGCCCTCATATCATCCTTCGACCCAACACTTTACGCCTTCTCCAACGACAGCCTCTGCCAAAGTCAGAGATTTTTTCGTGGGGGATAGATATAAAAGAGAATAGGAAGAAGAGAATTCCCCAAAATAGAACGGATCTGGAATTGCAAGAGCTAAAAGGTTTTATAGAACTTGGTTTTGACTTCTTCCAGGACAAGTTGAGCCCACGAGTATTGGATCTTCTCCCTGGATTGAAGCGATTAATCCAACATGAAAAGAGACCCGAGAATACAGGGTTTCAAGAATTACCCTTGGAAATCTGGGAATTGCCGACCCAAAGTGCAACAGGAGTGGATATGAAAGAACATCTTAAGCTCTAGGCTCGTTCTGTAGCTTAGACACTAAAATGCCAGTACGAAGAGTTTCCAAAATTTTCTGTATGGCAATTCTTCCAGGTTTTTCTGACAATGATATCTAAATTTTGATTATTGCAGTTAGATTATTGTCATCGTCCTCATGGTTACGATCTAGCGATTGACTTTTTCCAATCTCATTTTATTTCAAGATTTTTGTTCGCTGGTGCACATCATAAATCTGGATCGTATTTTTAACAAAATTTCTCGTAGTTTTGGAATAACTGCGAACAGTTCTGTAATAATTTCCATTAGATATGCATGGTTTATCTAAAGAACACAGGTGACGTTCTACCCACTAAATCATAATCACACGACATAAATCATCATATACAATTTCTACA
>ML786603.1:291153-367076 GCA_009831015.1 Picea engelmannii | reverse complement strand
AAGCTTCACAACGTGTAGATGGATTTTCGTTATTTCACAACAAACCTTTTGTAAGCCATAATTAGTAGAACTAATTTAAGCATTTCAACAAACATAATTAGTAGAATTAATTTACACAATTAGAACTAAATTATAGAATCATTCACGTATTTATGATTTTGTTACATGCAAAGCAATATTGAAAATTACAATGGCACAATGTTGGAACTTTTTCATATGATTTTGTTACATGCAAAGAAATATTGAAAACTACAATGACACAATGTTGGAACTTTTTAATAGTTCACCATTACAAACTACCTTGTCTTAAAAGTGATGATTAGATCATCCTCAATTCATCGTCATATGTCTTGGAAAAACACTAGAACACCATCTAGTCTTGGGGTTTTGTCTTTGTGTAAACCAAATCTAGTCTTGGGGTTTTGTCTTTTTGCTTGTTAGACTTCTTCCTCCTCAGTGATGAGGAGGAAGAGGGAGGTGAAAAACCACATAGTTATTCACATAAGTTTCGCCAATAACAACACTTTGGTCTCTACTTGGTTCAACAATCAAGTTTGTAATCAAACTTAAAATCTGTCTTTAATTTCTTTTATAAATGATATATATTCAACAAATTTGATTTTAATTTAATGATGTTGTATACATTTCTTGAAATTAACATAAACAATATTGTGATTTCTCCACATATTTATTATTAATATATGCCCTCTCTTTCACGCATATATATAATTTAACTGAAAAAAACAACATATAGAGTCATCCCAAACATAAACACAATGTACTCTCCATCAACTAATGGTTAATTCAATTCCTTATATATATTCCTCATGGAAATTAAGGGTTTTTTTTAACGGAGGATTGAGTATTATATAGCCTAACATATAAGTCTCTTAAATTTAATGTTTGAGGCTTACATTGAGTAGTGTAGATAAAATAAACCATGTAGATAAAAGTAGTTTGTTAGAAATTGTACTAGTAATAATAATTGTTCAACTCAATGGTATAAAGAGATTCCGTTAAAAAATCACCCTCATGATACATAGAGAAGACTTTAAAAAAACATGGTGTAGATTAAACCAACCATGTAGATAAAACTCACTATTTTGAAATTATACTAGCACTTGTGGGTGAGTGCACGAAGTTGGTGGATGAAACAATGGCAACATAGTTAGCAGGAACGCACACGTGTTCCTGATGTTAGAGGCTCATAAAATCCCAAACCTCCACTCAACGTGCCACATAGGCACGATGACAAGAACACACACACATTCTCGGTGTTCCCTTTATTAAGGGACCACAGGCGTGATTTGTGCACATTTGAACAAACCACGCCTCACATTTTTTGTTTACTGAGCTAGAGAGGAGCAGAGCACCAAGAAAGTACTTGAGATATTTCCACAATGTCCAAATGAAGCTAGGTATGCTTGAATTTTTCTCTCACTCTAGTTATTTTTTACTTTTATTCAATTAATTTAACATCTTCTAAAAAAATTTAAAGTAAAGAAACTTCTAATCTTGTAGACAAATCTCATCTAGAAAATTTATAGAGTCACCTCTTTCATTGTCTTACATTTTCCTTCTAAAAATAACTATAGAGAATTTACAAGAAAAAGAGAAGTGGAGTGAGACATTTTGCATCTATTCCTCCCTTGATATCAACCTCCAACATTCCCAACATACTTGGTAGCTTCAAAAACTCATGTTGTGTAGTTTTATGCCCCATTTGAATTAAATTTTTTCTTATAAACCCATTTGGAACCTATAACATTTATTCATTTAGGATCGACACAAACTCCCATGTTTGGTTCTTCATCATTGCATCATATTCTACTTTCATGGGTTGTTTCTAATATTTCTTTCCTCTAGTTTCCTCAAATGAAACTGTTGTTTGTAATACCTTTGTCATAAGTGCACTTCCATATCTTCTATTTTATTGCTCATAAATTTCACTAATACTCTTCATTTTTGTCTAGAAGGAGAATATCATTGTGTTGTATGTCTCGCTCAACTCTTTTCTAAACAACATCATAATGTTCCTTCATTTCTTTAACCATGCTTAGGAACTTTGCAAATGCCAGAAACACTTATCTAGGGTCTTCATTGTTCAATGAAAATAATTGTATCGTTTCATCATCCTTCTTGATGGTATAAACATTTTTTCTTCTATCATATATTCTTCATCTGTCAAATTGTCATAATGTTCAAAATAGCAAATGGAAATCTATTATGAATATAAAATAATTCATGCATGTGTGCCTGCTTATTTTATTTTATTTTTAATTTCTTAAAATATGTATTCTCATGTTTTTTGTAATTTTCTATGGCCAAACCAGCCGGTTTGATCATAAACCGACCAGTTTGGTCATAAACCGGTCGATCGGTTCAGTTTATTGGCCGATTTGAACCAATCGACCATCAAATCGGTCAAATCGGTCGGTTCCGGTTCTGGTTCGACCAATTTTTAAAACACTACTTCAAACTTGTCCCACTCAATAGAAATCATTACTTTCCACCTTGGGGGTAGTCGACCCTGTGGATACTCAACTCATCACATTTGATCTCGACAGTGGAGAACCTCGTCTCCCCGCTCTCATTGCTTTTCAAATCCCAGTGAAAATTTGGAACATTACAGTCCATCGGTGCATCATTGATGACGGCGCATCCACATGCATCATGTCCAAGTCGGTATGGCAGAAACTTGGTTCCCCCAAACTCATACCATCTTCCATTACCTTAAGAGCTTATGACGGGTGACCATCTTCTCCCCAAGGGCTCTTCCAAAATGTCCTTGTCGAACTCAGGGGCAAGACCATTCTCATCGACATTGAAGTTATCGATACCCCACTCAATTACAATATCTTGTTCGGTCGTAGCTACATGTATGCTATGAAGGCCATTGCCTCTTCCGTCTTTCGAACTATGATGTTCCCCCATAACGAGAAAATCATTACCATTGATCAAGTTTCACATTATGAGCCTAACCCTTCTGCCAACATCGATAACATTCTCCCTTTCCTCCATACTAATCCTAAGGCGTACCCACTCATTGAAATGGAGCTCGGAATTTTCAAAGACCCATCCTTGTTAGGAACTTACCATGGTGCACCACAACTCCTTCATCTTTCCAATCAAGTATGTGTCGTATCGTCCAAAGGAACTAGAATTGAGGTTACCCTTCCTCCCAGGGAGACTTCTCTCATATATGATGTCCCACTAGTCGCAGAGCCCCTCCCTCACGAGCCTCCTGCGAACTCGTCGACTCCACTAGTTCACGATTTCACCTCACCCCAAGGCCATATCCCAGTTTGGGAGACAGTTCCCCAAGCCATTACTCAAATCCCCTTCTTTTACCCTCCACCAGACGTACAAGGTTTCCAAGTAGCCGCAACGCTTACCCTCCCTAATATGGTGCTGGCAATCCCAGTTTGGTATTTACATCCACTAGAGATGGTTCCTCAACCATCTCTCCCTCCCCAAACTGAAGGAATCCCAATGAAGATTCCCATACTCACTCCCACCATACCCCCTACACCCCCACTCACTAACCTCCCTACCACAGTTGGGGGTAGGCGAAAGAAGAAGGAGCCCACAGCTCCACTTCCCCCATGTGTCCAACCTCCTTGCGTGTTATGTGAGAAAGATGGACACCCAACCAAAAAATTCCCATCTCTACCCGAGTTATGTCTGGGCATGGACAATTTTTATTACCTATAACAGATCTTGAGATCATGTGTGTCTGAGGTAGCGTGCTCCAGCCTGTGGGTGGTCGAGGGATGTTACAAATTGGTATCAAAGCAGATTGTTAAGTTTGTTTTGTATCTACAACAAGAGGCAATGACCCAACATGTAAGGTTGGGGACGTTACACTTGGTATGCATTCTGAAATGTCATCAAACTGATACCATCGCCACTCACCAGGTCATTAATACCCAAACGACATCGATGTGTCTAATCCGACTGCTTAAACCGAAGAATCTGACTAACCCGGCACCCCCCGAAGTTCTTCTCCTCTTACATGAATTTTCAGAGGTGTTTCACCCACCCACCAGACTCCCCCGATGTTGAGACATTGCGCATTCCATTGATCTCATACCGGGTGCAACTCTACCCAACACACCTGCCTATGATATGATATGAAAAATGGGTGACCAAGCTATTTGGATATGATTATGAGATCATTTACAAGAAATGAAAAGACAATGTGATTGCAATTCTCTTTCAAGGAAATATGAAGCTAAAGGTGATCTAGGTGGATATACCTATTCCAACTAGCTCAAAACAATATTCTGGCAATTTACTGTTTTTAGCAATTTTTCGGTTCTTGAAATTTCGGGGCCATTTTGAGGGCCTAACTTTTTCTCTATAGGATCGAGCACCTCAATGATAGTCGAAGGATCTGATTGAGCCCCCAAAATGAATCTCAATGATTCCTGTATGTGCACGTTCAATCACACCCCATTTCCACTTTTTTGTCCATCAACTTCATGCGAGCACCCATCATAAATAAACATGTGCTCAATCTTAACTACTAACATTAGTTTTTTAATTTAGATAAGACACATACATATAAATAAACCAAACTATATTCAAGGCTCATGAACATAATAAAATATGTTTCATTTTTCCTATATTGATACCATTATGGAAGACGCATATACAGAAGACTCCATTATGGAAGTGGCCAACTTCCATATATGCATCGTCCATATGTGCATATATGGAAGAGCGCATATACGGAAGGTGCATATATGGAAGAAATTTAAGGTAATCCAAATGCATCTTTCATATATGCGTGCTTCCATATATGCGCATTTAAGGAAGTTGTCATCCGTAAATGCACATTTATATGCGTCGTCCATATATGTGCATATACGGAAGTGCACATATACGAAAGACGCCATTATGGAAGTGGTCAGCGTCCGTATATGTGCCATCCGTATATGCACATTTACGAAAGATGCAATCCATATATGCGTCGTCCGTATATGCACATATACAGAAGGTGCATATACGAATGACGCATATATAGAAGGTGCATATACAGAAGAAATTTATTGTAATCCAAATGCATCTTCTATATATGCGTGCTTCTATATATGCGCATTTAAGGAAGTTGTCATCCATAAGTGCACATTTATACGTCCATTTATATGCATCATCCATATATGTGCATATACGGAAGTGAAATATACCGAAGATTGGAAGTGGTCAGCTTCCGTATATGCGTTGTCCGTATATGAGCATTTACGGAAGCCATCGTCTGTATATGCGTCGTCCGTATATGCGCATATACAGAAGCGTGCATATACGAAAGGTGCATATACGAACGATGCATATACATAAGGTGCATATATGGAAGAAATTTATGGTAATCCAAATGCATCATCCGTACATGTGTTCTTCCATATATGCACATTTAAGGAAGTTGTCATTCGTAAATGCACATTTATAAGCGCATTTATATGCATCATCTGTATATGCGGATATACAGATGCGCACATTTATGGAAGATGTCATTATGGAAGTGGCTAAATTTTGTATATGTGTCGTCCGTGTATGCGCATTTATCGAAGCCATCATCCGTGTATGCATTGTCTATATATGTGCATATACGGAAGGTGCATATACGGACAACACATATACAAAAGGTTCATATACAAAAGAAATTTACAGTAATCCAAATTCATCTTCCATATATGTGTGCTTTTATATATGCGCATTTAAGGAAGTTGTTGTCCGTAAATGCACATTTATATGTGTTTTCCGTATATGCGCATATACGGAAGCGCGCATATACGAAAGACACCATTATGGAAGTGGTCAGCTTCCATATATGTGTTGTCTGTATATGTGCATTTACGGAAGCCGTCGTTTGTATATGTGTATATACAGAAGGTGCATATACAGACGACGCATATACGGAAGGTGCATATATGGAAGAAATGTATAGTAATCCAAATGCATCTTCCTTATATGTGTGCTTCCATATATGTGCATTTAAGGAAGTTATCGTCCGTAAATGCACATTTATATGTGTCGTCCATATATGCGCATATATAGACGCGTGCAAATACAGAAGACGTCATTATGGAAGTGGCCAACTTTCGTATATGTGTAGTTCGTATATCTGCATTTATAAAAGCCATCATTTGTATATGTGTCATCTGTATATGCGCATATACAGAAGCACGCATGTACAGAAGGTGCATATATGAAATAAAATTATGGTAATCCCCCAAAGAGTCCTAATTAACTCCAAATCTAATCTAAAGTAAAAGAAAACTAATCTACCCTAACTACTTCTAACATATTCCGGGAGAAAAACTAATAGGATAAGTACAGTGAGAGATAATATCACCAAAACCAGAAATAATTCATGTATGCTAATGATAAGTAATAAAAACAATGTTATAGATGCATAAACAATTTGTTGTACAATGCATTCAGTGAAATCATCGGTTCAACTTCTAGTGGATCAAAGGGTGGAGTAAGATCAGTTGGCTTGGGTATCTTTGCCACAGGGGAAACGTTTGCCTCTTATTCAGAAACATCCCCAGAAATGGCCATAAAAATATTTCATTCCATACACTTGTGCCCCAGAAAATATTTGTCATCACAATTATAACAAAGACCCTTGAGTTAGCATTCAACCATTTCCACCCGAATTAATTTCTGAATCTTGAGTGGGGTGGAATTTGTGGGTTTAGGGCGAGGAATAAAGGAGGGTTTTCTTGTTTGGGAGGAGACAACCCGTTGTGCTTAGCTCATTTAGTATCTTCCAACCAAGTCTAGGGGTGATTCATTAGGATGTGGGAACAAATTTCATTATTTAGGCTACTGATAAAACATTTCTTGAAAAAGACATCTGACATGCCCTTCGTGCAAAAAGCCAAGTGCTCAAAGGCATCTATAAAGTCTTCCACTATGCAAGATTGTTTCAACTTGGTCAAACAACCTAAATGGTGGGTTTCAGTGCCAAAGTGTTCATAAATCTCTGCAACAAATTATGTCCAAGTCACATATTCATGGCATGCATTTTTACACTATTTCCACCATTGCCAACATTCACGATCTAGATAGAGAACACTAAAATGGAGTTTGTCCAACTCATCAGTGATGTTGTGCAAATAGAAGTAATGTTCTATTTGGGTGACCTAGCTTGTGGGATCCGAGCCATCAAATTTGTTCACCTCCACTCTAGGAGGACATAGGTCACACTGAAAGTGGTTGGAATGAAAGGACGTGTAATGGGGGGATTCAATGCTTTCTAGGTTATAAGGTGGTGCAAATGAGAGAGGTAAAGGTAATTCTTTGCTAGAGTTTTTCTTCAAGTTGGTCATTCAACTTCTTGAAGTAGCATGGAACCAACATTTCTTACCACTCTAAAGCTTGTATGTAAACTAAGAGGTGTATGAGGAATAATAAAATCAATGAAGAAAGGATTTTTCTCAGACCAAATTGCAAGATCCCTATTAAAGTGTTACCCACTTAAATCTTAAATGCCAAGTACAAAGGATTCCTTACACACCATAATAGATGTGGGTAGAGCTCAAAGAAATCATTGACAAAACACTCGATAAATCAAAATAAGCCCCCAATAGGCATGGGATGTGGATGATATATAGAATGATAATGTGAGTGGAATATAGAGAGGGATGGAGAGAGGGGGTTGGAAGGTGGGGGTTTCATACATGTCATCAAGTATAGGTAATGAATGGTTTCAAGAGATGACATCCCCATCCCCATAAAATATGCCTTCGATGTAATTAACTTGACTTAACTTTTGTTACCTTTTCACATTTGTAAATGGAAGTGGAATAATGTCCTAGTGAATTGTGCGACTTAACATTATTATTTTTTCATATTTGTTAAAGGAAGTAAGGCTCATTGAATTATCCCTTTTCCATCTGATCGAGGTTAAAACAAATTCTTTTATGGAAATTATACATAAATTGTATTTTTTTTTTGGATAAAATTGCACATATCAAATCTATAGATTTCATAATCCAAGAGAAGTAGGGATTTTGGAGACTCTGGATTTTTTTTTTCAATTTTAGCTAATTTGATGCTAAATTTAAATGAACATTAGAACAATGTATTTCAATGAGAAAAAAGAAAAATGGGCAATTCATGAGATTGTTATCCTACTCCAAAAGGAAAAGTACATGGTGTTAATTATAATTATTTTTAAAAAACAATCACAGAGACTTTTGCTTAGATTTATAGAAAATAATCATCATGTTTAACCCAACACTTATAATCATACTAGCACAAAATCATATAGTTATTGTATTGAAGAATTTTTTTTAGGCCTATAACATAAATGTGAACAATAGTTGACCATAATTGTAACCAAGATATATCCATATTCTCTGAGATCTTAAAAATTAGGAGGAATTGAAATTAATCAAGGAAAAAAATTATTAGCACTTAACATATTAGGGTGAATATGGATCTATTAAAAGTGAAAGAGCAAATTTTGACCACAATAATAATTAATCTATATCCATCTTAACTCTAGATCTATTAAGTGCCAAGAGAGATCAAATCTTTGAAGTTCCAACAACTTTTAGAGTGTACAATTTTGAGGTAAGGTTTGCATTTATAGGGATATAATCCCTCTCAATGCTTACTAGATCTCAGGTTAAAATAGATTTAGATTAGTGTTTTTCCATTTGTGTTTCACATCATCGTTATACATACATACATACATACATATATTGCCTCTATTAACTTTCAATCCCTCCCAATGTTTAAGATTACAATTAATACACACACACACATAGAAGAAACTATGAGGCGAGTTTTATAACTAGAAATAAACCACTCTCTCAACTAAGGATGCATATTGAATTATTCAATTTTGAATTGTGTGGAAGAAAGATGAAGATCAAATTCCTCCCACATGATCCCATTCACATCCTCACCCTCTCAAATGTTTCTCTTGATTGGTGCTTAATTACATCATTATTCATGTAATTAAAAGTAAACAAAATTTCATAATGGTTAAAATATTTTGGTAGTATGTTGCTCACTATAAACTAATCTTAAGTATGGGAAACTAGCTTCTTTCTAAAAGTTTATGCTAAACCTAATATTATGCACATTGGTATAACCATAAAATTTCATGAAGAACAAAAAAACAAAACCATAAGAATAGTATAAAATGTAAATGAATAGAGAAATTGGAGTTGTAAATGGATAATTCTAATATCCAAATGTTAGAGAATCCTAGATCCATCCATGACCAATAAACCTTGCTTGGAATTTCAACAATGCACTAATATATGAGACTCACTGTACTATAGAAAAATAACTACAAGTATAAAGTCTGTCTTTTTTTGTGTAAGGAATATCCCTATATGTAAGGACTTGTATTTCACGACCTCGACAAAATAATAAATATCTCCTAATCTCCTACTGAAATAACTGCAATTTAGTTCAAGGTTTTCTTACATGATTTTCTTTATACTAGGAATAAATTGGTAAATAGACATAATAACAAAAAAAACATAATAAAAATAGATCAACTTATTAAAATGCATACCTCGACCTAGAGGTTGGTTTATCTATCCCCTTGTTCACTTGGTCTTTGCCCAAACTGAATATTTACCTCCCAACCAACTAGGAACAACCTCTCTGGCTCTCTAGCTCCAGGAATCCTTGCAGTTTCTCGACCCCCCAACCCAAAGTCCCCCCCCTATAAAAGTTCCCCAAAACAATCTATGTCCTCCAATTTCCTCCTTCTTCCCCTCTCCTTTTCATAATTTCCTCCTTGCCTTCTTCTTCCAGAATTTCTCCACAAAGCAAGACCCCCTTCCCAGTCCTCTCCCCTCTTCCTTATCCCCCTCTCTCAAATCCATCCCCCTCATTCAATTCCTCAACTATCTTATCCGCTCATTAATTCCACAATAGCCTTATCCATCATTAATTCCCCCACCTACCATAATATAATAAAATAGTAAAAGATTCATTGTATTTAATTTAATAATTAATTAAATTTAACTTAAGAACCATGATCAATAAAATCAATTGGGATGTTACACAATACTCCATTTACATGTTTCAATTATTCAAGAGTTTCAATTATTAGATATAAAGACATCATGTATTTAAAGGTGCTCATTACTGGAACTCTTAGAGTGCACTCTAGAATATGTTATGTTGTCAATACCATTACTATATACTACCAAATATTGAAGAAAACTCAAATCATCTACATGAATAAACTCAATAATTCTTTCTAACAAGCATCTCTAAAGAAATGCATAGAGGAATGTATCTTTCTAATTTTAATGTTCCTCCTTACCATTGAACATAGGAAAGATTGTTATATAAAAATGGATACATTAAAATGGATCACCGTATACATTCTTTATTTTTTAGACTTTATAAGAAAATAAACATTTACTTTATTTCTTACAACTTTTTTTTTGTATTAACAAAAATTTGCATTTTATATACATTTCGTTTCACCATGAATTTATATTTGGTGTGAGTGGATAGTATTTAATATAATCTAGATGAGTTGCAACCACATTGATGTCAATAAAAGTTGAATTCTAATTACATAAAACTATAGTAGAATTGTGAAAAATTACTAAAATAATAAAGGCATGATTCATAACTATAATGTGTTAGCATTAATATTTTATGGAAACACATATATCATATTAAAAAAATCATGATGGGTGTAACATTTCCAGGCATTAGTTTTCTATGATAGCCTTAAAATCATATTAAGCCAAATTACAACTAGGCTTAACATGTGAATATAAACCCTAACTCATAAAAAAAAAAGATTGTACAATGTTTAATTTATAAGCATTGGTTTTCTACAATAAAATCCTAAATTACATAAAAACAAAGCATGACAGGGCCTAACATGTAGAAGTATATGTCAATATGGAGTATATGGGACTGCAGGATAGGGATTGATATTGAGTCAAGTTTTTTTATTGTCTTTTACAATAGTTTGCGATGAATGTTTTCATATACTCACCTTAGTTCCTTTTTTGTTATTGCATTTTATCAGTTTTTATTTTAATGATAATAAACAAGATAGTTAGAACTTATGCTTCAATCATAAATAATAAATACATTGTAATTTTTTCCTCAAAAAAATAAAATATACTTCTTTTTAATGGAAAAAATCAACCAACCTAAACTATATTTTAATCATTATGATTTTTTTTTAAATGTCTAAATCTTATACAGATTCAAATGATATAAATTGTTCCAAATTCCAATTTTAACTCTAAAAAGTAAGTTGGATGAACATTACATGAAAACAAAGTAGCTAATAAGCTTAATTAATGCTCCCTAATAAATTTGTAAATATCATTCAAACATATTTTCAGTTAGAACATAAAAAATTGTATATTATGTAAAAATAATTAAAAAAAAAATATTCAAATTTTAAACATTCAACCATTAACCAATTATTATATTCTAACATACATACATAAAACTAAAATCAACATTAAATTGCTTTACCCTTTACCATAATAATAGCATAATAACAAAGCAAAAATTCTCTTCAAAACAAATCAAACACATTGAATTTAACCATGAGATAAAATTGCTTTATCCTTTATCATAATAATAAAGGAAAATTTATCTTCAAAACAAATCAAAACACATTAAATTTAACCATGAAATATCTATCATCAAATGATATCATGAATGCAAATGATATAAAATATTTGTATAATAATTTGAAAGAAAAATTTGTAAATGTATGTTTACTTTCTGATCCACTGTAACTTAACATTTGAATTGCTACCTCACCAATGAGTTAACATGAGTAAATCATCCCTCATCAATAACCATTGAAACTCTCTCATCACCCCCCCCCCCAAATTGTCAAAAACCACTTACACGATCACTAAGCCAAAAACACATAATTGGCGGAACCTAAAATTCAAAGTTTAAAACGACCAAACCAATACATGAAATACCGAGTGACGCAGAATAAAAAGAAATTTAGACAAAATTGTAATGTATTTACAACTAGATTTAATTGATAAAAAAAGGTGATCAACAATATGATCCCCTACTCTTACATGATAAAAATGTTTGCATGTTTGCACAGTTAAAAAAAAATGTTGAATTTATGTGAAATTAATCCAAATTTGTAACTAGATTATGTTAATTCAAATGTGTAATCAAATGATTGTGTTAATTGTTTTATTAGGGAGTTTTTGAAAATGCTTTTGAGCGGTGATAGACATGTAACATATTTTTCTATTAAAAATGGAATAAGAAAAAATAAAATAAAAAAGACATCTGTAATAGTGAATTATAAATATTATTAGTTAAATATATAATTTTTCTATTAAAAATGGAATATGAAAAAAAAATAAAAAAACATATCTTATAGTGAATTATAAATATAACAAGTTAAATATATAATCTGAATAATAGAAGGAATTTTTTCTATAGTAACATTGAGTAATCTTTTATTTAAATTTATGTGAACAATATCAAGACTAAGGCCTGATAATGTTGATGATATTTTATTCTTTTGGTGGAGATGGAACAAACTTTCAAATTATTTAGGGAATTTGTACACTCCATAAAATGGTCGTGTATTGGGGGGCATGACCCAAAGCCTAGCCTTATCCCACAAAAACCCAATGCAATCACTGAGACATGTTCATTTACACGACTTATCCATCCTTGTCCTTGACTAATGCTAGTGCCTCCCATTGTTTTATTGATATGTGTTTCCTTGCATGGTTGTAAAGGATAGCCACATAAGCAAGTGTTCCCTTCAAATGAAATCTCATTAAAAGTGTCTAATTGAGTTCCTTTTGGGATCCTACCACAGTCTATTCCATGAAATGTCCAAATATGCCAACTTGGTTAATATATAGAGTTCTTGAGGAATTACTCCACTTAAATTATTTTTGGACAAGTCCAACTGCTCTAAAGTAGATATTTCACTAAGAGATGTAGGAATTTTCCCTTCCAGATGATTTTTAGATAAATTCAACAGTCGCAAACCAGTGATATTTCCTATATTGGAGGGTATTTCTCCAATAAGATTATTGTTAGACAAATCAAATATGGTGTTTGCTGCTAGCACATATGTCAGAGCATATTCATATCCCTTCATTACAATTCTTAGATCCTCATATAGTGTGTTACCACTAAGTTGGGAAGCCCCAAGGATTTTGAATCCCTTGAGTCCACTAAGATTGGATGATATTTTTCCATTGAAGTTATTGTTGGATAAATCCAACACTTGCAGTTGAGAGAGATCCGTGATCCATTGAGGAATACCACCGTGAATCTTATTATGACCCAGACTTAAAACTCTTAAGCCATTAAAAAATTTGAGGTATTGAGGAAGCTCACCTGTTAATTGATTTTTGTTCAAATCTAATAATTGAAGTTTAGTGCAACCAGCGAAAGATGCAGGAACAGTGCCAGAGAAGTTATTAGAATGAACAGAGAAAACTTCCATGGAAAATGGAAAGCCTGTGTCTAGAGTTCCACTGAGATTGTTCTGAGACACCTTTAGCCTTTGTAAAGCCACATATTTATTTAAAGTTAGAGGTATTCTACCGGACAACCAATTGTTGGCCAATACCAAAACTGTCATAGACTTGCAGTTCCCTAAAGAGGCAGGAATAGTTCCATTCAACTTGTTTGCAAAAAAATCTAACTGTTGTAGTTCCACACATTTTCCTATACCCTTAGGAATTGTACCTGTAAACCTGTTCGTATACAAGTAAAGATTCTGAAGCTTGCTCAAATTGCCAATGCCTTCAGGGATGTTACCCGTTAACATGTTGTTACCAAGATGTAAGAAGGTCAACTTAGTCAATTTTGTAAGGCCTTCAGGAATGCCACCGGTGAGCATATTTCCACCGAGATGTAGGAAGTCCAATTGAAGCAATTTTGTCATGGTTTCTTTGGGTAAGGAACCAGTGAAATTATTTTCGCCCAAATTTAATCTGGTCAACTGGGTTAAATGGGCAAGTGCTTCAGGTATGGGGCCCATTAAATTGTTGGTATCAAAGTAAATTTCTTTCAGCATACTTAAATTGCCAATGCTTTGAGGTATGCAGCCATTTAGCCTATTTTTACCAAGATTTAGTCGTGCTAATTGACTCAATTTGCTGATGGATTTAGGAATGGCACCGAAGAATTTATTCCTAGTCAGATCTAAGAAGGTCAATTGAGTCAAATTGGCAATTTGCTCAGATATTACACCACTCATATTATTACCAATCAGACTCACGGTGGAGAGAGGGAGCTGGAATATACTCGTAGGGATGGAGCCCTGAATTTTGTTCCATTCTAAATCCAGCCAATCAAGTTTGCTGCAATTTCCTATTTCTTATGGGATATAACCGGAAACATTACCTGGACCATACATAGACAATTGGAAAAGCTCCCTCAACTTTCCCAATTGAGGTGATATCGTGCCTGACAACAATTTGTTGTCCCCCAAAAATATAATTTCGAGTGAAGAGCAGTTTCCCAGAAATGGAGGAATGGTACCCTCCAACTTGTTGGATTCTAGAGCCAGGTAGTATAAGTTTTGCAGCGAGCCCAGTTCAAGAGGAATTGGACCAGTCAGCTTGTTGTGTCCAATGGACACATCTTGGAGAGACGTACAGTTGCTCAAAGAAGTTGGAATATTTCCAGTAAGGTTATTTTGCTTCAGGCGCAGATATTCCAATTTGGACAGACGGCCGAATTCTGCTGGTATAGTCCCAGTCAAGCTGTTTACTGAAAGTCTGATCCATTGGAGGCCCGTACAATTACACAGCGATCTTGGAATAGGACCGGAGAGAAAATTAGTGTTGAGATCAAGTATTCTCAATGCTTTAAGTTGCCCCACCTCAGAAGGAATTCTTCCTGTCAAATTATTACCAGAGAGATTCAAAGTACGTAATAATGAGAGGGTACCCAGAGATGGTGAAAGCCTACCTTGCAATCCGAAACCAGGAAGTGTTATTGCAACCACTCTCTTCGTGCGCTTTCTGCACTGGATTCCATTCCAGGAGCACACGTTCTGTGAGTTTTGTGCTGTCCAGTTGAGCAGGATCCAGATGGATCGGATATTACTGCATTTCTGAAGGACAAAAGCGCCGCCACGTCCCTTCCATGCGCCTCCACGTCTCTTCCATCGTGAACGTTCATGGCTGATGTGAATTGAAGTTGCTTGAAAACAAAATCATCATGATGAACATGGGGCTTCTTCAGTGAGGAACCAGTTACAGTATCCAGCGCTATGGTAGTTGCCATGATCGCAGACCACACAAGCATCAACATTATCATCATATTCAACACACCACCTTTATCCATTTCCTTCTCTCTTTTACCGACTGACGTCTTTAATGGCTTCTCTGTTATACAATCGGATGTGCGCGGCCTACATATAAATCTTAGAGGCGTCCAGAAACGTAAGGTGCACAATGAGTTGAAAAGTCTGAAGCAATAGCAATACGCAAAACAAATCACCGTGTGGGGACGGACATAGAGATGGACAAGTTGCGAAAACTAATTCAATCGACGCGGGAGAAAATTAATTGGGAAGTTGATTGATTGGCGCGCATGGTGTTATCATTGAAATATGTGGCGTAATTTCATCGATTCGTACTCGCGAGGTGCAGAAGAAGGTTAAGTGGGAAACTAACTATCATTGAAATATAAAATTCTAACTGCACTGATTCCACACAGAAACAAAATTACGATCAAAGTTAAGCGTATTGAGATGGATATGTGTAAATAATTTTGTCAAAGATAAGAGTATTTTTTCAACAAAGTAGGTATATGTTCATATTGTTATTTTTTTTTCATTGGAATTCTTTATTTTTTTAAGGAAAATTGGCACGGGAAATCTATCAATACTTCTCCACTTATGTGGATGGTAAGGATGGTAAACCGTTGGGCCACCTAACAGAGACCTAACCCCACAAGACTCATATAATTGTTTTGTATATTTTTCTATTTTCCTTACAAGACAATGTTTTTTTTTTTAAGTAAAAAGGGGTAGTGCCTGTGATATTACCATTGCCAAAGTACAAAATTCAAGACTGTGGATGATGCCAGCTGTCCCACCTGAGCAGGAAACCGGGACAGCATGGCATCCATGTCCATGTATCACATTGAAAGCATAGTTTAGCAAAATTTGACAAACTTGACGTCCTGCCCGAAGGAAACCAGGACTCATGGTCACAGCATGCAAGCTGGTTATTCTATCTAATGCTAAGACTAACTGGTAGCTAGCTAGAAGGAGGCAGAAACTATAACTACAACACCAAGACCATAAACAAGTTTTGAGCATGAGGGAACCTCTGAGCTGAGCTGTTTGTCCTAGACCTCGGAGTGCCTCCATCTCGCCGGGAGCGTGTAGGTGCGTGCGCAGGTCGGACATTGTTTTTTTGCCGATGCTCTGGAATGTGCCGCGAAGAACATGTCCAACCGCTGATCCATGCGTTCCAAGCGGAAGATTTGGTCATCCAGCTTGTGCCTGATTTCTAAGACAAGATCGAGGTACCTCCAGTCAGCGACAGGTGGCTGCTCCTCGCTGGTGTCCTCATCCGCATCCTGAGCTCGACGCTCTCGTCCTGTTTCCATCTCCTCGTTGGTGGGCTCGGGAGGAGCCTCCTCTTCCACGTAGCAGGGGGAGTAAGGCTTCTCCGTGGTGGCAGTAGAGGGGTCGGACATCTTGCAATCAGGCTGACATTTGCTGTGGGTGCCAAAGCTTGTGCTCGGGTTCCAGTTCTCTGGTACCATGAACAGGGTGTGCCCAGGAGGGTTTGGCGGGCCACCTTCCGGTATGACCTCTTCCACGTACGCCATTGGAGGCGTACGTGGTCTGGGCTTTCGACGCCGAGATGAAATCGCCATGGCTCTCTCAAAATTTTTCTTTCGCCTACGTCGAGACTCTGTCGCCTCGAATTTCTGCTTCCGTTTGCACCGAGACTCCTCTGAATGCCAAGCCGCTCCCCGGCGTGACCTTCCTCGAATTCGGGGCATGACGGAGTCACTGTAAAAATTATGAGTGCTACCTTTGCCTGTCCAATTGCTTCGACAGAAGGGTGGGGTTGTCAAGTGCAGTCGTTTCACCAGAGAAGAAGGAAGGAGGCTGCCGCGACTCTGGTTCGACTGAGAGACCAAAGCTTCCCGGAGCAAATTGCGGTATGAAGTCGCTGCTCGAACCACGAGCGTTGTTATGAACGTCACCGCCATAGCCATAGCATTAAACCTCGCCATTAAACTCTGCTGCACAGTGCTCTGGTGAGGGGTACCCTTCGCTTGCGCGAGGGGCCTCATGGCGAGGGTCCTCCTGCTCGAATACATGTGGGTTAATGGCGGAGGTAATGCGAGTCGGTAGATGCATTAAAGCAGCGTCCCGGCTCACTCCCACATGGCACTAACGTGCCACCTGTCACCCCATCCGGGGAGTGGAGATCATTTCTAGCTAAAACTTGACACCGAGTGAGGATCTCTGGGGCTGGCGAGCCAGAACCCTCTCAGTTTATATGTTCCTCCTCCTGTTCCACAGCTTCATTCGCTAGTCGATCCGCTACCCTGTTCGCGTCTCTTTTCACATGAGAGGTAGTGATGGTGAGATGCGGCTGTAGGTGATGACTGAATTCTGCAAGCAGGTTGTAGAGTCTCCATCTTGGAGAGATTTTTTCAGGGTTGCAGCCGTGGATGATTCTGGTAGCTAGTCTTGTGATGATTTGCGAATCTCCTTCCAGTATTATCCTTTGATGGCCCCGTTCGATGGTCGTCTGGAGTCCTCGCAGGAGTCCTGTAAGCTCAGCTACATTGTTGGTTGAGTCGTCGATGAATCCTGCATCCAGACCTAGGATTTCCTCGCCTGAGTTCCTGAGTACTGCCCCATATCCCGCCGGTCCTGGGTTGCCTTTGGAGGCCCCATCAAAATTTACTTTAATGAAGTGTTCTGGAGGGGGAGTCCAGGTGTTTGGGTTGGTGGGTTGGCCCGAAAGGTTTCTGGTGGGTATAGGGTTGGTCAAGATGGGTTGCCAGCTTTGTAGGATATTCTGCTCCTCAGGGCTGCACTGCCAATCCTTCTTTGTCCAGGATTTGCTTCTGATTGTTTCTGTTATTTGTGATCTGATTTGGCCCAGTTGACTTCAGGGAGGGACGGTTGAGAGTGGAAAATGCGCTTGTTCCGCTCCTTCCAGATTTGCGAGAGGGTGAATCCTGGCAGTAGTTCCCATATGAGATTTAATATGGGGTTGTTGAAAGAGATGCTGCCCCAGTTCTCAATTGTGCAGTTGATGCTGCTTCTATTTCGGTTGGATTTGCGCATGATCTGCGCTCCATAATCTCAAATCTGCTGACTGTAGTGGCATTCGTTGAAGAGGTGTTCTTTGCTTTCCTCCTGCAGTGAGCAAAGAATGCAGATGGAGGGTCCAATGAAGCCTCTCTTCCTTAGACTGTCCCAGGTTAGAGCTCTATTGTGCACTACTAGCCACAGAAAGGTGGAGACCTTGGGCCAGAGGGCGGAGTTCCAGACTTTATTCCAGATGGGCTCCTTCCTTGGATTTGGTTGGTTTGCTTGCAGTGAGTAAGCTTCCTTGATAGTGAAAGTGCCAGCTGTGGTGTACCCCCACCTCAGGATGTCTGGGCCCTCTCGATACAATATTTTCCTACTAGCGGCTTGAGCTTGCCAGCTCTGCAGATCGACGGTCTCGGGAATCCCAAACACTTGATGAGAGTTTTTCCATTGGCGCTACCTTTGATGCGGAGTTTGAGGCATCCATAGTTCCTTGACTCTGGGAGGGGCGTTTTGGTGCAGGGCTCTTTTGAGGGCCGATAGCTCTTCCATGGTGTCCAATGGCTTGAGTTGGTACCAAGAATTGTTCCAGAATAGAGAACTTCCTCCATCTCTTATCTCCCAAAAGGCGTGGTGTTGAACTAGAGTGCGATTTTTCCAGGCTGTGTTCTAGATGTTGGAGCCTTGTATGTGGTTGTTGAGTCGGATTAGCTTATCTACCGGAGTATGAGGTGCATTTTTCCTTTTCCACAGTTGTGCCCAGGCTGCTACCGGTTTCTTTAACCATCTCCACCATATTTTAGCTCCCATTGCTTTGTTCATTTTCCCCGGGTCTCTGAGACCCAGTCCTCCTTGACTTTTTGGCATGCAGAGCTTATCCCAATTGACTAGCGCCCATTTCTTTTTAGATTGGTGGCCGCTCCAGAGAAAGTTCCGCTACAAGGTTCTGATAGCTCTGATGACTTTTTTGGGATTCGCCAGAGCAGTGAAAATATAGGTGGGCATAGCTTGCAAAACTGATTTGAGGAGAACCAACCGGGAGGCAAGATTGAGAGGTCTGAAAGTCCAATTGCATAGCCTGTTTGAGATGGACAGAAGGAGGCTGTCCCAGGAGATGGCGGAGGCCGCTGCTCCTGTGAGAGGAACACCGAGGTAGTTGGACGGAAGGGAGCTCCTGGGTATTCCCAGAAGTCTGGAGATATGACGTTGGACAGGGGGCGGGGTGTTGAAAAAGTAGAGTTTGGACTTGTCCAAGTTGAGCGACATGCCGGAGGCCTCAGTGAAGTCTGAAAGGATAGAGTTGAGTTTTGAGGCCTCTTGGACAGTGGGAGAATTCAAGAGGAGAGTGTCATCTACAAATTGACTGTGAGAGGGTGCGGGTTGAATGTTGTGCAAAGGTAAGCCTTTGAGGGAGCCATCAATAAAAAAAAGCTTTAATGTAGCACCCTAAGCCTTCCGCTAAGAGTATAAACATAAATGGGGAGAGGGGGTCCCCCTACCAGATTCCTCTAGATGGCGAGAAAGGTTTTGATGGGACACCGTTCACAAGGATGGAAAAGAAGGTGGAGGAGGTGAGATTCAAGATCCAACTAACCCAGTCCTGATCAAAGCCAAAGGAGTCTAGGACAGCTTTGATATAATGCCAGCTAACTCGATCAAAGGCTTTTGAAAGGTCAAGTTTGATAAGCATACCTGGAGTTTTTGAGGTTTTGAGGGAGTGTATGACCTCATTAGCCAGAATGACGTTGTCCATGATCTGTCTCCCTTCTACATAGCCTGACTGCTCCTTGGATATAAGGAAAGGCAGGATAGCCTTGAGCCTGGTTGCGATGACCTTCGTTATAACTTTGTAGATGACGTTGCATAAGGCTATGGGTCTAAACTGTTTGGGATTGGTGACCCTTTCTTCCTTTGGGATGAGGGTGAGGAAAGTGGCATTGAGGGCTGGAAGTACCAGGCCTGAAGCTCTTGATTCTTCAATTACTTCCCAAACATCTTATCGGATCAGCTCCTAGCAATGGTGAAAGAAATCCACGGTAAACCCATCCGGACCTGAGGCTTTCTCTGTTGGCATGGCTTTTACATCTTGATCGACCTCTTCTTGGGTGATGGGCCGAGTTAAGGCTGCATTATGCTATGGTGTGACTAAAGATGGTATGTGTCTAGTTACCCTCCCGATTGCTTTTGTTCTGTCCCTCTGAGGTTCCGTAAGGAGGTCTTGGTAGTATTTGAGCAGCTCCTCCTCTATTTTGTAGTGCTCCCTGACTAAGTTGCCCTGGCTGTCCTCGAGGTGAGTGATCCTGTTGATATGCCTTCTATGCATCATAGCTCTATGGAAAATTTTTGTGTTCTTTTCCCCTTCCTTGAGCCATTGGACCCTGGATTTCTGCTTCCAGAGGATTTCCTCCTGCTTCCTTCGCTCCTCCAAATGTGCCTGAAGCTGTTCTTCTTCCTTCATTAGTTCAACAGTTCGTTCTCTCGAGATGAAAATTTTTTGAATCTCCCCTAGTCTGCCTTCTATCTCCTTTATGCTTTGCAGTATATTGCCAAAGCTATTTTTTTCCATTGTTTAAGCCGCTGCTTGAAGTTTTTTAGTCGCTGTTGAAACCTATACATGCAAGAGCCATGGTCTATTGTCGCTTGTTCCCACCAGGATTTGGCTAGTCTCTTAAAGTCCGGGTGAGCTAGCCAAAATTTCTCGAAGCGGAAAGGTTTGTATCTGGAAGGTTCTCCCAGGTCCATTTGCAGAGCCAAGGGCCAATGATCATAGCCTGCTCTTGGTAGGATGAGGCTTTCCAGATGAGAGCCTGAGTCCATCATTTCCTCTGCTGCCAAGAAGCGATCTAGTCGGCAGGCGACGTGCTGGGTGCCTAATCTGCGATTGGACCAAGTGAAGGTACCATTGCTATTCTCAATATCTACTAGTTTTAACTGATCAATGAGAGATTTAAACTTACCGCTATCTTGCTCGAGTCTTTTGATGCCTCCAGTTTTTTCCTCTAGAGTCAGGATCATGTTGAAATCGCCTCCTACGATCCAGTTCAGGGTGGCCGCCAAGATCTTGATCATCTCGAGTCATTGCAGGAATTTATCTTTTTCCTGGGCGCTGTGTGGGCCATAAACATTTGTGATGGCTCCTTCCTGGTTCGTGCCCATAACTTTAAAGTGGGTGGTTATGGTACCAGTTGTTGTGAAGGGTTTGCTTATAGTCACATTGGCTGGATTCCATAAGATAGCTAGGCCGCCTGAGGCTCCTATGGAATCAATTGTTATGGAGTTACATTCTCGCCATATACGCTGAGAGATTGTTTCAGCCTCTACCCCTTTGCATTTGGTCTCTTGGAGTAGCAGTATATCGAGTTTCTCTGCCATTATGCAATCTCGGAGGATCCTCTATTTGGATCTTCCATTCAGACCTCTGATGTTCCATGTGATGATCTTCATCATTAAGAGGGGGGTGTTGAGTGGAGGTATCCCTCCAAAAGTTTATGTATCTGGCCTGAGTTTATCATGAGGTTGCCGGCTTCCTTGATTAGTTGATGTGTCGATTTCTATCCTCTCCTTTTGTTTTCACGTAGGACTCGTTTCATGCCAGAGTTCGAGTCCATTGCTATACCCAGACGGGCAGTGGATCCTGCAGAGGAATTGAGAAAGAACTTGTGCACTTTGCGAAGTTGTTCCTCAGGGAGGGTCTGTAGATCCTTTTGGTTCAGATCCTCCTCCAGTTTTTCTAGATCTATCCCTGCCAGATCCCGATCATCCAGCAGCATTGGGGTATCTCCATCGCCTTCTCCTTTTTCTTCCATTGGGGTTTCTTCAGTGCGCAGATCAGGGTTCGGATTTGGACCTTTTGCTTGCTGTTGCTGTGGATTTTTGTGCGGGTTCTGGATCTCCTCTTTCTCTGGTAGCTGCTCCAGGATCTCATATGAGTTCTTTGTGGCAATGTTTTGCCCCGCATTTGTGGTCTGCTTTTTTGAAGGGTTTCTCCTTTTTGATGTTACCGTGGTGAATCCATCCTTTTGCATGGTTTCGGTTGGCTTTGTAGCTTGCTTGATGAGGGGGCAGTCTCGGTATAGATGGCCATGTTCATGGCATCTTCTACACCTGAATGGTATATGCTCGTAGTCCAGGGTTTGTTTCCAGTCCTCATCCTGATACTTCAGGGTTACCACTCCCGGGAGTGCTTTGGATATGTTCATGTACACGCAGATCCTAGCGTAGGAGGTGTACTTTCGTTTCTTTGTAGCTTCAGAGGCTTTCACATATTGTCCAAGGGTATTTCCTATGCCCATTAAAATCTCCTCCAGCCAGAACTCTTGTGGCAGGGAGTACAGGCATATCCATACAGGGGCCATGGTGAAGTCCTCTTTGTCCGGGCTAAATCACTTAGTCCAAAAGCGGAGGAACAGTCCCGCCCAGTTGAAGAAGTATGGCCCGTTTTCAAAGATTTTGTCTTTGTCCTCCAGATTATATAGGATAATTGTGAAGAAACCCTTGGAGCTGAGTTGCAACTCATACTCTCCCTTGGGATGCCACCAGTATTTGATCCATTTGTGGAGATCTCTTTCTGCCGGCCAAAGCCCCAGAAATTTGCCGATTAGGGCGTGCTCTCTCATAAATTGCATATGCTCTCCAACCCGGGTTGAGCTAATGAGGTACCTGGGTGGCTTCTCCATTTGCGGAATACACTTGCCTGGTTCCCAACTTCGTGGTGGCTTTGGTTGAGAGGTTCTGGCTTCGGTTTCCATCTCCGTTCTGAGACTGTGTTCCCTGGCGAGCAGCTGTTCGCGCACCTGCTGCGGCGGCTCGAAGGTGGGTCGCGCCGTTCTGGCTCCCGTTTTGTCATTGGCCTCTACATTGCGGTATGAGGGGGGTTTCCCCCCCTCCGCTGCAGCCATACCCTTGTGACAGTGGAGGTCGGGTGCTCGTCTGAGGCCTTGGCTGCATATCGCGGGGGAGGTCTGCGCTTGAAATCCGTTAGTCTACCCTACGAGAAAGCTAGGGTTTTGCAGTGATCCATCGCTCTGCCATTCAACTATTACAAGACAATGTTATTAATGTTATTGTCTTGTAATTTTTTTTAAGTTATTTCATTATGATTTAGAGAATATTTGCAATTTCCTTTGGTGAATTTGGAAGAAATTTTGGAAATAATAAGGGCCACTTATCTTTTTTACTTCTAAGACAATGGTATTGATGTCATTTCCTTGTCTTCTTCATTAAAGTTTCATCCTAATCTATAGACACTTTGTAATCACTTTTGGGGAATTTGGGAGAAATTTCAGAAATGATAAGGGTAATTTTTCTTTTTTCCTTATAGGACAATAGCATTGATGGCATTGTCTTATCTTCTCCATTAACTCATTTCATCATGACTAAAGAAGTGTTTGCAATCGCCTTTAGGGTATTTGGGAGAAGTTCTAGAAACGATATGTACAACCACTTTAGTAATGAATCCCATGTGATGTGTAATTAGTTTTCCTTTACATTTATTAAGCTAATTTTAGCCAAAGTCTTAACCTTGATGTTGTTCATATAGAGACATTACAATTAATTCTTATGCAAAAATGACATGATTAGTCACGGAATCCAATAATTTAAATACCTAATACATAATTATTGTTTATGGTAAGAACAAGTAAAATAAAATTTTGGATAACTATGTTTTTTCTTAATCAATGTTGTCTACATTTGATATAGGGTGCCCATTTGGCCAATTATAATTGTTTCCTCCTCCATATCCTTAGCGACACCTACACCCCCATATTTACCATAGTTGGAGGATATCATATTCTAACTATACATTATCACTCCTTCCTTATCTCCTCACTGCAAGACTCACCCCTCTCCTTCGCCTTTTTGAGATCTACAATTACATACCTTTGGTGGATAGTCAATCCTAAGATGAGGAAACAAAAAATATTGATAGAGACAAATTTATTAATATGTTGAGATTAAATGGTGTGCAAGGATCATAGTGAAGGAATGTCATGGATTTCCTCCTGCATATGGGGCCGATGAAGAATTGGTTTTCGACCTTCTTAACATCAAGAAATCACTTGCTGCATTTCTTTCTTCCAAGTTGCCCCAAATGATCCATTCAAGAGGGTCACTCAACTACTTGAAGTAGCATGGAACCAATATGTTGATCTATAAATTGTCATTGATATTCCACTAGAATAGTTCATTGCAATAGATCTTATAATGCTCTGGAATCTTAGATTATGCAACTTATCTCCTTATCTCCTTAGATCCCAGGTTAATTATTACTAGCTTATTGCTTAGATTTGTGAAAATAACTGAATATGAAAATGAAAGAACATGAAAATATACACACCATCAACACAATTGAACACAAGATGTATCCTTAGAAACTCAATACATGAGAAAACCCAACTAGAAGGTGAGCCCTATGTTCTACTGTATTTTCTTCAGTAATGAATGCAAATACAAAGAAAGCGACACTTATTGTGGAGTTGTCTATGACTCTGTGGCCTGAATGTTTACTATAGAGTTTTCTTCCTACCTATGTTATGATCTCAAATCCTACTCCTTGGATTCTCTACTCAACTATGGAACAAGTACAATACAAAATAATGGAACTCCTTCTCTTCCTAGTGCCCCTATATTTAACATAGCCTAATAGTTGTCTAGGATTAGTGTTTTTCCATCCTCAATCCTCAATTACTGATAAGATTTTAGACCTCTTAGAATCTTCTTGAAACTCTACATGTGGCTAGCCCCACATGTATGAGTAATGGGAGTTGACATTGCATCCACTCATGTCATGGTGGCCAACAAGGTAGGTCAACTTGCAGGGGGAATAACTTCAGTATAGAACCTTTGATTGAGATAATTTTTACATCGTTGGAAAAGCCTTAATGCGTAGCATAGCATTAAGGGTATGTGAGCTATGATTGAATTTTTTTTATCCCAAACAATGTTTTTTGATGCCTCAAAATGACCCTAGAAGGTTCCGAGCCCAAATCTCCAAATTGAGACTTGCCTCCAAAATGAGCCTTGCAAGCCAATTCCTCCAATTTTTCCACCTAGAAAGTACTAATATAGATGGAAAATTATATAATGATATATTCCATATCAGATTTCCTTGCCTCTTTCAAATTTGTATGTCAGCTAAGATGCATACAAGGAATAGAAAAATCGATGAAGGGTTTTTCATACCAAATAACAAGATTCCCATTAAATCATTGCCCACTTAAACATCATATACCAAGTAGAGAGGGTGTCTTTCACACCATAGGAGATGTGGGTGGTGCTTGAAGAACTTATTGAAAAAACACTCAATAGGCCTCCAATAGTGTAATGTACGCAACTAGGTTATGTGGAAATATTAATTTTGCTACCCAAAATATTGTTTCTCTTTATGTGATTTTGTCAAATAGTTTGCCTTAATGTTGTTATGGCTTCTTACTAAGAGATAAAAAAATCCATTACATAGAGAATAGAGAAGATAACCATGGCATCTTATTATGGATGGAAACCACAATTACAAAAATATAATGACATCTAGTGGTTGTAACAACAACTGCAGAAATACTCATGAACACACAAATTTAATGGTTGCAATGAAGCTGCACAAATTAACTAATAGAAACAATACAAGGAAACCTAGAATGATGCCAATCTATGACGCTCTCTATGAAACTCTACTCCAGTAGTGTCTGCTCTGCTAGAGACCCTTCTATTACCCTACGAACCCAATCAAACGACCTATTGCAACCTTGATCATAGAGGTCCTTGCAGGACCACTATTGGATGCCTCACGAGATGCCCTGTACTCAACTCCCGGGGATGCCCTAAACCCCAATTTCTTCGAAACCCTCCAGAAACCTGCAACTATACGAGATCGACCTCATATGGAAAGCTCAGTAATCCTCGTGCGTACCTCGGTATCTTCTCAAATGAAAGAAAACTCCCAAGTGAAGCTACAATTTTAGTCTTAGATGAACTCTCCCTCTTATCTAGCTAGGGTGGATATCGTACCACCGAAACTGGATTGTAGTACCGAAAAGGTTTTGCTAAACCCTAACAAAACAATTTCTACACAAGAACTCCAAGATGAGAGATCAAATAATAATAACAAAGAGAAGGGTTAACCCTCTATTTATCCTTCCTCTAGTCCTTCTATATCTTTCCCCCTTTTGACCAAATCAAGCCCTCACTTTACTTTCCCTCCCATTTCATTTAAATAAAATTATTTATTCTATTTAATGTCACTTTAGGATTTATCATTCTGGTGACACTAAATGAACCTCCTTGACTCCCTTTTCCTTGTTGACTATATCCTACGGGAGTCATATAGGATATTGAGTCATCCTCCATCATGATCAATTGGGAGGGGACTTTGTCACAAGTTTGCTTGTCCTCAAGCAATTCCAAATAAAGGTGTTGTAATATATGTTATCCTTCCCAAGAAACATATTTTGTGGGAAACCCTCTCCATACAATCAAGTACTCTCGAATGAATCTACTGCTTAGTCTTCATTCCCTGACATCCACAATCCTCTCGAAAGCTAGAACCAACTACCCTTCCTCATCTAGTGGAGGAAGATACATCAAAGAAGTGACATGTTGTCCAAATGCCTTCTTGAGGTAGAATACATGGAAGATGTTATGGATATTTCTATCCTCTGGTAGCTCTAGTTCGTATGCTACTTCCCCAACTCTCATGATCACTCTGTAGGGTCCATAAAAGAGAGGCTTCGGCTTCTCTACACCACTCTTATTCAACGATGACTGTCTATAAGGTTGCAGCCTAAGAATTACTATGTCCCCAACCTCAAAGCTGTGTTCTACCCTATGTCTATCTACATACATCTTCTGTTGATTCTGGGCGACCTGTGAATTCTCCTTCAGGACTCTGGTGGAATTTTCCTGCCAACAAAATCATCATGATAAATATGGGGCTTCTTCATTGACGAACCAGTTATAGTATCCATCACTATGGTAGTTTCCATGATCACAAACCACACAAACATCAACATTATCATCATATTCAACACACCACCTTTATCCATTTCCTTATCTCTTTTACCAACTCAATGTCTTTAATGGCTTCTTTGTTATACATATAAATATTAGAGGTGTCTAGAAATGTAAGGTGCACAATGAGTTGAAAAGTCTAAAGCTATAGCAATACGAAAAACAAATCACCATGGGGGGATGGATATAGAGATGGAAAAGTTGCGAAAACGAATGGAAATTAATTGGGAAGTTGATTGATTGGGGCACATGCTATTATCATTGAAATATGTGGTGTAAGTTCATTGATCTGTACTCGCGAGGTGCAGAAGAAGGTTAAGTGGGAAACTAACTGATTGCAACACGTCACGTTTATCATTGAAATATAAAAGTCTAACTTCAAGTCTGGACCAATTCCACACAGAAACAAAATTACTATCAAAGTTAAGCGTATTGAGACGGGTATGTGTAAATAATTTTGTCAAAGATAAAGAGTATTTTTTCAAAAAAGTAGGTATATGTTCATATAAGTTCAAGAAACAATAAGTACAACCACTTTAGTAATGCCTCCCATGTGATGTGTAATTAGTTTTTCTTTACATTTATTAAAATAATTTTAACCAAATTCTTAACCTTGACATTGTTCATATAGAGTCATTACAATTAACTGTTATGCACAAATAACATGAGTAGTCATGGAATCCAATAATTTAAATACCTAATAACTAATTATTGTTTATGGTAAGAACAAGTAAAATAAACTTTTGGATAAAGATGTTTTTTCTTAATCAATGTTGTCTACATTCGATAGAGGGTGCCCATTTGGCCAATTAGAATTGTTGCCTCCTCCATCTACTTAGAGAAACCTACACCCCCATTTATTTTTCCTCCACAAACCCATATTTTCCATAGTTGTAGGATATCATATTCTAACTATACATTGTCACTCCTTCCTTATCTCCTCAATACAAGACTCACCCCTCTCCTCGGCCTTCTTGAGATCTGCAATTACATACCTTTGGTGGATTGTCAATCCTAAGATGAGGAAACCAAAAATATGGCTAGAGACAAATTTCTTAATATGTTGAGATTAAATGGTGTGCAAGGATAATAGTGAAGGAATGTCACAGAGTTCCTCCTGCATATGGGATCGATGAATAATTTATTTTTGAGCTTCTTAACATCAAGAAATCACTTTCTTCATTTTTTTCTTCCAAGTTGCCCCAAATGATCCATTCAAGAGGGTCACTCAACTACTTGAAGTAGCATGGAACCAATATGTTGATCTATAAATTGTTGTGGATATTCCACTAGAATAGTTCATTGCAATAGATCTTATAATACTTTGAAATCTTAGATTATGCAACTTATCTCCTTAGATCCCAGATTAATTATTACTAGCTTATTGCTTAGATTTGTGAAAATAATTGAATACGAAAATGAAAGAGCAAGAAAATATACACCATCCACACAATTGAACACAAGATGTATCATGGTAAACTCAATTCATGAGAAAACACATCTATAAGGTGAGGCCTATGCTCTACTGTCTTTTCTTCGGTTATGCATGAAAACATAAAGAAAGTGGCACTCATTGTGGAGTTGTCTATGACTTTGTGACCTGAATGGATACTATAGAATTTTCTTCCTACCTCTCTTATGATCTCAATTGTATGTAGGTCTTCAAATACCCTTGGTTCCCTACCAATTGCCCATCATGTACTTCCCTCAAAATATTATCCTTGAGATTGGACTCATGGACAAGATATATCATGTCATTGTAGTAGATGATGTCATCCACTAACTTGTACCTATCATCTTGAATACTTCCCTTCATCAGCTCATAGGAAAAGGTGTTCTTGGAGTATTCCACCAAAAGAATGGACTTCTAGTCTGTTGAAATATTTGTTATGGATAAATCTATAGATCTCACGAATAAGGAATCAACAATTGCATCATTTTCCACACACTCAATTTCAAAATCATATGTCTGCACCTGACTCACTCATTTTTGTTGTCTCTCATTCAGATCTCGTTGCTCCAAGAAATATCTCAAGCTATTGTGGTTAGTCCTAACCACAAAGAATCCTCCTACAAAGTATTATATGAACTTGGCCAAAGCATGCATGATGGCTAACATATCATTATCATAGATGTGATAGAGCTTCTCAGGCTCCCTCAACTTTCTACTCTTGAAAGCTATCGGGTATTGGTTTTGCATCAATACTACTCATATCCCCTCACTGGATGCGTCACACTCTAGTACAAAAGGCTGCATGAAATCTGGGAGTGCTAATACTGGGCAAGTGCTCATCACCCTATTCATTCTATCGAGTGGCACCTGTGCATCCTATGACCATCAAAACACCCCCTTCTTGGTGAGGTTTTTCAATGGCACAACCATTTGTGAAAATCCTTTCCCAAAACTCCTATAATAACTGCATATCCTAAAGAATCCTCACATATATGTGACTGACCTAGGGGTGGGACAATATAATATGGTCTAGATCTTCTCCTGATGTACTTTTACTCCCTCAACACCAATCAAATGCCCCAGATAGAGGATCGTTGTCAACCCAAACTCACACTTTTCCTTCTTGGAAAAATGCAATGGCTCCTTCATGATGGTGAAAATCTCGTCCACATGATTTAGATGTTCCTCCCATGTCCTTTTGTAGATCATAATATCGTCAAAGAACACCAATACAAATTTCCTCATTTTTTTGTTGAAGACATGGTTCATGCATGACTGAAAGGTAGTTGGTGCATTAGTAAACCCAAAGGGCATGACTAGAAACTCATAATGCCCATAGTGACATATAAATTTTGTTTTATGGATATCCTCCTCTCTGACTCGAATCTGGTGATATCTTGATGTCATATCGACCTTTGAGAAGTACAATTTTAATACCCATGTTTCCCCCAGTTTGTAAATATAACTATAAACTAGCCAAGAGACTATGGCAGACTAAATATGTGTGAATGCTTGATTTGATGAACCTTTGTATAAAAGGGTCGATTTATGAATTTTTTGTTATTAATAGAAATTGGATATGCATTACACAACTACTGAAAGGGGGGAGTTTTCCAAGACAAACCATGGATGCTATGAGAGAAATGGTGAGGGAAACCATGAATGGTTGAGATGATCCTCACCAAACCAGTACCTACTGGGTGTAATTGTTGAACAGTCCTCTCACCCATGAATTACCAGTCAGGCTGGTAGTTGGAAGGCCATCCTCAAGAGTTAATGAGGAGATGGGGTAGGGTACCCATATGTAAGGCTTCCAGGCCTAACCATGAATTGAGGATTCCTACCCACGCAACCTTTTTTTGGAAGGAAAGAAAGGAGGAAATTCGGGGGACATAGACAGATATGCAAGGAAGCATAGTGGAGAGAAAAATCTCGAGAAGAGAAGAGAAACATGTTTTAGACTCTATAGTTGAGAGAAAAGATGATAAGCAAGATCGTTTTTGCTGTAAGAAGCCATGGGCAGGGTTTCGCTACAACCTGATAAATGAGGGATGCGTGACTGAGGAATTACTCGTGTATACCTTCTTTCTTGGAGTAGAGAACAATCGGTTACCAATTTCCTATGGGAGGAGGAGAGAAACCTCTATCCTTGATTGTTGTGGAGTAAGGAGAAAGAATATCTCTCAAATCATCATGGTCTAGCTCAGGGGTGGCCAATGGTAAATCTGTTATAGTGGTTGTGCCTATGGTTGGGAAGAAACAAGCACCCCTTTCAACAATTGCTTCACATTTTCCAGTTCTGATAAGTATTTTCATACTCTGTGTAATACATTGGATGTGATGATTGAATTTATGTGTTCATGGTTAAATATTGCAGTGTTTGATAAGTTATTAGAAATGCTCATTTACTTCTATAAACTATTGTATTTACTTGGTCTTTGATTTACCTTAGTTTAGCTGCTAGAGAGTTATGGAGTGTGAACCCACAAGAGATTAAAGGTAGGATTAACTAAAACATCTAAGTTTTTCCGATCTATTGAGTTTACCTTAGTGGGAATGTCTAGTTCAAATCTATGGGGAAAAGGGTGTTTCCTTCAGACTATCCACCCATCTGACCAAGGGCTCATGACCATGTCCTTAACCCATTTGCTTCTAAAAGGATTAGCACTTAGCCCACACAAATTTCCAAAGGAACCATATGTCTAGGGTCTGGGAACCCTACGCTAGTCTGAAAGGAGCTATCCCATTTTGGCTTCGGGACTTTAGAACTGATGACTCCACAAACCTTGAAAACAATCAAAGGACGGAGTCACGAATAGATGAGGGTTGTAGATATGGGGATCCAGTGGAGACCTGCCTCAACCGTTAGATCATACTTAGGAAGGGTAGCGTTAAGTATTTCGACGAAGTTCCACTTTAGGAGAATAGGAGTGGTCTAGCACTGAAACTCCTGAATGTCAAACTTCCGGAGTGATGTGGACCATCAATCCTCGAATACTTCAGGATACCTCTCAGCCATCAATCTAAGGAACCCCACGAGGGTAGAATGATCATATTGACATGCTAGAAAGAAATCTAGTTGCCTTGCAAGATATTTCATCAAAAAAATATACTTGACGACAATGGCTGCAAAAGCTTCTGCTCAAATATTGTTGAAACCATGCAACAAGTAATATGAATGGTCTTCTTTATACTTCATAGCGTTAAGCAAGTGCTTCAATTCCCTATGTATTTATCTTTCAACTAATCATTGTAGTATGAATTTTTACAGGGATATGCCTATCTACATTTTGGAGTATGTGTTTCCAGCATGGGCAGGCCTGCTTCCTATATAGGGATATTGCTTGGAAGGTCCTCAATGATGAAGAAAATCCCCATTGCATAACATTCATTTTTATGAATTGGTCCTTTGTTTGACCATTATTTTTTAGTGTACAAATTATACAAGTTAACTTATTGAACAAAATCTCTTTCTTCTTTCTAGTCAAGCCTTTTGTCACTGTCCATTGGACATTACTTAAGAAAGAAAACATGCTTGGTTACTTTCTAGATGATTCTCAAGTTGTGTACTTTGGATGTAATTCTATTTTGTATATTTTGAATGTTCTAATGAAGGGTTATGAAGCAATTTGGGTGCTCCATCATCCATGAAACATAGCCCCCAATGCTTATCTAGCACTCCCAAGGCTTAAAAACTACATTAATTACTTAAAATGCAAATCTGATATTGCTTAAATTCCTTAGATTTGCTTGAAATGAAAATTTGATATAGAAATATGATATAGGCTTAAAAAATCCATACTTCCCCCATGTTTCAGCTCTGCCAAGCCTCAAAGAAGGGTTAAGATAACATCCTTTTCTATGATCTTTGATCCACATGCCAACAATTGTTCCTTGAGGAATTTTCAACTAGTTGATGTAGGATCCCATACTTTGTGACACTTAGACCTTCATTTGATTTAATATTTCCATCTTAGACAAAGTCTCATACAAACATATTATAATTATTACATATTTATCGTCCCATGCTCCTTTTGAAGAGGTGGAATCACTTCCATGAAGAGCTATATGATCACTCAAATTCAGAATATACACGTAAGAGCCTTACCACCTCTATTTTCACACTTACAAATTTCATCACGAACCGTGGTTATTCAATTGTGGCTTGCTAGGTTGGTGAAAGCAGGGTGACGTAGACGCTTCACCTCTGCCTCGGCAAAGGCCTCTGCGATGACCTCCTGGTCTTAAGGATCGTTCAAATTCCCCTTTTGAGCCAGAGTGACTCTTTGATTCCTCAATGTAATCTCTATTAAAAACCTGATCCACAGGTCCTGCTCTTTTGCCTCACGGTCTTCTTCACTCCGACCGCTGCCTCTTCCTCAATAAAAAAGATATGCTTTCAGGGTTTTGGGCTTCGAAATCCCGATGTGCTCTACTTCAGCTATCCCTCCAGGCTAGATTCGTGGTCCACAAGACCTTGCCTTATATGACCACAGTCATACCTCTTTTTCGGGATTCGGGGTTTCGAATGTCGAAATGTATTGGATCTCTTGTCCACGAAAAACTTGATCTCTTGAACCCCGATTTCCCGATAGATGACTTTTCCTTTCGGGAAATCTCCCAAATGCTTTGAGCTCCTCCATGCGTCCTCCTATGATGGAAGGTCCCGATCTCTTCTCGCGATTTCGAGACGTCGAATGCTCTGGACATCTCGTCTTCAGGATTCATGATTTTTCGAATCCCATAATTCTGATGGACTCTCCTTCGGGATTTTTCCCAAAGGCCTTGATCATTTCCATGCGTCCCCTCAAGATGGACGGTCCTGATTTACTCTTGGGATTTTGCGACGTCAAATCCCGAAGTGTCCTGACATCTTGTCCTCGAAACTCTCGAAGTGTCGATGGACTCCTGATCTCCACCACGTGTCCCAACAAATGGATGACTCTCAATCAATTCACGATTTCGGGAAAACAAATGCCGAAATGCTCCTGTCTTTTTGAACCCCAAGACCCTGACATGTGAAATGCTGATGGATCCTTGATCAATGCCACGTGTCTTGACTGATGGACGGACCTGATCAAATCTCGGGACTTTTCCAGATGCGAAGTCAAAAGACTCCTTCCTCTTCTGTTCCCAATGCCCAAATCCCCGAGAATGGGTGATCTTGTGACACGCATCCTTTTTTAGATCAACGGCTCTGATCCTTTCGCTGTTTCAGGACTTATAAAGTCTCGAACCCTTGGACTCTAAACTTATGAGATGCTGATGGCTCCTAGTTTCTACCACGTGTCCTCGCAGATGGATGGTCCAGAACACAATCAAGGTTTCCACCATGGATTTACCTGATCTCCTCTCCTCGGAACTTCTGATTTCATGAATGCCAAAATCCCGATGGCCACGCCTCTCGTCAGGACTTTAACCCTCCTATTCATGAAGCTTAAACCTCATACAACTTTTGGTCGATCCAATGGCTGATGGGTAACTAGGTGAGGATCCAACGGCTCACAATCACCTCTTTTGTGTGCTCCTCCTACTCTCTCCTGGATGTGGAAAACCAACAGTCCAGATCTCTTTCACAATCTGATCGGACGACTGTGCTCCCTCCTGAGCTTCTACGCTTTCTTCTGATTCTTGGAAGATTTTCAAAAACCAAAGGCCTTGAACTTTGCTCCCTTTCTTCTCTGTGAACTCCTTTACTTTGAGTTCTCCCACGCGTATATGAAAACAATGTCCCTCCCGAGCTTTGGGAACTCTAAACTCTCCAAAGAGTTCTTCGACCTCTGTGTTCCTTACAGCTATAGCTCCGTGCACTGAAAGCACTACTCCTCCTGAGCTTATCCTTGAATCCCCAAGGGATTCTTTGACTTCTGCGCCTCTGCAGAGTCTTCGTGCACACAAAGTGCTATCTCTCCTGAGCTTCTCAAACACTCAGATCTCTAAGGAAATAAATCCTTCTTCCTTCTCCTGCTAATGGAGAATTTGGAATCCCTCCTGGCTATCCTTCTGCTCAAGCACCCTATTGCTGAGTCTGCAGGGTATTCAACAATCTTGTGAAGATCCATCAGTGTATTCTTCCTCCAAATTACAGAACCCAAAGAGTTCTCTTCTTGTGCCTATCTGCACACTGTCTTAATGCCCTCCTGGCAGAGTATCTTCTCCTAGAACTCCTAACAGTTATGTACTCTTCTGTGCACTTATGCACCTGCTCAATGCCCACTTGGCAGAGCTCTCATAATCCTCAGTGATTATGGTTCTCCTTGAACTCACAACAGAGTTCTTCTCAATGCATCACTGTGCATATGCTCAATTCCCACTTGGTAGAGATTTACAGAACTCCTCAGAGATTCTGTCTACCACTATGTTTTTTCCACATCCTTGCCTTCTGAGGTATTTAGTAACCTCACAGGTCTTTCTTTCAAGTTGTTGATTTCAACTTCTATGCCCACTTGGCACGCCTCTGTCTGACTCCGCAGAGCTCAGAAATGCATCCTCTGTGCACGGCTTATCAGAACCCGCAGTGTTCTGTCACACCCTCCTAGTGTGAAGCCTCAAAGACCTCTCAATATTGAAGCCAAAACAACTCCTTCAAATGCATAAACATAACATACATTCACAGCATATGAATAACACTCACAGACATTCATTCAACACAAAAGAGTGCAGGAAAAACTGCTATTTGTATTAAAAATGGCAAATGCCTATGTTTACAAGGTGTTCCTGAGCATGACCTATAACAAGGTCTCAGCTCCTTCTCTCTATCAACTCCTCTCTCAACTCCTCCCTTTCAAAATGAGATCCCAATTGATCTTTTACATGAGGGGGCTCTTTGAGCTCTTCCCTCCAACCTACCTACCCTATTCAATTACATTGAATGGGTTGTCTAGTCCACTATCCGGATCTAGATCTCAGCCTTACAAAAATTAAAGGCCTACCTAATCTAATTCCTGAACAAAGGCACGACTCTATGGCTCAACAGCCTAAGCATTTAAAATACATTCAAATTCAAAATTCGAAGATGAGGGCTGCACCTTTCTTCAGCCTTGAATGCATGTGCTAACATGGTTGGTTGGCTGGCTGGCTAACATGGAGAGATGCTCCTACATCATATTCCTTAGCTGCAAAAATCATGAGCTCCTTCTCATGAGCTTCCCATCTCAGCTGTTGAAATCCTCCTGGATCCCAAATCATCCTCTGGAGTTGTTTATCTGCTCCATCTTCCTACTGCTGTTGTTGTTGCTTCCGTGCTGCTACTTCTTTTTTGCCCAGCTTCTCCTTGCTGGTAGTTCCTGCTGACTAGATCATCAACCCTCTGATCATGTCGATCACTTCATCCAACTACTCCCATGGCTGGCCCTGTTCATGCAGTCTCCTTGGATGCAAAAATTTTCGGCACATGAGAAGATCATTGTGATCTCTCGTGCCTTCTTCATCAACTTCCAACTTCATATGTTGGATGTGCACGCCCTGCACTTTCACCCTTCTCTCCAGGGCTTCAATATGCTCATACAGATCAACAAAGCTAATGTTGTCTGCCTCTTCTTTTTCCCCTTGTGCAAACTCCCATGTTGCAGTCCCTTCAGCTTCCTGGATGAAAATATTGAGCCATTCCTTAGAATGCTCATCTTCTTCTTCTTCTGCATCTGCTATCAACTTCAGTGCTGCAGCTTCCTCGACTTCCTAGCTGAAAGAAATGAGACACTCCTCAGAATTCTCATTTTCCTCTTCTACTTGGGCAGCTTCAAACACCTGCTCCAATTCTTCTCTCCTGACAGTCTCAGCTAGCTGTCCTTCTTCGGTTGTTGCTGCATCTGCGACACAGATTTCTGCCTCCTCTTGGGCAAATAGTAGGAATATATGAATTCCCCAAATCATTAGAAGATTCTCCTGATCTTCCTCTTCTGTTAGATACTCTGGCTGATTCAAACTCACCTGCTCATCCTTGCCCACATGGTAATATGGGATTTTCCTGTTGCCCTCCTAGTAGACTATGAGATCAACCGATCCCATCTTCCTTAGCAACCCTTGCTGAATTGAAATCACCTCCGAGTCCATGAGACCTTCAGATAGCCTCGAATGATCATCTCTGCCCACCTGGCAATTTGATATGCTTCCACTGCCCTCCTGGCAGTCTTCAAGATCCCGCAGCAACCTCATTTCATTACCTAGCTAGCAATGTGAAATTCCTTGGCTGTCCTCCTGACAGTCTGTGAGATCTTCAGCTGATCTCAACTCTTTGCCCCCCTGGAAAACTAGAATCTCCTCTCTGCCCTCTTGGCAGTTCTTGAGATCTCTAGCTGATCTCATTTCACCCTCTGCATCATTGAGACCTCTCCCAGTCTCTGGTTCACACATCTGAACCACCTCCTCAGGTCCGTTGAGGTTTTCAGTATGCCTCAACCATCCTCTCAACAGCCTACACTGTCTTCTAGCCATCAACTCCTTGACTGGCCATTTTACCTTCGACTTCCTCATGGGCCATTCATAAACCCATCTCGACCTGGTATTTTGCTGCATCCGCAGTTCAAGCTCTTTTATTTCTTTCTTTATATCAGCGATCTCTTCATCTATATCTTCTTGGCTCCACAAATCTGAGTTTTTCCTTCCAACATATCTATGGCCTTCAGTAGCCATGTTGTTGTCTCTGTCTTCTCTCCTGGCAGATCTGCTGCTCACTCCTACAAACTTGAGCGCTTCAGCCTCTTCCTACAGTCCTCCTGACTATCTACGGACTGTTTCCCTACCTGCAAACAATCCCTATAGAGTCTCCAGCGATGTGTCTTCTTTTGCTCCTCTCTCTGCTTGAAATATACAAATAGAGTTCTTTCTCTGATACCAACTGACGCAGATGCTTCAGCTCTGCCTCGGTAAAGGCCTCTGCACTGACCTCCTGATCTTAAGGATCATTCAAATTCCCCTTTTGAGCTAGAGTGACTCTTTGATTCCTCAGTGGAATCTCTATTAAAAACCCGATCCACAGGTCCTGCTCTTTTGCCTCACGGTCTTCTGCACTCCGACCGCTGCCTCTTCCTCAATAGGAAAGATATGCTTTTGGGGTTTTGGGCTTCGAAATCCTGATGTGATCTACTTCAGTTAGCCCTCCGGGCTAGACTCGTGGTCCATGCGACCTTGCCTTATATGACCACAGTCATACCTCTTTTTTTGGATTCGTGGTTTCGAATGTCAAAATGTATTGGATCTCTTGTCCACAGATATATCGATCTCTCGAACCCTGATTTCCCGATAGATGACTTTTCCTTTCGGGAAATCTCCCGAATGCTTTGATCTCCTCCATGCGTCCTCCTATCATGGACGGTCCTGATCTCTTCTCACGATTTCGAGACTTCGAATGCTCCGGACGTCTCGTCTTCAGGATTCGTGATTTTCTGAATCCCGTAATTCCGATGGACACTCCTATCGGTATTTTTCCCGAAGTCCTTGATTGTTGCCACGCATCCCCTCAAGATGGACGGTCCTGATTTACTCTCGGGATTTTGCAACTTCAAATCTCAAAGTGTCCTGACATCTTGTCCTCGAAACTCTCGAAGTGCCGATGGACTCCTGATCTCCACCACGTGTCTCAACAAATGGATGGCTCTCAATCAATTCACGATTTCGGGAAAACAAATGCCGAAATGCTCCTGTCTTTTTAAACCCTGAGACCCCGACATGCGAAATGATGATGGATCCTTGATCAATGCCACGTGTCTCAATTAACGGATGGTCCTGATCAAATCTCGGGACTTCGCTAGATGTGAAGTCAAAAGAATCCTTCCTCTTCTATTCTCGATGCCCAAATCCCTGAGAATGGGTGATCTTGTGACACGCGTCCTCCTTTAGATCAACGACTGTGATCCTTTCGTTGTTTCTGAACTTATAAAGTCTCGAACTCTTAGACTCTAAACATCCGAGATGTCGATGGATCCCAATTTCTGCCACGCGTCCTCGCAGATTGACGGTCCATATCAAAATCGAGGTTTACACCATGGATTTACCCGATCTCCTGTCCTCGAAACTTCTGATTTCACGAACACTGAAATCCCAATGGCCACGCTTCTCGTCGGGACTTTCACCCTCTTGTTCACGAAGCTTAAACCTCATACAACTTTTGGCCAATCCAACGGCTGATGGGTAACTAGGTGAGGATCCAACGGCTCATAATCACCTCTTCTTTGCGCTCCTCCTACTCTCTCCTGGACATGGAAAACTAACGGTCCAGATCTCTTTCAGAATCTGATTGGATGGCTGTGCTCCCTCCTGAGCTTCTACGCTTTCTTTCGATGCTTGGAAGATTTCCAAAAACCAAAGGCCTTGAACTTTGCTCCCTTTCTTCTCTGTGGACTCCTTTACTTTGAGTTCTCCCACGCGCATATGAAAACGATGTCCCTCCTGAGATTTGGGAACTCTGAACTCTCCAAAGAGTTCTTCAACCTCTGTGTTCCTTACAGCTGTAGCTCCTTGTTCTAAAAGCACTACTCCTCCTGAGCTTATCCTTGAATCCCCAAGGGATTCTTTGACTTCTGCACCTCTGCAGAGTCTTTGCGCACACAAAGTGCTATCTCTCCTGAGCTTCTCAAACACTCAGATCTCTAAGGAAATAAATCCTTCTTCCTTCTCTTGCTGATGGAGAATTTGGATGCCCTCCTGGCTATCCTTCTGCTCAAGCAACCTATTGCTGAGTCTGCAGGGTATTCAGCAACCCTGTGAAGATCCCTTAGTGGATTCTTCCTCCAAATTCCAGAACCCAAAGAGTTCTCTTCTTGTGCCTATCTGTACATTGTCTCAATGCCCCCCTGGCAAAGTATCTTCTCCCAGAACTCCTAACAGTTATGTACTCTTCTGTGCACCTATGCACCTGCTCAATTCCCACTTTGCAGAGCTCTCAGAATCCTCAGTGATTCTAGTTCTCCTTGAACTCACAGTAGAGTTCTTCTCAATGCATCACTGTGCATATGCTTAATGCCCACTTGGCAGAGCTTTACAAAACTCCTTAGAGATTATGTCTGCCACTGTGTTTTTCTCCACAGCCTTGCCTTCTGAGGTATTCAGTAACCTCACAGGTCTTTCTTCCGAGTTGTTGATTTTAACTTTTGTGCCCACTTGGCACGCCTCTATCTGACTCCGCAGAGCTCAGAAATGCATCCTCTGTGCACGGCTTATCAGAACCCGCAGCGTTCTATCACACCCTTCTGGTGTGAAGCCTCAAAGACCTCTCAATCTTGAAGCCAAAACAACTCCTGCAAATGCATAAACATAACATACATTCACAGCATATGAAGAACACTCGCAGGCATTCATTCAACACAAAAGAGTGTAGGAAAAACTGCTATTTGTATTAAAAATGGCAAATGCTTATGTTTACAAGGTGTTCTTGAGCATGAACTGTAACAAGGTCTCAACTCCTTCTCTCTATCAACTCCTCTCTCAACTACTCCCTTTCAAAATGAGATCCCAATTGATCTTTTACATGAGGGGGCTCTTTGAGCTCTTCCCTCCAACCTACCTACCCTATTCAATTACATTGAATGGGTTGTCTAGTCCACAATCCAAATCTAGATCTTAGCCTTACAAACATTAAAGGCCTACCTACTCTAATGCCTAAACAAAGGAACGACTCTATGGCTCAACAACCTAAGCATTTAAAATACATTCAAATTCAAAATTTGAAGATGAGGGTTGCACCTCTCTTCAGCCTTGAATGCATGAGCTGACATGGTTGGTTGGCTGGCTGGCTGACGTGGAGAGATGCTCCTACATCACAGGGCATTATTAAATTCCACACCAGGGTTCAAGTCTCACCTAGGACACACTCATGCTTGTGCTCATGTTTGTTGTTCACCAGTACTAGCGACAACATTTGGGGTCTTGTTAACCCCAGTGGTGCTTATCCAAAGGCTTGATTTCACAATTATGTGTACTTGTGTTCATGTTGATGAGTAACATCCTAAAAACAATTATGGACCACAATTGCCTTAGTTTATTTTCTTTACACAAAGATTCAAATTCACTCCACCTCAAAAATCAAATCTTGGACTATGATACCATATAAAAATTTCATGCATTAGAATTCAAACCACAATGACATAAGACAATTTGTAGAGAATAGAGTATATATAGGGAAGGATAACCTACCACATTTTTTGTATTTTTATTAAAATAACCAGGATATCAATAATACAATTACACATCTCTGTTGCATTACATTATGAGCAGAATTCATATTTACACATTTACATGTCAATTACAAACCTATTCTCAAAATCTAATGGGCAACATATTTAACTCTTCAACTTATTGAAGTTACTTGAAATTCCTTATTCCACATCTGCAAGCTTCTGTAATGGCTAATTCCTCGACATCTACATCTGCAACCTTCTTCAAAGTTCAACTGCACGTGGACAAACACCTTCCACAAGATTTTTCTTGTGGATCAACCCACAATCCACAAGCTTTATTTATGGCACACACAAACTTGTGCTTGCCATATCTATAGACCTTTCCATTGTGGAACCCACAAGCCCCTTTGTTACAAAACCGTAAACCTCTTGTCATGCAGAACCCATAAGCTTCTCTTGCAAAACCTACAAACTTGTAAATCGATTTCATTGTTTACAAAATTATCATCAAAAAATTGACACAATATAAACTCGTTTATTCTTTCCATGATAGTTTGAGTATGTTCTACTAATTGATCTATGTAATAATTTTTTTTAAGGGACAGTTGATAATTGAAAATTTCATCGTTTACAATTTTTCTTAATTAATCACCCAATGACGTTCATATTATATGGGCAGATGTCAAGTAATGTTTCCACATAGTTTGATCAAACATAATTTTCCATGGTCCTGTAAAGTTCAAACTCCTCGAATATCCATAGCCCCCTACAACTGCTGAATCTAGTTGAATTAGTCACTGCTAACCAAAGGAAAATCTACAAGACTCTAGAATAGTCCATTCTTGTCTACACTTTATAATTTATATATGAACCAAAATATGTGTGAAATTTTCCCTACAATGGCTAATTTTCATTCCTACTTTTATTGGAACATTTTGTTCTGAGAAAGTCTAAGATTTGGAAGAAAGAACTCTATTTGATACAAGAAATGCTTCCATTTTCACTTTCAACTAGTTTAGATGAATTTGGGTTTCAATGTGGACTTTTCCATTTTCTGTCAATTTGTTGCAGACATCAACTCATGGTCTAACAACAAAGTGGTGAAATTGTGAGACACATGATGGGAATTACATATGTGTCAATGAAAGCATTTCTTTTGGATATTTAAAAACCTTATATTTCTCAAGAAAAATAAATAAAAGGAAGCAATAATGAAAAATGATACACAAGAAAAGATATGTGCAAGATGCATGTAAACTTAAGATGATGTGGATATAAGCTAGAAATAGAGAATTGTATTCTCTGTAAGATCTTAAGCACCGAAATTTATTAAATATACAACATCATGTATTCATGGTATCGAAGCTACAAATCATCCATGCATGTGATGCTTAAGAACATATGACATTCACATTTTTCTTCAAGGTTCAACACTTGCCAAAACAAACAACTTTGTTCGAGAAGATACCATAAAGTGAAAACCTAGAGATATGACTTGGTTACCATGTAAAAACCTGGTTAACTAGATTCCAAATACATGGAAATCAAAATGGAGAACAAAAACAAAAGTAGAATCCAATACTAGAATTGAATTTTAGTTTTGTGCTAAGAATGATAAGAGAACACAAATATGGCCAGATCGAAAGTATTGATGAACAATTTCTAATTCTTCAAAGTATTGTTTGGCAGCAAACTACAAAGGTTTTTGAAATAAATACTGACAATAACATGTTTTCTCAAGGCTTACACTTGTACCAGTAACAATAACATGTTTTCTCAACATTATAAAGTGTAAGAGAGATGGAAAAAAACTAAGTATTTTCATTTTCGATTTATTTCTGAACATTAATTCTCTAATATCTAATCTTGGAGATTATTGTATTCTACAATGAACAATTAAAATCTATTTGTAAGCAATAAAACAAGATATTGATACATATATGATTTTACATAACCTAATCAATCATTGCCAATTAGGTTTATTAGCTTTAGTGCATGCTCTTCAGTTAATAGGTCATTTAAAAAAAGTAATTTTGAAACTTGAGATTTTAAAATTGTCGATGCATATGGTTGACTGCTAAATTCCATGCCTGGCCTTGAATAATTCTAGGCCCTTTTATATTAAGTATTCTTCCATTAAAAATTCTTAAACAAACTAAAAATACCTTTCAATTGTCCACACATTAAAATATCAATGCAAGACCCACATGCATGAAAACCAGTTAATCATCATAGCTGAGTGGCACTCTTCACAAGGTAATAGAATTTTTCCTATTGTGTATTTGAATGACATACAAAACAAATATCTGCAAATTAGAGTGGAAGATATCAGAGATTATAAAATGATAAATGGATTCTAGAAAGAAAATGAAGCTAAAGAGTGCATGAAAAGTTGTCACCAAAGGACCAGCCTAATCAATATTCAATAGTAAAAAGTAGCATAATCTTGGATACAAAGGTGCATATCACTTTTTCCAAAAACAAAGGATCACTAAAAAATCTCGTGACTCACAATTATTTTATCATTGGCTCTTCAAAACCTTTGCTTCCTATAATGAGTTTACTAATAGATATCTTTGTACATTGTTTTAACACTGCACTGTTGTAAAAGAAGCTCCTTTGCCTCTCAATCAAACTATTTATTTCACTTTGTAAATCATTTCTAACTTGATGCTTTCTTTAAGTATTCAAGATAAGCCATGCACAATTTTCCATATGGTATCTTTGAACATCATACACCTCGAGACTCTAAATGAGCTCTACCATGGATGAATTATTCATGTCCATCTTACAATATATCAGACTAAAAATGGAGACATTTGTGTAGGAAAAAATGGCAAACCAAGATGGCATTGTGATGCTAATAGTAAAAAATACCAAGATGTAAAAATAAACAACGAAATGGACTCATACAACACATCAAAAGAATCAAAACTTCTTATCATTTGACTTTAAACCTGGACCTTTCATAAGAAAATTGGCATCTAACATTTGTTTGTCATTTGCAGCTCATACAAGGGTAGTTCGATCAAAGCCATGAAGGTTGAGTAATTCCCCAAGTTAGGGTGTGTCTTTTAGTTCTTACTAAGATGTAAGAATATGAAGTTCCATTTATATAAATATTAAGTTTACCGACTATTCTGATAATGAAACATTTGGAGGGTACTCTTTCCACAAACCAAGTTCATGGTTGTTGAAGTTGTACCTAGCAGTTGATACAAATAAAAGGATGGAAACAGACCTATCACGTTTAGACAGAATATGCAACCCCAGATTGACAAGGCCAGGCCTTGGGGATTTTTCAATAGTGCCTCTGAAGAAAATCCATGAAACTGTGGGGTGGGAGGGGTCCTCTACAGAGTGTAGGGAGTCAAAGAAAGATCCTATGATGACTAAATAGATCTTTGTTTAAATTTTTTTATTTTCTGGAAGGAATGTATCAGTGTTCTTTTATTTGATCCCATATATCTGGCCATAAATGGCTTTGACATACACATCAATTTCTCTTTTGAAACGCTGCTAGGATTGCAATTTTGTAAGAGAATACACTATGTGAATCTCCCAAATCAAGGTTAAAATATAGATACTTGATGAACACACCTGGAATTATATATGAATCTCATCTCAACCAGAAATTGATAAGAAAACGATTTGATAATTGGAATGGGAAACCAAAAATCGGAATGGGAAATTTCACAATCAAATTCAGGCCAAACCAATATAGAGTCCCACATTAATATTAAACAAAACATTGAAGGAATCTTAAAAGTAGCTTTATAGAGAGTGCCAAAGAAATAATAATAGACAATCACATAAACTCAAGGAATTGCAACGTAAAGAAGCATCTATATTATCAAAATTGTTGTTACAATAATGCATCATTAACCACCTTTGTCTCAAAATTGCTATACATGTGGGATTATTCACAACAAACACATAGAACCTTGCACACAGAACAATAAACATGGATCACACCTTACTTCACTATTTATTCGAAGGACATGTCATGGAACTAATTCAAAAATATTGATCTCTTGCACAAAACTTCAAAAACCTATACTTTTCAACTATAATTGCAACCTTAATTTTCTACTTTTCCAGTAGAATTGCAAGACTTCTAACCATTTAGGTATCTTCTCAACAATAAGTAATGATAAATTTCTCCATTCTCCACTAGTGAACCAACCATCCCATGAAAGACACAAAAATAATCATAACAAGAAAAAATCCACACATTGGGGATCTATATCAATGTCCATGAATGACTTTTGTTGGAGTAAATGTAGATATCAAGTCATTTTTGACACCCCCACCTATAGTTTACATTTCTCCAGATACTAGATAAATGGACATCCTTTTTATATCTGCATGGTAATTTATTGTAACAGAGTGGAACTGAGCAACATCAATTCTTTCTTCTCTATGAAGAAGTTTTAGATTGTCTTTTCGAACTTGATAAATTCCATTCATTTGGTTGCATATCAGTTCCGAGTTAGTGAAGACAACAATATCATTGGCACCATGTTTTTTCGTTGTTTTCATCCCTTAAACAAGGGCAATATAATATGCTTCATTATTGGTATTCCTCCCATAAACTTCTCTCTGACTTTGCAGGACATGATTTAGTGCTTTATTGTGAAGGACATATGTAATCATTGCTTGATGAGGGTTTGGGTAACAAGACACTTCAATGGACAATGCCCACTTCTGCACAATTCTTTACAATTCAAAGGAGCTGAAGAAAAGACAGATAACAAATTTTGATAAAAAAAAAGGCATTTAGAAATAAAGACATAAGATTGAATTTAAATTCATTTAGACACGAGAATTTACATATAATTTGAGCAATGTCATAATAGAGGCTAAGCAAACATTTAAATGCATAGCTTGAAAAGTTTTAGGAGTAATTTTCAAAGTGTTGTTTCAAAGTTAAAACATAAACAAACATGCCAAGTCACTTTAGCATATCATATTCTTTAAAATCTTGCCACACTGATGCATCATCACTTCTTGGATCTGCATGTATGTCTAATTGATGTTTATTTTTGTCATAAAAGGAAATTAATATGTATGCATGTCTAATGTAATGGCGGGCTATTGGCGTTATGGGATATGCATCAGATAGATGATTATTACATTTGAAATGGAAGTATACAAATTTGAGAAAGTATCTCTCCCCTCAAAGAGTGATGAGGTGTATCCGTTGAGCTGTATGTGATCATTTGCTTCGTAGATCAACTGTGTGATGTTACCCTATAGATCTAATTTGAATAATTCACCTAGTTTGATGAATTTATATTTTTTTTTCAAATGTTGGGTAATAAGGATTGAACAGAAGACGAGTATGAATGGAATACATAGGGCATGTAGAGACCAGAACTGATAATGATAAAACTTCAAAAAGATGAATATGAATGAAATATAAATAAAATTAGTGATGGGGTAAATGGAAAAAAAAATGAGTATCAATGGGAATATAAAGCAAGTAGAGATGAGTATTAATGGAATACATAGAGAAAGTAGATACAACCTTGAGTTAAATGGTAATTACACTGAGCATGGAAAAAGTGGAATATCAATGGAATATGGAGCAAGTAGAGAGAGTATTAATGAATTATATAAAGGAAGTAGGGACATGAAACATAAATCAATCATCGTACAGTGAGGCCATTATTGGCTCTGGGTCACTGTGTAGTGTAACCTGTTGGATACATGATGAAAAAACATTGAACCAATGATTGTCTCACTACATGGTGTCTATTGGATACAGGATGAAAACACATTGAACCAATGATTGGTTCATTTCATGGTGTTTAATATTTTGATTGGCTCACTGCATGGTGTTGGTTGGATACAGGATGAAAAAACATTGAACCGATGATTGGTTCATTGCATGGTGTTTAATATTTTTCAAGTAGAGACAATCTTGAGGTTAATGGTAATTACACTTAAAACATGGTTCTAGCACAACACAAGTAAAAAAGTTAAAAATAGCTCCTTAAATGACAATTATTTTGAAATCATAGACCTCAGAGCAAGTGACTCTGGTGTTGGATTATTGAGAGAGGGGGTGAATCAGTAATAGAGCAATTGAATCCTTTTTTACCACAATATGCAAGTGTTATATCAAAGTATCATTATCATCCAATAGTAGTAGAGTAAATAAACAATGAACAAATGAGAAATCATACACATACACAGTAAACCATTTTTTTTACGTGGAAACCCAAGTGGGAGAAAACCACATAATGCTTTTCATTATATGTCTTTAATAATTACATTCATTGGAAGCACCAACTTCCTTTGTTTTCCAGCTGCAACGGGAAGGAGACTCCAACCCCCTAATTTCTCAAGCTACAACTTGAGGGAAGCTCCAACTCCCAAATTCTCTGGCTACAACCAGAAGGAGGCTACAACCCCCTATGTTCTCCGGCTACAACCAAAAGGTGTCTACAACCACCTTTCCTTGCCCCGTCTAACTGCCATGACGTATAAATAGAATGATGGAACCACTATCACACTATCACTGAGAGATATACTGCTATAAACCTGTACCAATCAACCTGTAATCAACCTGTACCATAAACAAGTGCATCAACCATACACCAACCTGTACCTCAACCTGTAATCAACTTGTACCATAAACAAGTGCATCAACCATGCACCAAACTATACAAAACTTGTATGATGAACAATTGCATCAACCATGCACCAAACCTGTACAAATAACCTCTCACAACAACCTGTCCAAATAACCTATCACAACAACCTGTCTCATCAATATTATCAACCAAATCATATCTACTCACCAAGATCAATCACCAATACAGCTCTCAAAGATGTTCATCAACTAAGCATAACACAACAACTCATAATCATCACCAAGATCAATATGTGCTTCTAATAATATACCAATACAAGTATGTTGCATCATCCATAAACCATGTGTCAACAATACTACTAATAAGTGCTTCCAACCATGTACCAAGTATGTACTAATAATGTATCAACTACGCATCAACTATTACTCATCAAGATGTACCAACATCATCAACTATACACCTCATGTATGTTACAACTCATCAACTACTTGTCTAAACCCTGTACCCAACATGTGCCTCAACCAAAAGCCCTAATCAATTTCATCATCCAAATATGATTTATAACTCTGTAATATACCTGGTGTATATGATCACATACCTACAAACCTTCCTTAACTTTAACAACAAGAGACTAGCATTTTCATCAAACTTTACTTTAGTCTCACATGACTAGTTTTGGATTAGTCAACAACCCTAACTTGAAAAAATCATAACTCTGTACCTATAATGAATAAAGATATGAACATAGTACACAATGTTCTTCAGTTTTTTTTATGCAATTCCTCCAGGTGTCACTACTTGGAACCTATCAAAAAAGGATTTATATCAAAAATGGCATGCCTTGTTGAATTCTGGCTTATTCTAGAGAGCGAACTTGTAATGTGTGCCCTACAAAGAATATTTGTTGTATCGAAATGAAAATTTTACACAGGATAATACAAAATGTACTACAACCAACACATTTCATATTACTTAATTTTGATCTATTATTAATAAGTTATTACGTTTGTACCAGAAACACCTGTTTTAGACTAGTTTTGGGACTAGCCACAAACCCTATTTTCCATGGAGTGTAACTCCAAAACTAAAATAAAACACAAGATTAAATGCGCACCACAACTACTTGGATATATTTTCTCAATGACCTATAAATTTCAAGGTTTGAATCATTCTAGAAAAAAAATTATTATGAAAATGGTGAGATGACCTGTAAATAACATACCTTAGAAAACGTCATCAAAAGAATTTATCCTCCCTTGAATTTTGTCATTCTTTACTTCACCTTCTCTCTAAAATTCATCTTAGATATCCTTTGGTTACTTAGTCACCTGTAGATATTCAATATGCTCAAGTGTGATATAAAATGAGAGAGCCTTGCCTCTTATTTATACTTTCATGTAGCTTCCTCAAGGGGTTACCTTTTAACCATCTTAACCCACTTTCCTTATTTTAGGGTTAACCAACTTCTAAGCACTTGTTCAATTAGTAATTTATCCATTAACTTTATTATTTAAATAATGTGTTTTGTATCCACTTTGACTTATAATACACTCATGACTTCACTTTACCTCAAGGGGTTACCTTCTAACCATCTTAAACCACTTTCCTTATTTTAGGGCTAACCCACTTCTAACCACTTGTCAACTTAGTAATTTCTCCATTAAATTTATTATTTAAACAATTTCTTTTGTATTCACTTTGAATTATATACACTCATCACTTCACTTTATTATTTACCTTCTAAAAATCTCTTAAACCACTTTGACTACTTTGACCTTTTGGGGCTTCTAGATGACTCATGAGGGTTCTCCAACTTCACATGGCCATAACTCTCTAACCGTGAGGAGTTATGGGACGTTCCACATTCCACTGGAAATGGAATGACATGTACTATCCATCTGGAATATTTCTTCCTTCAAATATATCAAAACTCATACCATTATCCATCAAACAAAATTGGGTCCATTACCCAAACCTGGGTTCTCCAACTTCTCATGGTCATAAATCTCTAACTGTGAGGAGCTATGTGGCGTTCCACATACCACCAGAAATGGAATGAAATGTACTATCCATATAGAATAGTATTACCTTAAAATATATTAAAACTCATACCATTATACATGAAACAACCTTGGGTCCATTACCCAAACCTTTGTGATACCAGAATTTTCTACCAAAATTTATTCAAGGGTTGACATTAATCACTAAGGGTTGAAATAAATATACAAAATCACTCTCCAATGTTTGACACCAATGACAACTAACAATCCATACCAACTATCCATCAATCTAAGCCAACTTTCTGACAATCTCCCCCTTTGGAATTGATGGCAACACTTAGTCATGATAACAGTCATGCTTATACTCATCAATGTTTCTATCTCTCCCCCTTTGACATCAATGGAAAAGGGTATCTCCCTTTGGGGTTGCTCCCCCTGAGTGAACTCTCATTGGGGCTGCTTCCCTTATCTATGTGCCTTTAATTTTTCTTTTTGTTTATAAGCCTTTGATTACTCTCTCTCCTTTCATATGAATAATATCTCCCCCTTTTACAAAGGGTATCACTCTGAAGTCATATCGCTCATTCTTCCCTTGTGACAATCGCTCCCCTTGGAAACATGCCTCTATGCTCTCTCTCCAAACATTTACCTTTTCATATGATAAATCTCTCTCCCTTTATCCTATTTATGGTGCTTCCTCGTGTACATCTAAGACATATAAAATAAGAATTCAAAAGAATTCATTTTGAAGTACAAATTACTCCTAGTCTCTGGAAAAGATACTCAAGGGATTCCCATGGAATTAATTTTGTAAATATGTATGCCACTTGTTCTTTTTTTCCCACATATTCAACTCTGATATTCTTCTCTACAACCTGTTCCCATAGAAAGTGATACTTGATTGGAATGTGATTTGTCTTGGAGTGCATCACTGGGTTCTTTGAGATACTGATGGCATTTTTATTATCAAAATATATTGGAATGGGCTCATCATACTCAACCTGTATATCTATCAAAGTTTGTTTCATCCATAGAATGTGTGTACAGCATGATGTTGCTGCATTATACTCTGCCTCATTTGTAGATAAGGATATCGATGATTGTTTCTTTCTTAGCCAAGATACTAAACACTCACCCAAGTAGAATGCTTCTCCACTGGTGCTTCGTTGGTCATCAATGCAACCTACCCAATCTACATCTGTGTAGGCCATAGGTGATAGATCATTTCTTTTTGGATACCATAATCCAAACTCTTCTATTCCTTTGAGATATCTGAAAATCCTCTTCAATGCTAATGCATGTGATTCCTTTGGTGCTGCTTGAAATCGTGCCACTTGTCCAACTACTTGCATTACATATGGTCTGGTTGTTTTCATATAGAGTAGGCTACCAATCATTGACCTGTATTTCCTCTTATCTGTAGACTTTGAATCATCATCTTTAATCCATAAAATTGTACTTCTGCTAACTCACTGCTTTGTATCTGTCTTCTCAAACTCTGCAAGTTGCTTGAAGGATGGTTCTTTGGTATGTCACAACTATTGCATAGAAACCCCCTATCTAATATTCATATTACTTGGGAGTCTCTAATCCGAATGGATCAGAACAATTCCTGCTCTGATGTGTATTCATCATCATCTTCATTGATAGATTCATCATCTCTCTGAGCTCTGACTTCTTTCTTTCTGTTTGTGGATTCATCTTTCACTACAATGAATGGAAGTACAATCTCTTGAACCCTTTCCTTATTTACCTATCCTTCTTTTCTTTCAGTTATTTTCCAAAACTTTCGATATCCGACATCTTTCTTTTTCTCTGTAGAATTTTGTTCATCTAGTTTTATTTCCAATCTTGCGATCTATGTGACTTGGTCTTTGTTCACATGTTCTTCATGTTTTCTTATCCATAGTTTCTTATATCTGATATCAGTGTTCTCTTTCATGGAATTATCGATCATGCTTCTACAATCACTAGCTATGTGTCCATAGTTATGACATTTGTAACATTCAATGTTATGTGGGGCCACATATGCACTTCTTGCTTGAAAATTTCTTTTATAAGCCTTGCAATCTGCAACCTTATGTCCAAAATTAGTACAATAAAAACAATGACCATAAAATAATTTGCATACCTGGGAGTGAATGATCTTGTAACATTCCGCTCTGGCGCACTGAGCAAACTTATTCTTTGAGGACACTTGCTCGCAAGTGATTGGGATCATTATGCTATTAAAAATTTTGATTTTGATTATGAGGTGTTATGGGTTGATGACATGTTGTTTTACTACATCGACATAGACATGTGCTATTGAATCGGTTTTACTGAGTGTGCAGGATTTTGGACCTCAAGGATGCAGAAGCATCGATGGAACCCCTTGGACTTTGGATCGAGTCAGGGAGTGTGCCATTGGGGTTTGATTGTTTTACTGTGATATTAGTGCATCTGACTGGATGATATGATATGGATATGTTCTGACATGATTTGTTGATGATGCAGGTTGACGATAGCTTGCCAACCTGACTCACATATGTGGCTCGAACTGTAGGTTAACGATTATCTAGTTTGAGAGGACCCACGATGCCATGAGGGAAGATTACGACAGTCGCTCACAATGATTCTAAGGGGCGCGCAATAAGGCGGGGGCCTTATTCCTTAGAAGCCCTTAGTATCCCACAAGTTCACCTGGCGGAGTGTTGACTCCAAGGGTTATTGATGTCTACCAAATCAGTGAAGAGGTGAGTAGCACCCTTGGAGCATGTAGTGCGTCCTGAAGGGCACATCGCACAAAGGAACAGATGAGGCGAGTGGCACCCTTGGAGAACCTAGTGCGTCTTGAAGGGCACGTCGCGTTGTTGATGATAGAGGGATGAAACTAGATGGCCCTAAGAAAAATAACATGTTAAGTAATTTTTAAAACAATTTCCCTAATTAAATGTCACCCAGTACGAAATTTAAGGCCTAAGTCTAAATTACGCTAGTGGTAAAATTTTGTCTTCTAAAAAAAAAATAGTAATAAAAATAATAAAAATAAAAACAACTTAAATAATGAATATGATCTTCGTTAAATCTTGTAACATGAAGGGAGTAAGAAATTTAATTTATTCATAAAAAAGGTAAAATTATGTTGGATTAAAATTTAAAAGGAGAATTAATTGTTTTATTACCTTAATAAATTAAAGTATACTAATTAAATAAGAAAAGGGAAAAAGGGTTAAATTTCACACCTACCTTTTTGAGTTCTAAGTAAAAGGGGAAAGAGGGAAAATAAAAAAAGGGAAACTAGGGAAAAGAGGTAACATAAAAAGGGAAAAAGGGGAACTTAAGGGAAAAAGCGGAAAGTCAACGTAGTAAAGAATCTACCATTTAAGAGCTTCTAATTTCAAACCGAATTACCAATTTAATAAAAGGGAAAGCTATTAAAACCTGTAAGAGAATTTGGGGACACCTAGGAGTGATTCTAGGAGTAACTCTAGGTGGGTGAGGGAAATAAAGATAATTACTTAACTAAAGAAAATAATTTATGGAGGAAAGTAGGGGATGGGGGAAACTTGTACAGAGAGGAATTTTTAGGAATTTATTTTTAAAACTTTAATTAAATGAGATTTTAGGAAAGAAAGGAAGTTTGAAACTCTATAAAATGAAGGAAGGAGAAGGATGAAGGGGGATCTTTTGTTTGCATAACGTTACGCTGCAGAAATATCAACTTGACTGATTTACTTGTGGGAGTTGGGATACCCAGCTCGGAGAGGAGTGGTAGATCGGCCTTGCGAGGTGAGCTGGGAGCTAGCCAAAATCTTTGGATAGTGTGTGTGGCCCCTTTGCGGCTTGGGGGGATAAGGGGGAAGAAGAGTACCCCTAACATTGGCTGGGAGGTACCGGTGAAGTCTCGACGACCAACAAGCAGGAGTTGCACAGAGCACGCGGACGACACTCGGAGTGGGCGAACATGCAATGGTACGCTTTATTCATTTGAATGGTAGATTGTTGTAGGTTTTATGATTGGATCCGCATGTTGATTATATAAGTAGATTGGATGTTTAGATTGATAGCTGAATTTTTTCTTAGCCTAGCTCTTTGGATGTCGTCTCCTATGGCCTTGTTTTCCTGCATGTCTTGACCACCTTACTGAGTGTGATTATGATCTTGATGGTTGTTAGCCTTCATCCCTAGCTCACCAGTCCTTGCCTAAGCAGTCGGCCAGGAGCCTGATCTATGGTTGTCGCCTTAGCATTAAAAGACCTATGGATTTCAACGCCCTGCTTTTCTGTGCGAGGATGATGAGCAAAGGACACACCTATAGCCGTCTACCTCTGTCATAGTCCTTGATTGATTGTCATTATTGTGCCTTATGGTGTTGAGTGATTATGCAGTTTTTTTATCTCTGCGTCTTCTAAATTTATACCTCTGCAACATTTAATACCTTGACAACAACTTACCCTTGTGAATTCGACGATTATTTTTGTCTGCTGCTTGGATAGATTCAAAGTTGATAGTTATCAATGGTTGAGTCATTATTTTACTCCTACATTACCAGCGATCGCAGTTATGTTATTTTCTAGCCATTGATTTTTATTTTATTTTATTTTAAAGCCAACAATTATCGTGGAGAACAACAAGATTATCTTTTATTGATAAGTCTAGGTTGTGCCAACGATCCTTAAGTTTCCACATCCCTACTGATTGGAAAAGCGTCCTAATTATCCCTGTCTGTGTTTTCTTGGTATCCTGATAGAATGGGGAAAGATAGATATAATTGTTCTATGCTTTTTTTTGTATACTCCTTGTGTTCCTTTCCCTCTGCATTTCGGTGTATTTGTAGGAAAATTGCTCTGCGATGTTCATGCGTCTGACCTACAATCTTTCTCTACCTCATATGTTCCTTGACAATGAATTATCTCAGCGCCATTATTATGGTTATAACTCAACATTCTTTGATACCTTCGAAGCGTTTTCTACTGCACTCGATGCTTCTTTTTCCTTAAATTAGTGTTACGGTTATCTCTGGTTAAGGGACAGGTCATAGCGATGGATAGGCATATTTTATGCCCAATGGAATAGTTATGGGTACTTCTTTAACTTATGCATTGAACTCGGCATTGAATGGGACAGCGTGATGATAATAAGTCTTACATATACGTTTTATGTATACGATGGTGGATGTGTTGAACAACATGTATATATCACTAACTTCACCTTCGTAATTTTTTTGATCACTGCGATTTGACTTATACCTCTTTACCTTTTTACTTTTACTTTTTCAATTTTTAAATCCTTGACAATGTTTTGTTGTTAACGATTTCGATTGTCTTTAAAGGATGATTGCAGGTTTCCTTTTAGAAGCTATTCACCAGGAGGTCGACGAATCCACTGGGCTAAGGTTGATAGCACTAGCAACAACTCAATCTTTACCCATAACTTCAGTAAAACCTCGTGTTATTAAAACAATAAATGATGCAAAGTTGTTACCAGATTTAGGAAACAGGAATTTCAAACTGAGTCTAGTCAATGGCATTAAACCCCTTTTTTATTAATTGATAGAAATTGATTAATGATTGATTGAATGGCAACAATTTATTAAAAAAAATTGTTATTGAACTGACAGTAAATTATTCAAAACCGTAACCATTTAGACAGTTGTACCCACCTGTGCGCCTTGCTTTTTGGACATAATCTACACCTATGCGTCATGTATTTTTAATGGAAATATTTTTTAGATTCTTTTATTGTAGTGGTTTTTAGGGTGTAAATGTATATAATTTATCATTGTATTAAGTAATATAGATTTCTATGTGGGCCATAAGCAAAGAATTCAGGGTCCATATTAAGTAAAACATTTTTAAAAGTATCTTTAAAATATTCTTCAAGGATTTTTAAGATTTGGATTTTCTTTTGGAGGCAAGATTTCAAAGTTATACTTATCATTAGATTTTATTATTATTATTGGATCAATTAAATGTAACTATGTATGAGTTGTGACTTTATATGGATTAACATAGTTTGAATATGGACAAGAATTTAATATTTCAATGTTCGTCAAAGTAGAATACTTGAGTGGTCTTAAATTTTATTGAAAGGATATAAGATTTCATTGGAAGTCAATGGTCAAGATATATTTTATCTTTAGATTCTACTATAAGATATGTAAATTTTTTTAGGTTCAATAAAACACTTTTTGAATAATTGAAAATTGATAAGATTTGGATTTTATTGGATGTAAGTAGTCATAGTCATACCTTCATTAGATTCCATTATTGTAACAATACAGAGTGTAAGTATGTATAACAAGCGACCTCATATAAAATAACATAGTTTTCATTATGAGCATAAATAAAGTGTTTCAATGTCTACCTTATGCAAATTACTTTAAAGGGCTGACTTTAATATTCTTGAAGGATTTATAGAATTTATCATTGTGGGGTGAAGTGTCCTAGATGATCTTGATCTTGTCTTTTAGCTTGTCGGCTTGGACTTGTTTGTTTTGAGGTGCGATGTAGACACCTCCATGTTCCTCAGAACAATCGCCATCTCTGAGACCTTAAATGGTCAAAATCGATGGGAACCTGTGCTTGAGCGTTGCTTATGTGTCTTGGAGGTCCTACCCATTGTAAGGTAGGACGGGTGGGTAATCATTGTTGTTGGTTGAATGTCGAACATTGCTTCTAGTTGATCGATGTGCTTCTAGGTTGGGTCGTCAAGTTGTTGTTGCGCGAGTTTCTTGTGTCAAGAACGTCGTTGTGTTATGACATTGAGTATAATTTCTTTATTACCCTTCTACACACGCACACACAAAAAAAATTTACTTGTTACATGAGGCTTGTTGTCGTGACGAAACGAGAGGGCCGTATAGTTATTACAAAAATATTAGTACAATAAAAATAATGACCATAAAATAAATTTGCATACCTGGGAGTGAATGATCTTCTTTGTGGTGTAGTCCTTCTAAATTTCTTCCTTGATTGATAATGATCATGATTGAATATTCTTTGTGGATTGAACATGAATGGTCTTTTTGAAGATGTATCTTCAATAGTTTTCTTAGATTCTGGTTGACCATGATTCCTTCCTTTCAGTACTTCTTCATAACTCGTTCTATTTCCTTCATTTTTCTTTTCTAGCAACCTTGAGTGCTTCTCTTCATTCTCTATAATTGATGTGGATGTTTCTGTCTCTTCAACATTCTTGTTGAGCTTGACGACTTTGACTCTTAGTGTGACAACTTATTCTTCAAGCTTCTCAACCTCTTATTATTTCTTCATTATCTAAGACTTCATGACCTCTTATGTTCTCGTTGCTTCTTCAAGTTGGATTTTCAATGTAATTATTTCTTCTTCGAGTCTTCTCTTTTTTTGACCAAACTCTTCCTCAAGTTGGTTTAAGTCATCGGTTCTTTCCTTGAGATGATCCATCAATATCTTTTCTCTCTTTTATGCTTCTTCCTTTTGTGATGTTATGTTGGCTTCTAAGCATTGCTTTTGATATTCTAGAGTTTCTTCAATTATTCTAGCCTCTTCTAGCTAAGTTCTTAAATTCTTGATGACTTGGTGAGATTTTTCGGAACCTTGAACACTTTCCTTTTTCTTCATCAATAATTTCTTGGATGACCTGTTTTCTTCTCTTTCTTTCTTTAGATATTCAATTGCACTGATCAATTGTTCTCTGTAATCAACTTTTTCTTCTTCATACTCTTCGTCTTTTGAATCTGTCTGTCATGATGAGCATCTTTCTTCTTGTTCTGTACCTGCATCTTCTTTGGCATTTTTTTATTCTGTGATGGGTGAAGAATATACATTATGTGACTTATCCCAAATTTCTTTGGCCGATGAACATTTAGAAACCTTTTCTCTTACTAGATTAGGTAATCCTTCCCAGATGAAATCCATTGCTATTTTATTATTCTTCTTCAATTCCTTCTTGGCTATAGTCTTCGCCCTTTTTGAAATATCATATCCTGTAACAACTGATAGCCAAATATAATGTCCTTATGCCTGTAAAAATACTTTCTTCCTTATGCTCCACATATCATATTTTAAACCATTCTGACCATTAAACATTGGTATTCCATTCTCAGAATAATCCATGATCTCCTTCTAGTGGTTAAATTGTTTCCTGAAGGAACCCTCTCTGATGCCAATTGTTGGATTATTGAGAGGCGGGGTGAATCAATAATAGAGGAATTGAATCCTTTTTTACCACAATATGAAAGTGTTATATCAAAGTATCATTATCATCCAATAATTGCAGAGTAAATAAAAAATGAACAAATGAGCAATCATACACATACATAGTACACCAATGTTTTTACGTGGAAACCTAAGCGGGAGAAAACCACAGAATTATTTTTCTTATATATCTTTAAGAATTACATTCATTGGAAGCACCAACTTCCTTTGTTTTCCAGCTGTAACTGGAAGGAGGCTCCGACCCCCTAATTTCTCAGGCTACAACCTGAGAAAAGCTCCAACTCCCCAATTCTCTGGCCATAACAAGAAGGAGGCTATGACACCCTATGTTCTCCAGCTATAACCACATGTCCTTTCCCCATCCAACTGCCCTAATGTATAAGTAGAATGATGGAACCAATGTCGCACTATCAGTGTGAGATATACTGTTGTAAACCTATACCAATCAACCTGTACTATAAACAAGTGCATCAACCATGCACCAACCTATACATCAACCTGTAATCAACCTATACCATAAACAAGTGCATAAACCATGCAAGAACCTATACCATGAGAAAGTGCATCAACCATGCACCAAACCTTTACAAATAACCTGTTGCAACAATCTATCCAAAAACCCTATCACAACAACTTGTCTAATCAATATTATCATCCAAATCAGATCTACTCACCAAGATCAATGAACAATACAACTCTCAAATATGTTCATCAACCAAGCATAACACAACAACTCGTAATCATCACCAAGATCACTATGTGCTTCTAATAATATACCAATACAAATATGCTACATCATCCATAAACCATGTGTCAAAAATACTACTAACAAGTGCCTCCAAACATGTACAATGTATGTACCAATAATGTATCATCTACTCATCAACTATGACTCATCAAGATGTACCAACATCATCAACTTAACACCTCATGTATGTGCCAACTCATCAACTACTTGTCTCAACCATGTATCCAACATGTGGCTCAACCAAAATCCCTAATCAATTTCATCATCCAAATATGATTTGTAACTCTGTAATAGACTTGGTGTATATGATCACATACTTGAAAACCTTCCTTAACTTTAACAACAAGAGACTAGCATTTTCATCAAACTTTACTTTAGTCTCACATGACTAGTTTTGGATTAGTCAACAACCCTAACTTAAAATAATCATAACTATGTACATGTAATGAATAAAGATATGAAAATTGTACACAATGTTATTCAGTGTGTTTTATGAAATTCCTCCAGGTGTCACTACATGGAACCTCTCAGAAAAGGAGTTATAGAAAAAATGGCATACCTTGTTGAATTCTGGCTTATTGTAGAGAGCAAACTTGTAGAGCGTTCCCCACATGGAATATTTGTTGTATGGATCTGAAACACTTACATGTATTACTACATACTGTACTATAACCATCACATTTCGTCTTACTTAATTTGGATCGGTTATGTATAAGTTATGACGTTTTTACTTGAAACGCCTGTTTTAGACTAGTTTTAGGACTAGCCACAAACCCTATTTTACATAGAGTGTAACGCCAAAACTACAATGAACCACAAGCTGAAATTCGTACCACAACTACTTGGATATGTTTTCTCAATGGCCTATCAATTTCATGGTCTGAATCATTATAGAAAAAAAAAAATATTTCGAAAATGGCGAGATGACCTATAAATAACATACCGTAGAAAGAATCATCAAAAGCATTTATCCTCCCTTGAATTTCAGCCTTCTTTACTTCACCTTCTCTCTGAAATTCGGCTTAGATATCCTTTGGTTACCTTATTCACATGTATATATTCAATATGATCAAGTCTGATATAAAATTAAAGAGCCTTGCCTCTTATTTATACTTTCATGTAGCTTCCTCAAGGAGTTACCTTTTAACCATCTTAACCCACTTTCCTTATTTTAGGGTTAACCAACTTCTAACCACTTGTTCAATTAGTAATTTATCCATTAAATTTACTATTTAAATAATTTATTTTGTATCCACTTTGACTTATAGTACACTTATCACTTCACTTTACCTCAAGGGGTTACCTTCTAAAATTACTGTATATGCAAACAAACTCTTTTTCATATTGTATATGTAATCAAAGTTTGTACATATCAAAGTTTGATCAAGGTAACCCCTATATCAAGGTAACCCATCTTTCGTTATCCTTTAAATAATTAAACTCATCGGAGGAGATTTTATCAAAAAAATAACAGAAGAAAAACTGCATCTTACTTATGAGGGAGTCACATTCTAAATTCTTTGTTCTGAAGCTTCCATCTAGGATAGCAGGTATCTTTGGTTTCTCTGTGTCGACTTTATGCTCCAGGGAGTCCGAACAAAAATACTTGAGATGTCCTGGTTTCCAATAGGAGTGACATAGAAAGGGCTCCCTCTAGTAGTCAACTGGTTGAGAGAGAAGTGTGTCTCCAATAGTAATATCGATAGTGTCTGGTAACCCTTTGTCAAGATCCATTTCCACCAACAACCAAGCTAGTTGCTTATTATTCCAGCGGAGCGAATGCTCATCAAAATAGATAAAACTCCCAACTGTGTTGGCAACAAATTCAAAAAAATTTACAGACCAAAACTCGATTGGGAAATCTGGCAACAACATCCATAAAAATATTTTTTTGGAACTCTTAGAGAGGGGGTTGAAACCAGGGTACCATATTTTTAGCATTAAGATTCCTCTACCAACTATCCAAGGAGAGTTCATAACTCTCAATAAATCTCCTTTAGAAAGAAAATGAAAAACCATCCAGTGATTGGAAATGAGACTAAATCTACGACTGTGTCCTAACAAAGGCTTCCAAAAACCTAATATCCAGTCCGATAGTTGGAATTTAGTCATTCTGGTTTAGTACAATTTACCTACAAGAGCTTTTTTCGATAAGCTGATAACTTTGTACATGGCAATATCCTTCCCGAGGATGCATCTTGACTTGGGCTCCCTAACTTTCCAGCTCTTCAACTTACGATGAGATCGCACAAGACTACCAGAAACTCTGTTGCATCCAACACCTCCAAATATTTGCAAAGGTTTATGCACAGGAAGGGTCTTTGCAATAGAGCTTGGGTAATAATTATTATAGGTTTTAGAAAGTACACAATGGTTGTCTTCTCGAGGGAGGTTTCCCATTTTTCATCCTTCCCCAAGGCTCGTGACCGTCACGTGATATGTGGCAGGCACCCTACCACGTCCCGGATCAGAGGCTAGCAGTTGAGAACTTGCCGAAGGGAGTGACATATGCTTAGCACCTGTCATTGTTCCTTCTGAAGACTAACGCAAGCACTCGTACATAAGTTTGTAGGTGTCATCTGTGAGGAAAAGGCATTCACTGGCCCACAATCCATCTTCATCAGCCCACGTGAGATCCACTAGATCTGACATTTAGCCCTGAAAACGCTTAGTAGCACCTACCTAGGTCTAGTGTACCAACCAAGGCCATCACTACACTCCACATAGGCAGAAAATCTACACACACAAATCATAACTGTAGAAACCCTAACTTGAATCATCCTGCAAAAACCCCATAAACTACAGAAACCCTAGCCCTGCCCGAGTCTGCATAAATCTCCAAGCTTTATCAGCATAGAGATATTATTTACCCCATCAATTCACCGTAAAGATAATATTCACCATTAAGATGTAATCACCACTGTATGTAGAGATGAATTAAATTTAAATGATTATTTTAACTTAAAAAAAGTTAATTAATTTTAATAATGTTTTAAAATTTAATATGAAAATAATTGTACAGTTTTTTATATTAAAAAATAAGTTGTATTTTATATAAATTTATTTTAATAATATTATATAAAATTTAACATAAAAAACAACTATACATTTTTATATTAAGAAAATAAATATATTTTATAATCCAAAAATAATAAAAATAAAATTCTTAATTTACATAATAAAATAATAATAATAATAATCAAAATAAAATAAATGAACAAAATTCTATCTTAATTTAAATATTTATATTAAGGAAATGAGGTATGTTTTATAATCCAACATAAGTAAAAAATAAAAATAAAATTTTTAATTTATATAATTAAAAAATAATCAATAAATTAACATAATTTTATTTTAATTTAAATATTTATAATTAATAATAATACAAAATTTAAAATTAACAATTTTTATAATTTTCATTTGAGTCTACTCAATACAAATATAAGTTAAAATTGGATAATATAGCTTAAGTTAGTTTTCATTTTAATATGCATAAGTATAGTAAAAGGCTAAAACTTAAAAATAAGAAATATGAGAACCCATTATAATGTTATAAATTAACATGCAAAACTTAAAACATGGTCTACTATGTGCACAGTAAAAATGGAAAACAAAAAGTAAACGTAGAACAAATAAAATAGAGAAAGCATCCTTTTCTTCTATTATGTATGTAAGAACAAGTATCCTCCTCTACCCTTTTTGTCCACTGCCGCGATGATAATGGTAATGAGTTAGCTTGTTTGTCAGCTCACTCCACATCCACCAACTCATAGCCCATCCATATACCCACTAGGTCATGCTAGAGCTTTCGCTCCTACTTTTACATTTTTCCATGGCCCTGGGAGCTGCTTTTAATGTTGTTTGCACATCCCTTGTAGATGTGCTTTTGTAGGTCTCTTCAGTGTGCTATAGTTTAACAATTATATAGTTGCGGCTGGTGATTTTCTAATTATGATATAACCAATAACTATGATATAATTATGATATAAATAGTACAATTCTTCCGTCATTGAGAAGTCTAGAAGCAATAGAAAAAACAAAGAAAGACAAATCGTGGAAATTAATCGTCTCTATTGACCGGGAGTCTGGACATACCGTATTGACCGGGAGTCCGTCATTGAGAAGTCTATAAGAAATAGGAAAAACACAGAAAGACAAATCCTTCCACATTGTCGTGGAAATTAATCGTCTCTATTGACCGGGAGTCTGCACATACCGTATTGACCGGGAGTCAAGACGTGCGGTTGCCTAATGGGTGCGCCAAGTTGAATGGGACATATCATATAAAATTTATGCCTCCCCGTAATTGAAGGATGTTGAGAAGAAACACGGAAAGACAAATCGCCGTATTCCATGGGACATAAAGGTGAACTACCTATGGAAATTGATAATTTAGGTTGAATTTGGATTGTACGCCGTCTTTGACTAGGATATAAGAGTACATACAATAGTAGTAGTTTATACAAAACTAGAATTGGAGGCTATTGGCACAAACCCAGAAACACCCCAAAACCAAACCCAATCATGAAGAAGGATCTTGGCTTCTTGTTAATGCTGTTATTTATTTTCTAAACAAAGACAAATCTTTTTTATAAACATAATATTATATTAATAATATATAGAGGGCACATGCTTTTGAATCCTTGACCATTCCCAAAGTAAGTTATACTCTTTTTCTTTTACACAGAGTTCTACATATACTTATGCATATTTAGACTTATTTTACTCGGTGAAATGATAAATGCTAAATTCTTTTACTCCTAATAACAACTTAACTATCTTAACTATATGTGGCACCCTACATTGTCATGGTTTTTTAGAGAGAGGGTATTGTCCTATATTGCAAACATTGTAACACAAAATGACCATGAGTCTCGGTTGTGAATTTGTTCTTCAAAATAATAGTTGGTCTATTGATCTCTTTGCTAGCCTCATGCTCAAAACAACCTCTTGGGCTCATTCTCAAAGCTTACAAAAAAAATTGGCTATCATTACTTATCCTAGAGAAGAGAGAGTGATGCCAATGAAAAGGAGCTATACTTTTACTCCATCGATGTTTAGTCTTCACCGCTACTTGTAGTGCCCTTGCTGGACCCATACTGCTCTAGATCAATATCATCCTTGTGGTATTCACTCATGCTAATAATAGATCTCCTATATGTGCAACTGAGGTGTATCCACCACTATTGTCCTTATCTCTTGAATCGAATCCCCAGTGCCACACTAAATCTTTTCTCCATGTACTCTATTTTGAATTCTACAGTATGCAATTTGCTGCTTCATTGCCTCAATCTCACTTTCATATGTTCATGGGTCATCATGGCATTGCCCGCTCCTTAAATTGAGTTTCTTGATAATGTCCATATATGTTAGATTGTCCTCTAGAATAACTACCTTCTCTTTTAGCATAGTTGTTGATTAAGGTTGGTTGTCATTGATGTAAGTCGATAGCAAATTTCGGTAGCACAAAGGTTTGGGTAATGGACGCAAGTTTGTTTGATGTAAAGATGACTCATTATTGTCTTGTCATGGTTGATAAGAATTACAAATGGATGAACTCCAAAGTGGTCCCCTTATGGTGAAAGCCCTCACGGGAAGACACTTTGCAGATTGAGTTATCCTAGAAGTATGGTTAGAGAACCCATGCTTAATTGTGGAATAATGAGATGAAGGTAAGTGAATTTTTCAATGAAACTATTCTAGATGAATAGTGTTTGTCATGCCATTACCGGTGGTATGTGGAACGTCACATAACTCCTCACAGTTAGAGATTTATGGTCATGTGAAGTTGGAGGGTCCTCATCAGTCATCTAGAAGCCCCAAAAAGTCAAAGTGTTTGCAAAAGTAATTATTTAAATAATAAAGTTAATGGAGAACTCCCTAAAATAAGGAAAGTGGGATGCTACATGAAAGTATAAATAAGAGGCAAGGCTCTATTATTTAATCACACTTGAACACATTGAATATCTTTTGTTGTGTAAGGATTATTGCAAGTACTCATTGATACATCTGAAGTTGTGAAAGTCTGAGGTAGTACGAAGGGTTGACGACGAAAGTTTCAGAATTACAATGAATTCTAAAAAACCCTAGTTTCTGAGGCGTACGTGGGATGATAGTGTATTAGGGTGCATATATATTGAGGCGTGCGCAGTCTAACAATGTATTAGGGTGCATACATACGCGGGATGACAGTGTATTAGGGTGTGTACATGTTGGTAAAACCATGGAAACTTGAAGAGATGAAGATGCAGAGGTTCTATATTCTGAGATCAAGCTCCCAGGAAGGTCTACAGTGCTCAGATACATCAGATCTATCCATTGGTTAAAAAGGTAGGCCTTATTTCTATGAATAGTTGGATTTTTATGTATGCATGGGAAATAGTTATGGAGATTTGATAATTCTCCCTAGAGAGACTAGTGGTTGCATGGGAACTTTTGTACAGATCATAACTACAGAAATACAATGCTGGTATAATTTATAATTGATACATCTTGTTAGACTTGTGGCACATCTTGTATTTCTTGGCATATAGCTAAGGGTTTTTATGGTACATGGTTGAGAGCTTATATTTGTGAAGTGGTTGATGTATTGAGAGGCTGAATACCAGAGAGGGTTTGATGTCTGGATCATGTGAGGGATATTATACTTGTTCATGATTACACACATTTATATTGCACATGACTAGAGAGATATATAGATCTTTTGGGTAAAGAGGATGAGAGCACAGGGTACAGATACAGTCTGGATACAGTGACAGGTCACAGATCTATGTGAAAGAAGTTACAAAGGGTTAAATTTTTTCAAGAGAAAGGAAGCCCTAGTTTTCACAAGGCATATGCAGGTTGCATAACAGTTTGGTCGTGTACATACGCTGGCTGCATAACAAATAGGGCACATACATACGCGTGCTGCATCACTACAGGTCGCATACCTGTTGTACTTTTGTTGATACATGTTCAGTTTAGGTACATATTGATTACAGGGCAGCTGTACAGGTTGGATGGAGGTCATTGGTATAGGTTGATACAATTGTACAGTGGTATATCTCACAGTGATAGTTTGACAATGGTTTCATCATTCTACCTTATACGTCAGGGTGGTTAGACGAGGCAAGGACATGTGGTTGTAGCCACCTTCCGGTTGTATCCAGAGAACATAGGGGGTTGTAGCCTCCTTCTGGTTGTAGCTAGAGAATTGGGGAGTTGGAGCTTCCCTCAGGTTGTAGCCTGAGAAACTAGGGGGTTGGAGCTTCCTTCTAGTTGTAGTTGGAAAAAAAAGGAAGCTGGTGCTTCCAATGAATGTAATTCTTCAAGACATATAAGAAAAATCATTATGTGGTTTTCTCCCACTTTGGGTTTCCACGTAAAACACTAGTGTACTGTGTATGCGTATGATTGTTCATTTGTTCATTGCTGATTTACTTTGCAGTTATTAGATGATAATGCTACATTGATATAACACTTGGATTATATGGTTAAAAAGGATTAGATTGCTCTATTATTGATTCACCCCCCCTCTCAATAATCCAAAAATAGTGACTTGTTCTTCCATTACCATTACTTAGGATTAATGCATTTTTAGTGCAATTTTATTTGCTACAGAACTATTCCAATCCTTGATTAGAGTTTCAACAATTCTCCTCCATTTTTTTGGAACTTAAACTTATTTGACACAACTTCTATGAAGTTTGGGCTACTCCCTTACCCATTTCTATGAAGTTTGGGCTACTCCCTTCCCCAGTTTTAATGGGGGTCCTTACTCAATCCTCAATGGATTTTGGGGCAAGGTATTTTTCCTTTATGACTTGTACCCATGTTCCTTGTCCTTGAAAAAGCCTCTAGATGTTCTTTGTAGCGAGAGATTTTGAGAACCTGAAAATATTTTTGAGCCCCCACCCTCCTTGAAATTTTGGAATTGCTAGTTTCCTCTAGGAGACCAAAGCAATTCCCTTTTTCTTTGTTTCCCAAAACCAAATGAATATATAGCATAATTCCTTGATACATTCTAGAACACCTTTTTGGATCCAGGTGAAGTACATCCAGTAAACTCAGATAGCCTAAAGGAAAGATTTGACCTGGACCGAATTTTCACCACGAGAAAACCATCTATTACACTATTGAATTTTTTTTCAATCTTGGAAAGAAGCCACTACAAGTCACCTTTAAGATAAAATTTATCTTTTAAATGAAAACCTAAATATTTGAAGCTAGTATTAAATTCAATTACAGTAAAGGACAAGTGCTAGGATATATGTAGTTTTTCTACCTTAAGAGGCCCTAGGAAGATCTCATTGATTTGGTTGGGTTGATATTCATGTCGGTTTCTTCATAGAAGAGATCCATGATCTCTTTTAGTTTGTCCACCATTCTTTTGGATCCATCGTAGAAAATAAGAATGTCGTCAACAAAGAGTAAATAAGAAACATGACAAGAGTTTCCTACCTGAATACCTTTGAAGGTGTCACTGGTTGAGGCCTCCCTGAGAAACCTGTTAATCCCTTCTACTACTAAAAGAAAAAGGAGTTGGGATAATGGATATCCCTACATGATTCCTCTTTTAGGTTTGAAAAAGGGTGAGGCTCCTATGTAATGGAAAGTTTCCTTTATTTCAATTGAATATCAAAGAAACTTCTTTTATTAAAAAAAAAAAAGATACATATAATGTCAATGTATTTACTTTTGTCAACATTATTTACTACTCTTAAATCCAAACTACTCTCGTCGTTGCTCAAACCCTGAAAAACTTATTACAATGATAACTAAAGGAGTATAGCTCTTTGAAATTTATTTTTCTTCTAGCTCATACCTCAAAATGCTTATTACAACGAAAACTAAAAGATTAGATATCTATATTTTTACTTTACCTAAATTTTATTTATTATAATAATTCTAAATTATTAAAGTATTTTATTAATATTTGTTTCTATTAGATTAATTTTGTTTGTTGTAAATTTGTTAATCTGTTTTGTTGAGGGAGGTAAACCGAGGTGAACCAACTTTTAGAGGTTAGTTAATTAATTTTGTTAAGGAAAACAAAATTACAATATGGATATTGAGTAGTATCCTAGGCTGTCTCAAAAAGTCATATATAGAGAGACTTAATAGTCTTCATTAGATTCTATTGCACGAAAAAAAAATTGTAAGTCAAGAAAATTTGTCTTGCTTCTATCACTATTGTGTAACAATCCCTTCCCAAAAACTTTAGCTTCAATATTCTTCAGAAATATACATATAGTTCCCAAAAAGATTAAAAAATTTGCAAGTGTTCAGATCATTGATCCATAATCTCAAATAAAGTAAAAAAGCTAAAACCAAGGTTCATGAGGATAAGAAGAAACTTATCCTTCAGAGGATTCAAGGATTTCCTAGATTCTTTCGTGCAACTCCAATCGTTCTTCGGAAAGCTTGTATGCTTTTGTATTTTTTTCCATGTAGACATGGGAAAATGAGCGACGCGTGAATTTTTTTTGCAAATTATTGATATCTTGAAATAAAGGCTGGAGCATAAAATTTCTCAACGTGAAGTCTCCTTTCATCCATTGAATGACTAAAAGTGAGTCTCCATAAATTTGAATTTGTGAAACTCCTCTTTCGAGGGCTAGTATGAGGACTAGTTTAAGAGCCATAAGTTCACTAAAATTGTTTGTGGTCTGTCTGATTCCATCTTTGAATGAGATGGTATGGTTTGAGGAGAGGAATATAATTCCCCCAGTCCCACCTTTGGATGGAGTACCTTGTGAAGCTCCATCAAAGAAATCCCATGAAATTTCTTTGTTTGTGTGACTTGTTGAAACTCGATTATGAGGTGGAGGAGAGAAAAATTGAGGATAAACATTTAGGATGTTGAGGGTTCGAGTGGCACATTTGAGAGGAAAGGTTTCCATACCCTCAAATAGTTTGGCGTTTCTATCTAGCAAGATTCCCCAAGCATAAATGATGGGGAGATATTTGTACCTCTTTGTTTCCTTGTTTTGAAACCATCTCTGAGAGCTTCTTTAATGGTGTCCCCTTCCCAAGTGTTATGAAGTATTATTAATCCTTCTATTTCTTTCCAAACTTGTTGAAAGAAAGGGCAAGAGATAATGATATGGGAGTTGGTTTCAAAGCTTATTTTTTGGAGTATATCCCATGTAAGAACCCTATTGTTGAGGAGGAGCCACATAATTCTTTTTTCATTTAACAGGGAATTTAAACTTCCAGATGGGTTTCCACCACCATAGTGGTGGATTCTCAATTTCTTTTGATGCAAGGGCCTTGTATCCAACCTTCGGTTTGTAACCCCTAGAGGGGTTCAAAGACCATATAACTTCATATTCCTCATCATTCAAGTTGATATGTACAACATTTCCTAAGGATTTCAATGTAATCCTTCCAAACATCTGCAAATTCCTCCCTAAGATTCACCTTGCTCCATGAGAGGCATTGTTGTTGTTGATTATTCTCTAAAGGTTCCCTTGTTATATTCCTCAAAGTATGGTATCCTTTGAACTTCAGTTCACGTATGATGGGAATTGGCAATTTGTTAGAGTCCTCGCTTCTAATCCATGGGTCTAGTCCTACCTAAATCTTCTCCCCCTTTACCACTCTCCAAATCGACCATTTTCCAATCAAGGGGAAAGCCAAAGTAGTTTCTGTCCAAATGATCAATGTTTTTTTTAATGGGGGTCCTTACTCAATATCAATGGAGTTTGGGGCAAGTTATTTGTCCTTTATGAATTGTACCCATAGTTCTTGTCCTTGCAGAAGCCTCCAGATGTTCTTTGTAGTTAGAGATTTTGAGAACTTGAAAATATTTTTGAGCCCCCACCCTCCTTGAAATTTTGGAATTGCTAGTTTCCTCTAGGAGACCAAAGCCATTCCCTTTTTCTCTCTTGCACCAAACCAAATGAATATATAACATAATTCATGGATCCATTCTATAATACCTTTCGGGATTCAGGTGAAGTACATCCAGTAAACTTGGATAGCCTCAAGGATAGATTTGACCTGGACCAACATTCCACCATGAGAAAACCATCTATTACACTATTGATATTTTTTTTTCGATCTTGTAAATAAGACACTACCAGTCACCTTTAATATAAAATTTATCTTTTAAATGAAAACCTAAATATTTGAAACTAGTATTAAATTGAGTCACATGAAAGGACAAGTGCTATAATATTTATAACGTTTCTACCTTAAGAGGCCCTAGTAGGATATCATTGATTTGGTTTTGTTGGCATGTTTTACAGGAAGTGTGTTCTTGTCATTGATGGCAAGAGCAACAATGATGATGGCAAACGGGAAAAGCATAAGCTCAGGAGGAGAAGCGAACAATATGCAGAGATCAAAGCTTAGAGGGGAAAGCGTAGTACATAAACATGATCCAGATCAAAATCCTTGATCGTGGATCTGCTTCGAGAGTCTTCATGACCGTCAGATCAAATTAAGTGACAGATAGGATAAACAAGGAGAAAATCTTGATATTTGAAATCCCCGAAGTCTGGAGAGCCAGAGAGCCGGAGTAAATTTCAGCCGTTAGATCATTCTAAAGTGGAGGGCCATGATAAGTTAGAAGAATGGCATGCTAATATCAGTGACTGATAATTGGGCACTCAGATCTATGGTCGACAGGGCATATTGGACCCCCCCGACCTTTCTACCTTTAACCATGGGGCAGGGGGTCCGAGTTGGTAGTATTTCCCATGTGGGACCCTCATATGTGTCACCTTCCTGTCAAATTGGACCCTCATTACCACTTACTGTCTAACCCCCCCTCCGAGTAAACCACCAAACAACTCATACATAACACCTTCGTGCTCCAACGTCAGACTCCACTACCTGCTACACATCACACTCCACTACACTACCTACATGTCTCATCCACGTAAGCAAAGACACGTGGCACAGTCAGATAATGACAAATGTCAAGTTGAAATCACCATTTAAAGTACGTTCAAATCACAAATATGAGTGACACATGGAAGACACTCGGTTCATGCCACATCATCAAGTGACGTAAGAAAGCTATGTCACTCTAGGAGTTTTACTTCAAGAATTTCACCACCAGCAGATGCCTAAAGTCCCGAAGTCCCGAACGCCGAAGTCTCGAAATGGACATGAGTCATTTGATCTGAAGATCACTTCGGGTGCATTCTCAACTGTTGATCTAGTATAGTGGAAGGACAATGTAAATGGAAGTGTTAATCGAAAACAAGCGGTCTCCACTGTCTACGACTTATTTAACAGGTGACCACTCCGGAGGAGAATCAAGCAGCGATCAACCTAAAGTCCCAAAGGGACGAAGTCACTTATGATCATTGATTGTGTAGGAGGGTACATGTCAATAGATCATTGACTCTAGGAGAAACTACTTCGAAAAAATGTGAAGGAGAAAGGTCTGAAATTTCTGAAGGCCGAAGTCCCGAAGTGAACAAGGACCGTTGATTTGAGGAGAACACGTGGCATGAATATGTGGACTTCGACTAAAAGTGTTATGGGAGAGCGTGAAGGTTGAGAATTGAAATCACCGAAGCCCAGAGTAGCGAAGGATATATTGACCACTGAATTGAGTAAGGGGCCATAGAACCGTTGATCTAGTTGTAAGGTCAAATTCCCAAAGTAGAGGCTGAGTTGTCGATTAAGAAGGACAGGTATCCGTAGATCATTGACTCCAGAAGATTGGCATAAGGAGGAAAGCAGGGTTTGAGATTTGAAACTCCCGGAGCTCGAATCACGAAATAGATCACAACCGTTGATTTAAGAAAGTTAGATCTGATCTGTCAGTTCAGGAGCACCGTCAAGATTGTGAGATCGACGGTCTCATCACATTGTGGGGATTGAAGGTGCATGAACTTTAAAAAGTTAAGGGAAGGCTACAATTGAAACCACGGTTTTGAAGAAAGGGTACATGGCATATGGAGGTGGATTGTAGGAAGAAAAGTGGTTGATCCCAAACCACTCTTGGACATGCCTGTAATCATTCTCTTATGCAAGGATGTATCCCAAGGTCACATGCGACAGGGGGCTAACGAGAAAAGAGCTCGTGCCCGCAATCATGTGGTTAGGTGAAACCATCACCCAAGGTCACATTAGTGGAATATAGGGGAAGGAGATAGCACTTCTAGTCTCCATATCAGAGGTTACACATTGAAAAGTCAAAAAGGCCTCTGCGTGTATAATCCAACAACGCTGATCAAACAGAATATGATCGAAGGGTTGTTGTTTCATCTTGTGATTTCTTGATCAGTTATGATTCAGTTACACCAACTGAATCATTGTTCATGAGAAGTTCAATTATTGTTCCTGAGCATTGGAATCATGATTCTTGAGTGTTTTTGAGATTCTCAACTTGAGTGTTGGAGATGCGGAGTGTAATGGATGATGCGAGTAGGAATAAAAGAAAGATGTCATGACAAAGAGAGGTTGTTGTTTCTCGGTAAAAAAATTTGAACTGTATGTGATCAAGGAGACAACAAGAACAAAGTGTGAAATATGCAGAGATGAAGAACATAAGCTAGACATAGCAGAAATGGTGAAAACAACAGACTTTATGAGAACTTATGCGTAAGAAGGTGCAAGAAGGAAGACACTGATGTAGAAGAGCAGAGCAGTGTAGAAGAACAATGATGACACTGGTAAGCTGTAACACACCCACTACCTGTTGGCAGCCATATTAATCTCTATTTTTACAAGCTGCCTACACCGGGTTTTTAATTCTCATTACTCGTCGCAATCTTTCTCATTAAATGACACCATTATTCATCGCTTTATACCTACCTTCTTTTAGATTTCATTTTCATAACTGCAAGTATGAAAACTCATAGCTGGAATTAAGATTTTCATGCAACCTGCTTTCATTTTCATTTTCATGAGCGTGGTTGTTTTCATGGTATAGCCCCTTGGTCTCGAACACACCTTGGTTACATATGTATCAAACCACCACCCATTTAGAATTTGATTATTGCTAATAAGGTTTTTGATTTATAAAATCTATGATTCAATTGTTTATTTGATATATTGATTTTGTGATCAAATCGTGGATATGCATATGTTGGTTTGAAAATGTTATGATTTTTATGTGTACCATTACACTGAGGTGTCATTCCAAGTACAGTGTAGTATGATGTGTTTGCATGGCCTTGGTCTATACTATTTTTCTTCTCACACATAGCATTAACATTCCTGCCTACCATTTCGACCTACCTTGGCTTTGTGTTGGGAAGCTCAGGGCAAATGGTTCTGTTTCTTTTTTGTCAAACCCTATCACCGAATACTCTATTGATTTCTTGTTGTTAGCCATGGATCCTGTAGTGAGAATTGAACCCAACGGTGTCCAGACTTTTTTATTGTTTGATAATGCCCTAGAAGACTTCTTAGGCTAACCCCGTAATTGCCTCCTAGAGACACGTTTTTGCGTGAGCGATTCTGAGCAAACGGTTTTGAATTAGATCAAACCCTTGAAAACTCAGAACCAAAATGAGCCCGTTTACCTTCATTACTAGTGGTTTCCTCAGAAATTGGGTCATTACAAAGGTATAGCTTGTCCTTTTGAGGTCAAATCTCATATTTTCTTTGTGGCTGAAAGGTGCGTTTTGGTCTGTTTGCATTTGTTGAAATGTTTATTACCTCTCCAGGCCTGTGCCTTAGAACCCCTTTCACCCGTCGAACCTTGTCCCTCAGCCTTCTGTGAACTCTTTATTAATCCAAAGGATTTTCAAGCAGTCTGTCAACAAGTTATAAAACAACAGGCTCTGTTGTCTTTTAAGACGTGGAGGTGACCACTGCCATTGTCAATTCAAAAATAGCTTGATGAAAATCCCTGAATCCAAGGTATGATATTTTAAGAGTGATTTTAAAATGATTGCGTTTGTGTTTTGAATTAGCATACAGGATTTGTTTGCTCAAACCGCATCTATTTCTGTTTTGATTTAATGGATAAAACATGATTCTATTTATAATAATAACTAGCTACATAATCATGAGATTCTGTAGCTAGTTATGAAAATTTGAATTTTTATGATTTTACAACTAAAATATAATCTGAAAATCATGTATTCTTGTGCATTACAGGTACACACGAATTTTAAAGGAGGTTGGATCGATAGTGGCATCTTTGAACATGCTTTTTCTTTACATAGTTTTGGATTAGGCTGTTAGTTTTAGATAGAGATAGGAATTTGGGAGATTGTATTCCCATAATTTTTGCAACAGCTTTGATAATTTCCACAAGGAATGTTTTGATCCCATGGCCTTAATAAATGTATTATTTTGTAAATAGAGACCATCGCTGCCTGGGGCAAAAACGATGGATTTATGACTTTCAGACTTGGATGAAATATGATACTGGTTGCATCTTTAGCTTTTCCATATTGTGGTTTTTATTCAAGTTAAGATTGTTTCAATTTGTAGTTAAGACTATTATTGATTTCGCTGTTATGGTTTACTACAGATTGGGATTGATATAAATTTATATGAATGATCCATGTTCATGTTCTAGATTTATGACACAGTAATCATTCTATTTAAACCTGGGATTAAGAGATTTATCTCTATCGTTCGTTTAATATTCATGCACAAGTTTTCACAGTAGGGTTTATCTTAATGTGGCCACTTGTGAAATTGTAAGACTGTTGTCACTATATCTCTCATTTGTTCTGTCGTTAGCATTCAAAAGCATTGTTGCTTCATGTTTATGTGAAGTATTGGAAAATCTGGTGTAGGTTGGCCTCATCAAACATCGAACGTAGATGCTATGCACATGACGAATAAGAGATGATATTTTAGGTTAGTTTGCTAGTTTCATTTTAATAATTTAATTAATATAATCATTTTCTGTAGTTTAGATACACAATACAGATTGTTATTTTTATTGCTTAGCTAGATAGCTGCCATCTCATTTCCTGTTTATAAAAGTTATAAAAAATTAAAAATACCAGCTTCGCTATCCTAAGTCGATCAATATATGATTTTGCAGATTTCGATCAAAATTTGCATTTTGTGAATACTGTACATACAATAGAAATTTAATCACATCGATATACTATACATTTAATAAGCAGGATTACTATTTTTTGAATACTAGTTAGCAAATTGTGAATATATTAGATTTGTATATAGTTTGCAGCAGCCGTTTTTCACTTAGTTAGTTTCTTTAGTTTAGTTTTTTTTACTTTCCTAAGACTTAGATTGGCCAACAGATCCGCTAAACCCGTCGGAGTGGATCAATCCAAATGGCTTGGGTTATTTAGACAATGCTGGACCAGATTCACTCCTCCAGTTGACGAGTGGTCAATTTCGCTCGTCAACAAATGGTGCTAGAAGGAGGGCCGACTGACAAGATGGCCTTGTAGGAGCCTTTATTTTAAATGTATTCAATTCCCCCATGGCTCCCCAAATCACTGTGTTGGAACATGCTTTCAACTTCTCATTACCTAATGTTCCCAATGAGACAGTCTCTTGCTTATCCAAACTCACCTTTGATGGTGGAGGCAATACATCTGCTAAAGACCACCTTAACAAGTTTTGGTGCAAATGCATCAAACATGACATCTCAGATTTAAGAGTTTTATGCAGACTTTTCTCTTTTACTTTTAGAGGTCGGATTAAACATTGGTTTGAATCCTTTCCAGCATGTCACATTTTTGATTGGTTTCAATTTGTAGATGAGTTTCTAGAATCTTTTGAAATTTATGATTTCGATCAATTGTGTGAAGAATTTCATACTTCGCTAATCAACGATGAGTCATCTTCAGAAGACTTTTTGTCAAGAGTCTATCATATCCTCTGTAAATTTAATCTCGATGACATGTCATTTGCATTAAATCTCTTCTATGATGCTTGCATCCCTTCCATCCAGTCATATTCAAGCACAAACGAAGAACCGATTGCAAATCCTATCACTCAACTGCAAGAGCAATTCTCTTCGCAAGAAGAGAAGAATCCTTTCAACAATGTTGAACAAGCTAGGGAGGTAGAATCTATTGACTAGGTTCTTCTTGACAACCAAATTGGTTTTTCCTTTGAATCTTTGTATTTTCAGTCTTCGACCAATATGGAAGAAGATTCATTTCTAGCTCAAAGTGAATATCCTCATTATTATAACTCATGCTCTAATCAATATTTAAAATTGGTCATTGAAGAACACTTAAGAGACAAAAATCATCTTGAACGTTCTAATACTTCTATGAAACTGATTAGAGAAGAACATATGCAACTAGAAGAAGAAACCTTAAACCTTCATCCTCAAAATGTGCTTTGTTCACAGTAAAGACTAGATGTTTGTCACATAAATTTTGAATTATCTATCACACAAAAGGCAAATCCAGATGATCATATCATGTTGAGGTATTCGTCACCAAAACAGAGTAAGGGTTTTAAAAATAGTGAAGAGAAATCTCTTGAGAATACCATTGTTAATTCCAGCGATTCTTTTCATGTGCTTATGTCTGATTCCTTTTATTCTTTATATCTTGATCTCTTCCTAGACTCTGTTGGACTTGACACCTTACCTACAACATCCTACTCTTTTCCGCCACAATCATATCTTTTCAATATTCTAAATTTTGG
>ML786603.1:242650-280177 GCA_009831015.1 Picea engelmannii | reverse complement strand
TCAAAACAGACACCAGATGGTTGAAAATCATACCTTCTATTTCCACCACTGAAGCTTGGTGGTCAGCTTGGTTATTATCCAAGGCTACACAAATCTGTGGCACATTCCCTGCCACATCATTGACTGTGGTAGCTTCCTGAATGTTATAAACTTTCCGACTGTTCTGTTATCAGTGTGGATAGTCTCTCAGGAGATGCTCTTCTCCACAACCCCAACATTTCAAAGGTTCTCTTTTTGGGTTATCAGTCTTTACTAGTATAGGTCCAGAATTTTTATTTCTGTCCGATGAGGGAAAGTTCTGCTGGAGTACACTCCAGGTTGGAAAGTTCATTCTGGGGTTCTTCTTGTAGTTCTTAAATCCTGAGGATTTGATCCCCTTTTTATGAAATCTCGAACCACTCTTCTATTTCCAGTCTCCACGAGACTCTGCCCGATGTCCATATTGTTCATGACAATATGTTTCCTTTCGAATAGTGTCTTCTAAGGTCTTTGGCTCATCAAATTCAATTCTGTTCCGGTATTCCTTGGGTAGCCCATTGACGAAGCATTGCACCTTCGCCTTCTCTTCTTTGATGTAGAGTACATATCTCAATAAGTCGAGGAATTTGCTGACATATTCCTCTATAGTGAGTTGCCCCATTTTGAGTTCATAAAACTCTTTAGCCTTCTTGTCGAAATATTTTTCCGACAAATACCTCTTCCAGAAGTATTTCTCAAACTGTTTCCAGGACAGGTCCTCCTTGTGGACCCCTTTCACATTCTTAAGATCTTCCCTCCAGATGGAATCTTTTCCGTTTAGATTGAAAGTGGCCACTCGGGACTTCAAATTCTCTAAAAAGTCATGGACTCTGAAATATTTCTTCAATCCAAGTAGCCAGGCCTCGGCTTCCTCTCCCTTCTTTATCTCACCGTCGAAGGAGGGAGGTTTGGCCTTTCTGAATTCCTCAAATTTATGACCCTTGGAAGTCTTTTGCTTCTTCTGTTTTCTTCGAGAATAGGAACCGGTCCTGCTACTGGAAGATCCTTTTGAATTGCCAGCTTCCTTCTCAGAGGAATCATCTAGCACTGGTCCTTTACCTTTGGGGTGGACCTTCCTTGAGGTGCTCCTCTTAGTATGGCCACTGATATGACCATGGTTGTGCATCTTAGGTTCATGCTGCATTTGTCGCTGTAGGTTGGATAAGTTATGCAGTAAAACTGCATTAATTTCAGTTTTCTTTTCTTGTTCTTTCATCATCCTTTCATTGTTGGCCTTGCAGATTTGCAATTCAACCATGAGACTCCCCACAGTATTAGCTAGATCTAGAGGGGTTCCTATTGCTCTTCTTTCATCAAACTCTTCATCTCTATTGTGGGAGCCTTCTCCCATCTCTTGGTGAGTCACCAGTCTCTATGTCTGTAAATTCCCACGGTTGATCATCTGCTTGGAAGAAAAGAAAAACACTGGTTATTAGTCAAGAGTTAGATACATTTTTTATAACCTGCGGATAAATTCATAACTCTTTCACATGCATACACAGTCGGGTTCTCATTTCCAAGTTTTGATCCTGGATAAGAGAGTTAAGTTAGGGGAGTTACTCCTCTTAGAAGTGCTTTGAACGGAGCTTATGTGAAACTCGTTCATGATCCCAATCAGGCCGAGTGTTGTCACCATGCTCTGATACCACTATGTAACACACCCACTACCATAATCAAATTTTTGTTGATTTCTACAGAATCAGAGCCCTTAAAATATCTACGGAGGCCTAGCATAAGCTAGCTCTTTCTCTCTCTCTCCTCCCATGTGATCGCGGGTCATGATCACAGGTCAAATAATCATGGAGCCTCTTTGTATTTCATGCCTCAACGCTACAGGGATGTTGAATTGTTCGACTCTGCAACCGTTGAACCCCGTCAGGGTTAGTGACTGGCCAACAGGGATGAATCCCTACAGGGTTAGAAAATGGCCATTAAGAACAACCCTGTCACGTGGTTGAGTGGAGTAGAGGTGGAAAGAGGGGAAACATGACATAGTGGGTGACGTGACAGGAGACAGGTCCCACTTCACACACCACACCATTTCGAACCCCCCCGCCCCCCCATTAAAGGTAGAATGGCAAGGGGGGTCCAGAATTCGCCTTAATGTCATTGATCAAGGCGAATAAATACTGACCATTCCAGAGTTACACGTTCGATTCCAGAACCCCCCCTCACCACTAAAGGCAGAACAGCAAGGGGGCTCTGGAATGAAGCCTTAGCCGTAGATCTGGGCAGGTGGACTTTGGCCATCCAGATCTACTCACCACTTACCCTAAGGTGCATTCACGCCCTAGCTTAAATTTGACATCTCTTCCTCACATCTGACGGTCATTATAGACCCTGAGATCCTCCGAAATAATCTCGTTCGTTCATCGGGACTTAACCACATGATAACATCTTGATATTTATAAGTCTGGATTTCGGGGTTTGAGAGCACGAGGGAACATTCCCTTTGGTATCCTAAGTGTCGAAACGTCGAAGTGCCAAACAAGACTAAATCGGTGATTAGCCCCTTGGGTTATGCCTTGGTCAATATGACCTCTTCCCACATGACCACACTCTCTCTTCCATCGGGATTTATCAAGGCGAGAGCCTGAACTCTCGTCAATGGAACTCCCGAGTCCCTGATCCCTTATTTTTTGAAACGGGTAATCTCTTGACAAGTAGCCTCCCAAAATTGGATGGCCTACGACTTCTTCGGGGTTTCCGCCATGGAACATCCTGATCCCTCGTCACCAGAACTATCGAGTTCCCAACTCCCGATTTCTCGAAATGGGAAATCTCATGACACGTGGACTCCTTTAATCGGATGACCCGAATCTAATTCGGGGTTTCTACCATGGAATGCCCTGATATTTCATCACCAGAACTCCCGAATTCCCAATTCTCAATTTCCCGAAATGGGAAATCTCATGACACATGGCCTCCTTTAATCAGATGATCCAGATCTATTTCGGGGCTTTCACCCCTATTCACTGGGGGTTTAACCCTCGGGTATCTCCTGACAGATCCAATGGCTGTCGGGTTTTCCAGCTGAGATCTAACGGCTCAGACAGGTTCCTAACTTGTGCATTCTCCGACGACTTCCTAGACGTGGAAAAATCAACGGTCCAGATGTTCCCATGGACCTTGGGGATCTACGATCCTGATCTCTTCGCTACCCACGAAGACACAGAAAGACAAAGTGGTAAGGAATTTAACCCCCTACTTTCTCCTACCAATCTAACAGTCATGGGTGACCACAGATTTCCCGACGGGATCTCATCCGTCGATCAACACCTATTCAGGGTTAAGGCACTTAAAACTCCAGTTTCTTCTTCTGATCTGATGGTCGTGAGTGACCACCGATCTCCCGATGGGATCTCATCCATTGATTCGATACTTATCAGAGGTTTCTTAAGGCCTTGTGCCTTCACATCCTTTTTCTAGGTTCTTGATGGGAATTTCAAGAAGGGTATCTCTATGGGGAGGTTTACCCAGGGTACTATCTGAGCCAGATAAGGGTATCTCTCTCCCGAGAACTAGGTGTGAAGTCTGAATTAGATTAGTATGCATATAAATAACGATTTATGAGAACATAAGCCATATTTAGTCTTTCCATATAAACATACAACTACCAGTATTGATCAAGACACCATACAGACATTCTTATAATGAAATCATTCACAATTTCATAGCTTATGATCATAAATGTTAGCATACATATATTTCAAGATACCAAAGGCAAAACACTTATCAGAAAGTAACACTAGGGGTTATGCAATTGCTGAGAGGGGTGCTCGTTTCCACTCAACCGTAGGCTTAGCGACTCCCAACGGATTTACCACTAGCCACCCCCGAGATGAGACCACGATGTTGTGAGACTGCGTCTCTATTTTTCAGTGACCAGGAGCGAAGGTTACTCTCCTTCGTCTCTGCTATCACCCACTCTGCATATCGCCAGAGTTCTCTTTCTCCCCTCGCGTCTTCCCTAATCGCTTCTCCCCCACGCCTTATCCTCTTGCAAGGTTGCGTGTGGTGCAATTTCCCTCGCGCTGGTTAGGCCTGATGGCTCTATGGATGGGCGGTTCACCTCCCCATCCCTCATTAATTCTTGAGGAGCCATCTACCTACCATCCTACGAGACATTTAATTCGGGGCCAACGAGCTGCTTTTGGTTCTCCAGGTCAGTGGAGTCCAAATACGGTATTGATTTTCGGTGGAAGTTAACGCCACCTTTCCAGGTGCCTTCCACTGCCTTTTTGCAGCCATCGTGGTCTCTTTTTCAACATATCCCATCTCAGCAGTCCTACAATATAAATTCATAATATTATTCACATTCATCAACCTTTTCCAGAAGGTCCATTCACATCACATATTCACATTTCTGAGTTTGTCACAGTTCTTGGCCAGTCCAGTTATTTTTACAAACTGGGGGAAACAGGGTGTTACATAAGCCATTAATAAATAATGTATCACTGTAATAAATTTCAGCAAGCAAAGATTTATATTTCAGGGTGGTAGGGTGGTGCTAGGGAGGTCTATTGTCTTCAGAGTTTCAAGTGGGTTCTTGAACACAGGGAGTTGTAGCTTCCATTTGGTTGCATCTAGAAAAAAAAGGGTGGTAGGGTGGTGCAAGGGATAACTATTGTTCTCTGTTATACAGGTTGGTGCCTGTGTGACAAGAAGTTGATGCTGGAACACTCAGGGAGTTGGTGCTTCCTTCTAGTGGGTGCTAGAGAAACCAGAGATTTGGTGCTCTCAGCAAGTTGCATCTTTTAAAACAGATGTTGTAGCCTCACATTGAGTTGGTGCTCAAAGATAGATGATGTACATAACATAAAAATACTACCTATCATTCGAAGAAGAAGAGGTTTTATCCCTTTATGGGTTTCCTCATGAATATTTGTCTCTGTGTATATCATATGTGTGATTGATGTTTACTATTTCTGATGTTCATGAATTGCATAATATTTATGATCACTTGGAGAAGATTAATAATATTTTAATAGGCATAAAATTGTTTAAGCAAAGTAACAACTGATTCAGCCCTGCCTCTCAGTTGTCTTAGTAATTTCAACAATTGGTATTAGAGCGGTTTCCTTTTAGCTAAAGGTAGATCAATAAGCTTAAACATGACAAGTCATGAAGGAACTTCGACCAATAAGCCTCCACTGTTTGATGGAACAAATTTGTCTTTCTGGAAGGTTAGAATGATAACATACATTATGGCCTTAAGTGTTGATGTTTGGGATGTTATAGAGATTGGATATACAAAACCTGTTGTGCTAGCTTCCAAAGATGATAACTTAGAATTTAGCTTCAATGCAAAGGCAATGAATGATATATTGAGTGGGCTTGCTGAAGATGAATTTTTAAAGGTAATGCATATTGATTCTACCAAAGAGATGTGGGATAAACTCATTAACAATTATGAAGGAAATGAGAAAGTAAAAGATGCCAAACTTCGGACATATAGATTGAAATTTGAATAGCTAAAGATGAATGAGGATGAAATAGTTAGTAAATATTTATTAAGAGTTGAGGAGCTTGTGAATTTAATGAAGGGTCTTGGTGATAAGATTGAAGATGCATTTTTAGTTTAGAAGATTTTAAGATCTCTGCCTAATAGATTTAATCCAAAAATTTCTGCAATAGAAGAATTCAATGATATTAAGATTTTGTTTATTGATCAACCTCTAGGAAATATAACTTCTTATGAAATGAGGATTAGTAAAGATAAACCTACCTCTAGAGAAGCATCATTTAAAGCAGATAAGAATGAGGATTCTGAGCCCGATGAAACTGAAGAAAAATTTGTGAGAAGACTAAAGAAAGGATCAGGCAAGTACCAAGGAAAGTTTCCCTTCAAATGTTTTAACTATGGAAAGATAGGTCACTTTGCATCTAAGTGTCCACACAAGAAGAAGGACCAGAACTCTGAAGGTGAAGAGAAGTACAAATCCAAGAGATTTGGTAAAAATAAAAGTTTATTTGCAAACAGTGATGACTCTTCATGAGACACATATAGTGATTCTTCTTTTGAAGATAAGGTTAATGATTTTATGCTTATGGCCAAAGAGTATTATGATAATAAAATAATAGGAAGTGATGTTAATGATGAAGAAGTTGTGGTTGACCTTGAAGGAGAACTGATCAATGCCCTAAAAGAAATTGCTAGACTCAGATTTAAGAAGAAAAACAAAAAATAATTGTTGATGCAATTCGAGAAAGATAGTAAAAAACTCGATGAATACTTCGCCCTGCTAAAAGTGGAATTAGAAGAGGCAAATAAAATAGAGGAAATTCTGAAAAAATAGTTATCAAAGAAGAAGGAAAGGTGTGAAGCCTTGGAAGAAGAGGTAGTAAAAACAAGAAAAGAGATGGAGAAGTTTAAAACATTCTATCTCCAAAATATTCCAGGCATTAAAGCTTCAACAGATCTAAATGACATTATGAGAAAATAGAGATCTCCTTTGTTGAAGACTGGGTTAGGCTATGTAAGTGGTTCAAGAAGCAAACAGACAAGAAAAAAAGAGCCAGTAAATATGATCAAGTTCCAAGTCAGCAGACAATTAGACCATGTGAGTACTCTTCCACCAAAAGCTAATAAACACAAGATGATCCCTGATAAAAAACAAAGATATCAAAATATGTAGAAAAAAGATCCAAGAAGAAGGGCATCCTTTAGGTACCAAAACTTCTTCCATGGTTATTGTTTTACTGTTCTAATTTTGGTCATAAGATTTCAAAGTGTCAAATTAAGTTTAGAGACATGCAACCGACGAGATCAAGAAATAAACAATCTTTGCAACATAGAACTAAACAACCAATGAGTAGAAAAAGTTGCACCAATCACTTTTACCTATTGAATAATGAGCTTGAATGCTATAACTATCATAACTTCGGCCACAAAGATGCAAACCACCATATGAATAATTACAAAGAAAATCCAAGGATAAAACCCTTAGCTAGAAATGTGAGCACATGGAAAAAGAAAGATAGTGAAAAATGTGGTCTAGTACTTTCAGCTCAAATACAAAAGAATCCCTGGTATATTGACACTGGATGATCCAAACATATGAATGGAGACAAAAGTAAGTTTATGTCTCTAAGTGAAAGAAAATCAGGAAATGTAACCTTTGGAAATGATGCACCAAGAAAAATCAAAGGTAAAGGAATGGTAAGTCTAAGTAATGAAAAATGGAAAGCTCAAGATGTGTTGTTTGTAGATGGTCTGAAACATAATCTTCTTAGTGTCAGTCAAGTTTGTGATAGAGGATGTAAAGTTGTTTTCACTTCTAAAGATTGTAAAATACAATCTATGAATTTAGGAAAGTTGATTGCAAAAGGCATAAGGACAGAAAACAATGTCTTTGTTTTGAAAGAAGAAAAAGAAGAATGTCACTTAAGCAAGTATGATGAAAGTTGGTTATGGAATAAGAGACTTGGACACCTAAATTTTGATCATCTAATCAAAATTAGAAACAGTGGGGCAGTAAAATATCTTCCAAAAATATCAAAGCCATATGATTCTGTATGCAAACCTTGTCAAATAGGAAATCTCACTCGGACATAGTTTAAATCTAAGAACTTTGCATCAACAGAGAAACCTCTTCAGTTGGTACATATGGATTTATGTGGACCATCAAGGAAGGAAGGTACAGGAAAAGAAAATTATTTCATGTTGATTATTGATGATTATTCTAGACTTACATGGGTTGCCTTTCTAAAAGAAAAATATAAAGCATTTGAAAAATTCAAAGTGTTTAAGGATCTGACTGAGAATCAAACAGAAAAAAGACTGAAGGTTGTAAGGTATGATAGAGGAGGAGATTTTAGTTCAAAGGACTTCAAAGAGTTTTGTGATAAACATGGGATCAAAAGAGAGTATACTATTCCAAGGACTCCACAACAAAATGGAGTAGTTGAGAGGCATAATAGATCAGTTCAGCAGATGGCAAGATCAATGATGAGTGAAAAGAATATTTCTCAAACATATTGGGTAGTAGCAATTCATACAGCTGTACATATTCTTAACAAAGCTCATCTCAGGCCATAAAGTGAAAAGACTCCTTATGAACTATGCTTTGGAAGACCTGCTTCAATCAAGCATTTTAAAGTCTTTGGGTGTAAGTGTTATATCAAGAATAATGATGAAAATATTTGCAAATATGATGACATGGCTGATGAAGGTATATTCTTAAGGTATGCTACAAACAATAAATGATATAGATTTTACAATAAGAGGCTTTGTAAATTGGTTGATTGTATTGACATAAAAGTTGATGAAGAAATCCCGACATGAGATGTAAGTAATGTTGAATAAACAACATAAGATATAGTTGAAGCTAAAGATGAACAGGTCCAAGAATCAGAAAAAGAAGACTCTGATTCAGATGAATATACAAATACTCAGGCAGAATCAATCAACAAACAACATCAAATCCTCCCTCCAGAATTACTCAAAAGAATCATCCTGCAAGTCAGATAATTGGTGAGAAAGACAAAGGTGTACAAACCAGGAGAAGGATGATCAAAGACACCGATCAATCACATATAGATTTCATATCCATGGTGTAACCCAAGAAATTTAATGAAGCTAGTAAAGATGTAAATTGGTTAAACTCCATCAATGAGGAACTGGATTAGATTGAAAAGAACAATACTTGGGAGCTTGTTCCTAGACCTGGAGATAAAAATGTAATTGGCTCCAAATGGGTGTTTAACAACAAAATGAATGAACAAGGACAAATTGTTAGGAATAAATCTAGATTGGTCTGTAAGGGGTATGCACAAGTTGAAGGACATGATTTTGATGAAACCTTTGCACCAATGGCAAGATTGGAAGCCATTAGAATTTTTCTTGTCTATGCATGTCATAAGAGCTTTAAAGTACATCAGATGGATGTTAAGTCAACATTTCTTAATGGAGATCTAGAAGAAGAAGTATATGTGGAGAAACCTGAAGGTCTTTCACTGAAAGATAATCTTGACTATGTCTCTAAGTTGAAAAAGGCATTATATGGACTAAAACAGGCACCACGAGCCTGGTATTATAGACTAGAAAAATTTCTACATGACAAAGGGTTCAAGAAAGGTATTGTTGACAATAATCTATACATTAAGTCTGAATGTGGTGATTTATTAGTTGTTTTGGTTTATGTAGATGACATTATTTTTTGGATGCACTAATGACCCTTCAGTTCAATGGTTTTTTAATTCAATGCTTATTGACTTTGATATGTCCATGATAGGATAAATGTCATATTTTATTGGCTTATGAATCAATCAGAGTTCTACAGGGATATTTGTCTCTCAAGAAACGTATTTGAAAGAGATGTTGAAGAAGTTTCAGATGGAAGATTCCTCTCCTTTTAGTACACCTATGGTGGATGGTTTCAAGCTCAGCATAGATGATATTTCACATGATGTTAATCAAAGAACATATCGATCAATGATAGGCAGTCTTTTGTACATCACAACATCTTGTCCTGATATAATGCAAGTTGTTGGAATGGTAGGTCGTTTTTAGTATACTCCTAAACAAAGTCATTTAGTAGTTGTCCAAGGGATATTCAAATATTTGAAGGGTACAATGACTTATGGTATCAGGTATCCTAAAAATTAGAATTTTCAATATTCAGATTCTGATTGGGCAAACTATTTGGATGAGAGAAAGAGCACCATTAGAGATGCATTCTTCTTAGGTGATTCATTAGTAGCATGGCTATTAAGAAGCAGGGATCTATTTCATTATCAACTATAGAGGCAGAGTACATTGTTTCTTCTACTTGTTGCACTCATATCTTATGGATGATACAAACTCTTGCAGATTTGAAGGTAACTTATACCGATCCCATTCCACTTCACTATGAAAATACTAGTGCCATTAGTGTCTTGAAGAATCTTGTTCTCCATTCAAAGACAAAGCATATACCAATAAAGTATCATTTTCTCAAAAGAAAGTTACAAACAGAGTTGTTCAGCTGAATTATATTCCTTCCACAGAACAAATTGCATACATCTTTACTAAACCCCTAGCCAAGACACCATTTGAATATCTCCATCAGAAGTTGGGTGTCATCCCTTCTCTCACCTAAGAGAGTTCATCTTGTCAGGGGGAGTATGTGTTGGTTGAATATCTGATACCTCCAAAAAAGTACTCCAACAACTCAGGGGGAGCATGTTTTCTTTGACATTGGTGTCAAAGGGGGAGAAAGGGTGTGGTCTGGATCCTACAGTCGAAAGTCTAAGCAGAATAGTGCAACCTTTTAGGGTTGCCATCAATGCCAAAGGGGGATATTGTTGTCATGTTTTACAGGAAGCATGTGCTTGCCATTGATGGCAAGAACAACAACAATGATGGAAAACAGGAAAAGCATAAGCTCAGGAGGAGAAGTGAACAATATGTAGAGATCAAAGCTCAGAAGGGAAAGCGCAGTACAGAAACGTGATCCAGATCAAAATCCTTGATCGTGGATTTGCATCGAGAGTTTTCACGATTGTCGGATCAAATTAAGTGAAAGATAGGATAAATAGGGAGAAAAGTTTGAGATTCAAAATCCCTGAAGTTTGGAGAGTTGGAGAGCCAGAGTAAATTTCAACCATCAGATCATTCTAAAGTGGAAATATAGAATAAGTTAGAAGAAGGGTGCGCTAATATCAGTGGCTAATAATCGGGCACTTAGATCTATGGTCGACAGGGCATATCAGACCCCCCCAACCTTTCTACCTTTAACCATGGGGGGCATCTGATTTGGTGTTATTTCCCATGTGGGACCCTCATACGTGTCACCTTCCTTTCAACTCGGACCCCCCTCACTCATTACCACTTACCGCCTAACCCTCCCTCCGAGTAAACCACCAAACAACTCATACATACAACCTTTGCGCTCCGACATCACACTCCACTACCCGCTACACATCACACTCCACTACACTGCCTACATGTCTCACCCATGTCAAAAAAGACACGTGGCACAGTCAAATAATGACTAGTGTCAAGCTGAAATCACCATTTCAGGTACGTGCAAATCATGAATCTAAGTGACACGTGGCAGACACTTAGCTCATGCCACGTCATCAAGTTATGTAATAAAGTTACGTCACTCCGAGAGTTTTACTTTAAGAGTTTCACCACCAGCAGATGCCTAAAGTCCCGAAGTCTCAAATGCAGAAGTCCCAAAATGGACACGAGTCGTTCGATCTGAAGATCACTTAGGGTGCATTCTCAACTGTTGATCTAGTACAATAGAAGGACAATGTAAGTGGAAGTGTTAATCGACAAAAAGTGGTCTCCATTGTCTATGACTTGTTTAGCAGGTGACCACTCAGGAGGAGAATGAAGCAATGATCAACCTAAAGTCCCGAAGGGCCAAAGTCACTTATGATTATTGATCGTGTAGGAGGGTACATGTCAATAGATTGTTGACTCCGGGCGAAAATACTCCTTGAAAACATGGAGGAGAAAGGTTTGAAATTGTTGTAGGCCAAAGTCCCAAAGTGAATGAGGACCATCGATTTGAGGAGGACACGTGGCAGGAATCTATGGACTCTAGCTAAAAGCGTTCTGGGAGAGTGTGAAGGTTGAGAATTGAAATCCTCAAAGCCCGAAGTAGCGAAGGAGATCTCGACTGTTGAATCGAGTAAGGGGGCGGATAACCATTGATCTGGTTGAAAGGTAAAATTCCTAAAGTAGAGGCTGAGCCATCGATTAAGAAGGACAGGTGTCCACAGATCATCGAATCTGGAATATTAGCATATGGAGGAAAGAAGGGTTTGAGATTTGAAACTCTCAGAGCTCGGATCATGAAATAGATCATAGCCGTTGATTTAATAAGGTTAGATCTGATCCATCAGTTCAAGAGCACCATCAAGATCGTGAGATCGACGGTCCCATCACATTGCGAGGATTGAAAGTGTGTGAACTTTAAAAATTTAAGGGCAGGCTGCAATTGAAACTATGGGTTTGAAGAAAGGGTATGTGGCAGATGGAGGTGAATTGTGGGGAGAAAACTGGTTCATCACAAACCACTCTTGGATGCACCCACATTAGTTCACTTACGCAAGGACGTAGCCTGAGGTCACGTGCAACAGGGGGCTAACAAGAAAATAGCTTTCACCCGCAATCATGTGGTCATGTGAAACCATCGCCCAAGGTCACATCAGTGGAAGATAGGGGAAGGAGATAGCACTGCTAGGCTCCACATCGAAGGTTACACATTGAAAATTCAAAAATGCCTTTGCATGTATAATTTAATGGCATTGATCAAACAAAATCTGATCGAAGGGTTGTTGTTTCATCTCGTGGTTTCTTGATCATTTACGATTCAGTTACACTAATTGAATCATTTTACTTGGGTAGTTGAATCATTGTTCCTGAGCATTGGAATCATGATTCCTGACCCTTTTTGAGATTCCCGACTTGAGCATTGGAGATGCAGAGTGTAACGAATGATGAGAAAAGGAATAAAAAAGAAATGTCATGATAGAGAGAGGTTGTTGTTTCTCGGTAAAACAAGTTGAATTGTATGTGATCAATGAGATAGAAGGAACAAAGCGTGAAATATGTAGAGATGAAGAACATAAGTTGGACATACAAGAAATGGTGAAAAAAACAGACTGTACAAGAACTTAAGTGCAAGAAGGTGCGAGAAGGAAGACACTGATGCAAGCAGAGAAGAGCAGTGTAGCAGAATAGTGATGAGATTGGTAAGCCATTGATAAATATTGTATCACTACAATAAATTTTAGCAAGAAAAAATTTAGATTTCAGGGTGGTAGGGTGGTGCTAGGGAGGATTGTTGTCCTCATAGTTTCAAGTGGGTGCTTGAATACAGGGAGTTGTAGCTTCCATCTGGTTGCATCTAGAAAAACCAGGGTGGTAGGGTGGTGCAAGGGAGAACTATTTTTCTCTGTTATACAAGTTGGTGCCTGTGTGACAGGAAGTTGGTGCTTCCATCTAGTTGGTGCCGGAACATTCAGGGAGTTGGTGCTTCCTTCTAGTGGGTTCTAGAGAAACTAGAGAGTTGGTGCTCTCAGCAAGTTGCAGCTTGTAAAACAGAGGTGGTAGCCTCACATTGACTTCATGCTCAAAGATAGTTGATGTACAAAACATAAAAAGGCTTCCTTACAGAACATAAAAAGGCTTCCTATCATTCAAAGAAGAAGAGGTTTTCTCCTTTTATGGGTTTCCTCATTAATGTTTGTCTCTGTGTATATCATATGTGTGATTGATGTTTACTATTTATGTTTTTCATGACTTGCATAATCTTGATGATCACTTGGAGAATATTAATAATATTTTAATAGGCATAAAATTGTTTAAGCATAGTAACAACTGATTCACCGCCCCCCCCGTCTCAGTTGTCTTAGTAATTTCAACAGGTTTGGTCTATATTCAAGCTAGTGTCTTCATAGAAGAGATCCATGATCTCTTTTAGCTTATTTACCATTATTTTGGATCCATCATAGAAAATAAGAATATTGTCAACAAAGAGTAAATAAGAAACATGACAAGAGTTTCCTACATGAATACCTTTGAAGGTGTCACTCGCCGAGGCTTCCCTAGGAGACCTGCTAAGTCCTTCTACTACCAAAAGAAAAAGGAGTCAGGATAATGGATATATCTACTTGATTCCTCTTTTATGTTTGAAAAAAGGTGAGGCTACTCCATTGATAAGTACATTAAAGGAGACCGATCTAATGCAACCCATTATGCACATTACAAACTAATGACTGAATCCCAAATGGATTAGGATTAGATGTAAAAAGAGACAACTTACTATGTTGAAGGATTTAGAGAAGTTCACTTTGACAGTCATTCCCTTAAATTCTTAGTTTTATCAAGTGGAGGCCTTCTTGGGAAACCCTTATAGCTTCATGGATTTATCTCCCTTCCAAGAAACCAAACTTCTCAGGGGAGATCTATCAAGAAAGAATCTATTCTAGTCTTCTTGAAACAATATTTGAAATTATCTTGTATATGTTGTAGCATAGTGATATAGGTTACAAATTTTCATAGCAGGATGGGATATTACCCTTAGGAATGAGGTTATAAAGGTGGAGTTGAAATATGTTAGGTTTCTCCTCGAAGATATTGAGGTGTCCATTACTCTTTTGAGATCATCTTCATTATAATCATAGGAGCTGATAAACAATTCAATAGGGAGGCCATTTGGCCTAGGAATTTTGCTAGTCCTTTTGTTGTGAGCTTAATGATTCTTATCCTCCACCATGAGGACTAGATTATCCTCAAGTTCAAAAAGTATAGGGAAGAAGCTTGATAAAAAAATGATAGCATCAATGATAGCTCAAGGGTAATTTTTGAATAAGGTTTGAAAGTAGTTTACGCCAACAACAATATCAAGGAATGTCTTGGCCCACAAAGCATCCTTTTTTGCAATTTTCCAGACATAATTAATGTTTTTTCTATAGTTGGAAAATCTATGGAAGAACTTTTTGTTATCATCTGCTACCTAAAGATAGATTTCCCTCCTTTTCAAATGTCATTCTTTCTCTCTACCTAGAATTATTTGTCTTATCTTGTTTTCAAGTTGACTTATATTATATTTTTTAGTTTCTGTCAAAAACACAAAACCCTCCCTATAAAGACTAGAGGTTAGAATCTCTTCCACCTCCCTTAAGGTTCTATTGTGTTTTTCCTTTTTCTCCCAACACCATTGAATTATCATATTCTTGACCTTTTTCAAATTTTGGTGGAATTGGATGGGCATTGATTCATTGAGTGAATCATCAAAGGGTGTCTAGCAATCCTTGATTTGTTTGATAAAATATTCTTCCTTAAGCCACTTTGGGTTCTACTTGAATGGGGTTGGTGGTTTTCCTTAGGTAGGGGCCACCTTTAGGATCACTAGGTTGTGATTAAAATCTCCTCCAGTAGAGACCCATTGACGTATTTTGAGAGCATGTTCAAGAAATTCCTTCAAAACTAGAAAACAATTCAATATATTTTCTCTTATTGCCTCACTAGTGCTCCTATTAGTCCAGGTCGGGGTGAGTATGCCAGGCTCTCTATATTGTAGCTCTACCCTTTTAAAATTTCTTATGAATATTTTATATAGGTTGTCAACTTGGGATATTTTCCCCCAAATCTCTGATGGAATAAGGGAGAAGTTTAGATCTCCTCCAATCACCGCTATCCTTTTATGGAGCTAGGCATCGTTGAAGAATTTTTCCTAGTATTCCATTCCTTCAAAGTAAGGAACATATATATGTTCAAACAAGTGAATTATTTCCCCAGTTCCAAAGAAAGGAGAAAAGTCCCTAACCCTAATGGAAAATCCCAAGAGTTATAAATAGTGAATAATTTTGTCTTCCAGCCTATAACTAGATCTGTAGACCATCCTATAGTGTCAATAAAGTTGAAATCCCAACTCTTTAATAGCTTGGATAATATTGAACTATATGTTCCATGTCTATCATTATTTCTTGTAGGAAAATGATAGAGGGATTATGAGTCTCTATTAACCTTTTAAGGGACAATTTCTTGGAGGAATTGGCTAGTCCTTTGTAGTTCAGGGTTAATAAAATAATTTGGAACCATCCTTATGGGTGATTTCTCTAAGGTCCTCAAACAAATATTGTTGTCATCCATTTCTCTCTTTGCAATTGACGTGTTTTTGAGCTAGACATAGGAAGTATTTCATGCGTCTCTGTCTAGATTTGGTACTTTTCTCATCCATATCTTCTAATCCTCTCTCAATTCCTCCTTCAAAGATGAAATGTCCCCTATTCATAGGTTTGAGGTTGTATTTTGAAGCCTCATAAGAGTCGGATTCACTAAGGGGTTTCAAATCCAATGGTTTCTCATGGGGTGGGGGGATAGGGAAATCCAATGGATTTGGTTAAGTGGAGGGGAATCTCCCAATTCATATAGAGGAATGATATGAGAGGAATAGGGGATAGATATATCAGAAAGGATGGATAATAAATCACTAGTTCGATCCACAAAATTGTGCTCTAGTCCTACCCCCGAGGACCCAAAAATCAAATGGCTAGAGGAATTTTCTAAATGAGGGGAAGAAGGTGAAAATTTCTTACCCCAAACCATCGAGTGGTATTGAAGTTGAAGATGATCCAAGGGTAGATACTGCTATGGTGCTTTGATCTCCTTTGCTGAAGTATCTGATGCCAAATTTCCTTCCCATGAGGATTTATGAATGTCTTAAGAGGGGTTAGTCTTTAGAGGAGAATGGGGTGGGTCTTTTGCATCTTGGGGATATTTTCAAACCCAAACTTTTATTTTGAACTTGAGAGAGAAATCCTTAACTAGATGGCCATATTGGTGACACCAACCACTTTTGAAAGGGATCCCTTCATAGTCAACAATTTGGTAGAAAATTGGAGGGCCTTTTCAAATTATTATAGATTCTTCCAAAACCTTAGACAATTCGAGTCCCACTAGTATTCTATCCATCCCCGTATAACTAGATTTGTGGAACGAATTATACACTTCATAAAAAAGGCATAGAGAATTCCTAGTTTCTTTAAATACCTCCTTTGACTAGAGGATCAAAGGGATCCCGAGTATTCTTACCCAAAATGGAGTGAATTCGTGATTGGTCGAATGAGTGTCAAAATGCAGGTGCCATTTCTTAAGGTATAAATCCTGCTATACCCATTTCTACCTATTCTGTCGGACCTTGTATGCATATTTTTTGGTTCTGAATGTCGAAATGAGCCAATCCTTATCAAGAACCATACTTTGTGGAGTGTAACCAAGCAATGCACCAAATTTTTTCACTGACCATATTTTTAGGGAGTCTCCTCCCATTCTTTGGCTTGGAAAATGGATGACTAGAACAAAATCCTCTAGCTCCATGATCTCATTAAGATTAATACTATCTCCAAGTTGTAAATTGACGACTTATGTCTTGCGATTGATACCTTTCCTTCATTTTTTAGGGTTCCCTAGCCCTCATAGTCCTAGAATTAGTGGACGACATGTCGCTCATGATATCACCCATTAAACACTTACAAATTAAGCCTTCATCTTGGTTAAATCGATCATCATTGTTTCCTCTAGCCATTTGATATTCCTCATACTTGATAAAAAGAGAAAGTTACAATTCATCCCCATGACTTTCAATATTGCTATTATTTCATAGTTCCACATGTCATAATTCCACAGGTCATAATTCTAGAGGTCAAATTTTCCAAGATCATAGTTCCAAAGGTCAAAGTTCCATGGGTTATAGTTCTAGGGGTCATAGTTCCAGAGGCCATAGTTCATAGGGTCATAGTTCTAGAGGTCATTGCATAGGTCAGATCATAGTTCCTAGGGTCATATTTCCTGGGGTCAAAGTTCGAGAGGTCATAGTTCCACAGGTCGTAGCTCCACAAGTCATAGTTTCAAAGGTCATAGTTCCATAGGTCAAAGTTCCATAGTTCATAGTTCTTGGGGTCATAATTCAAGATGTCATAGTTCTAGAGGTCATTCCATATGTCATAGTTCCAGATGTAGTTTCACATGGAATACAACACCATTAAAAACATAAACAAAAAAACTTAACATATTACCTTGATATAGCAGCTTGCACACACTTTCAATTTTGAAAATCACCAAATAAGATGTTCCAACTTCTTTCTATGTCTCAATTTCACATAGATCCAATCGGTGTACAAAAACAATCGACCAAACACTAAGTAGTATGCATGCAATGATGTCAATATAGCTACAACCTAGTGGAAAAGGAAAAAAATAGTTACTAATGGTTTTAAAAATAATAATAAAAGTCATGGATTGCAAAATTTGACATAACTATTGTTATTAATTTAATGAAATAATAAATATTACTCAATTATTTTGGATTTTCTTTTTTAAATAGAAACTACTAATGTTTTCTAAAATGAAATAAAATAGAGTTTGTGAGAACGAAGTTGCACCCATGTTTATTCTTATTATCAATATTCAGGAAGACATTAAAAACACAGGTGGGAAGGTATTTAAATGTGGATTCTCAAAAACCAAATATAATGAGAAAATAAGTGTTCAAGAAGGTGTTTTCTAGCTTCACCCAAAGGAAGACAATTTCCATCATTGCAATTGAAATTTAATATTAATGAACCTTATCAAGTAAATTTAATTATCAAGTTACTAACGATTTCAAAAATCAAGTGAAAGTCATTAATGACATGAAATTAAAAAATTGCATGTATTTGACGATTAAAAATGGAAAAAATAGGTAAATACCCGTCAAATTTAACCACTGACATAAAGTCAAGACGTGTGGTTGTGTAGTGGGTGTGCGAAGTTGAATGGGACATATGGATCAACAAACTTGTAACATACATATAAAATTTATGTCTCCCTGTGTTGAATGACATATCATATAAACTTTATGTCTCACTGTAATTGAAGGATGTTGAGAAGAAACATGGAAAGAAAAATCATCGTATTCGATGGGACATAAAGGTGGGATGGCTGTGGAAATTAATAGTTTATGTTGAATTTGGATAGTACATCATTTTTTACTGGGACATGAGAGACACTTGGATACTCATTAATTTGATGTGATGTGGAGTTTATTGGGCATTGTTAATACGTAATTTATTAGTATAAATGCTGGGCGTTGCCTAAAATCCAAAGAAAATGAACCTTTTCCGATCTTATTGTTACTCATAGATTCCAGCCATTCATTTTCCATCTGGAAATCCATTTTTAATCTGACCCTCTTCCCGATGCCATCTCCATTAGAATAATAGTTGTCGTTAGCACCATTTCCATTGTATACATAATATGCTGGCCCCTATGTGGATGTGGGCGATTAATAGTGGGATAGACTGGTTGATTTAAATTTTAAAATTTAAATTGAGGGACTGTGCCATTCTCCTTCCCGCACAGTTATTCAAGACAAAGGCACTCATAAAAAAATAAGAAACCAAAAAATGTGTCGGTGCAAATGGATTGCTTCCTAATACTATACTTTCCATTATATGCAATTGCTTTTGTAAATTAGATTAACATGGTTGATATCTATTATAGTGGTAACCAAGATTCAAAACAATACAGAGTGGTAACCAAGATTCAAAACAATACAGAAATGGCCATTGCGAGGCTTGTTTTGGCAATCTCATCCCTTATTTCAGTTTTAATTATGCAAGTTGTTTAAGTAGAACTGATTTCATTTTATGTTACGCATGCCCATTCAGATTCCATGTTTGGCTTGGTAATCCTTTTTTGATCAACATATCATAATATGTGGTTGTTGGAATAGAGAAGGTTGTTTGTGGTTCATTACTTTTAGGATAAGAGGTGTTATCAATAGCGATTGACCTATAATTTAGCCCATTGTTTAAGATTACGAAGCAGATTGCATAATTTTTCCAGTGCTTATACTTGCGATGGAGTGCATAATCATATTCGTCGTGCATGACTTATATTTTCTGATATTGTAGGGTACAATGTGATTAATTGGAGATTCTTTAAAAAATATTCCTTCAATCAATAAAATTTCCTATAAATTTATTTGGAATAGTGTATCTATTTTGCATTGGTGTCTGGTTTTATGGGATGCTTCGACACTTTGTTGAAGTATTGAAGTATTATTTATGACACAAATTTTGGTTATGATATTTAGGACTTATGAATTATTCCTTCAATTAGAGTCATATTAAGTGATTCTCGTCTCAATATAACAAAATTACATGGGATTTTTTGTTATATTTTCTCCATTGTTTTCTTTGAAGGTCAGATCCAATCACAAGATAATCATAGATAGATGACATTAATGAACCACATTTTTCTCCAGGTCAAGATCACCAGGTTCCAAAAGACTTTAGAAGCACAGAGTAAGTTTGTAGTGCAAAGTAAGTTCGTAACCCCACGGGAAGGTGTTACCCATGATTTTGGTCAATCTTGATGGTGTATTGATGATGGAGTACTCAGGCTCCTCATAAGAACTTTCTCTTGAGAAAAGTGACATTCATCTCTTCCTAGAAAACTTACTTTTGAAGAGAGTTCGCAGGTTGCTAATATCCTAGGGTGCGAGAATGACCCATTCTCGCAGGCTGCCTTAAGCTAGGGTGCAAACTTCTCACACTGTGTTACATAGCTAGGGTGCAAACTTGCTCTAAAGCTTGGAAAAAGTTGAATTCTCGATGGTTCTAGAAGGGAATCTTCTAGAAGAATGGGTTGGCATTCGAATGGTTATCCTTGTACTAGATTCCCTGATATTGTGGGATCATTCTTATCCAAGTAACCATCATTATCTCCTATATATTGATGGAATTCTCATGGAAAAGGTTAAGCAAGATTCATTGGAGAATTGGTGAAAGAATTGTGTGAAGGACTTAGCTTGAACAGGAGCTTGGAGACTCTAGCAAGTCTATCAAGAGAATTTTATCTTCTTCATGCAAGGATTGAGCAAGTGTGTGTGTTGGAGACAAGATCCACCGAAAGGAATCTTGTGACATCAAGGCGATCAGGTTGTATCTTCTACTTTCGATTAATATGATACAGTGGCATGTCCTTTTGCCATAAAGTCATTTTCACTTTATTATGTAATACCTTGATCATACACATAGGTTGACAGTTGAATATATTTTTCTATCTTCACTTTGGTTGGTTTGTGTTGTCTTGGTCATGACCTCACGAGAGCACCGGAGCGAAGCGGGAACAATAGAGACGCTAGGAAGTGATACAAAGGTATGTTACTTGTTCCTTCCTACTAGCTAATTCATTGGTCAAAACTTAGGGAAAGAGTCATGTCCTATCCTGTTTTGTTCTAGATCCAGGTGGATCTAGGGAGATCTGTTAGTGTCCGCACCTACCGATTAGTCTGATAACAAAATTGGTGACTCCATTGGGGAAATAACCCGTTTTCTTTGTGGGTTTTGTTATTTTTCCTTGGCCATTTTCTCTTGCCTTACCTTTTTCCATTCATATCAATCTCTGACTCTTCAGGATACCCTGATAGACCCTCTGGGTCCAGAGGCCTCTTCAAATTTAGTGTCTTTTTCCAAAAATTTGTTTAGTTTCAAACATTCTTGCACTGCACTCCACAGTGGCCTGCGAGAATCTATTGAGTTCGCACTCTGATTTTAGGTCCAGTGCGAGGTTCTCGCACTCTACTCAAAGCTAGCCTGCGAGAATCACCTATTCTCGCACTGTGTAATACTCTCAGCCCGCAAACCCTTTTTTCAAAATTTTGGCTTTAAGACTTTTGCATGATCAACTGCCTAGATCAATATAGGTGCCTAAAAAGAGTCTCTTGGACCATTGGTTGATGTTTTTCTTGTCTTCATTTTTGTGCACAAACAGTCTTAGGAAATCAAAGCCTCTTCCTGTCACTTTTTCTTGACTTTCGTCTCTTGACTTTTCTCTGCAAAGATATACTCTCTGATTTTGGAATCTGAGTGTGCTTGTTTGGTTAAGGACCGACGATTAGTTGAAAGCTGAGCTTCTTTGTCTTTATCATTTGTTCATTATTTTAAAGATCACTTTTCTTATGCAATTGAAAAGACTAGTTTGGTCTTCTTGTTATTTTTGTTTCCATTGAAAGATTGGTTTGGGTTTTTATCTATTTCTTGTTCATTAGTTTTTGGTTTTCTTCACTCTCACCATCATGGTGTAGGTCCTTTTTGAAAAGTGAACAACGTTTTTCTTTCAAAAGCATTTTCATCTTCGAAAGTATTGAAAATCAATTGTTGAAATTATTAAAAAATAAACAATAGAGAATTGTTATTTTTGCGTGATTCATTGCAATTGAATTTTAAAGGAAATTGTGTATTGTAGTTCAAGGTTGATTTGGAAAAATTCTCTTTCCCTCCCATACATAGGATTCATTGAAAAAAAATTGATATATTTCATTCTCATCCATGAATCATTGGGTCAGAGTCTCATACAACATCGTCATCTCTGCTTCCTTTGAGTAACAACAGCTCTTAATAATACTGCGTAATTGTAAAATTTAACTAGTAACTCTTTTCTAGGGATCTATTACACCAACATTTAGCTAGGCTAGCACTTTGGAATAGGAAGAGAGATACACTCTCCAAAGCACAAAACACACACTAGCATCTTGTGTTAAGGAGTGATAAATTCCATTTACAACATATTGTCCTAGGAAGCCCTTCTCACACAAGGGTCAAACACGAGGTCGCATTGATATTGACAGAGTTACTCACCCTGCTTTGTTGATATCAGTGTAGATATTGCATGTATTACTAGGATAACTTGGAGGTATACCCACCATGATGAGTGGAAGCCTTTTGAGTTGATTTCGGGCTAGATACCATGCCCTTGCATGTGGATCAGACTGTTAACTGTCCCCCTAGGCTTTATTGTTGTTGGTGGTAACCTTAGTGGCCTATCTTTCTACGTTCTTACACAAGGTGACTGTGAAGGGGAAAGTCTTCACGGTACCTGGAATTGATGTTGGCCAAACTCACTCGGGTTCCTTGGAGGGTATACCCACAATTATGTGTGGGAGCTTGCACCAAGGTGTAAGTCTGTTAAGCAGGTCGTCAGCATAACTTTTCCACCCTAGCCCAATCCCTTCTCGTCTCGTTGTTGCAATGTTGGATTTCATCACCAACTAGTGACTTCGGAATTAGAAGGTCTTGTTTGGTGTTGCTTCCTTGATTTTGTTTACTAGCGCGTGATGTTTGTTTACCAAAGTTGACCATACGATTTTCTTCGTAAGTTTGTCACTCGTTTACAATAGCTCCTCCATGTCATTCACGTAGAATGCAAGGTTTATCTCCAGAGCATCTAGAAGGTTCTCAACCCTTGCCTACAAGTTCACCTGAGGGCTCTCCTCGACAAAGTGAAGTCCCAGTCGTCACCACGTCACAAGTGGAATGAACTGACTCTCTAGAACATTTTCGAATTACTAATACTCGAGAGGACTTTCGACTTCACCCTGATTCTGAGCGACCATTTATGCAACTAAATTCTTTCGGAGACTTAGTTGTTACGTCTTCTGGATCATCGGTTGGACTCTTTCCAGGCATAGAAGGCCAAGATCCTTTTTGGTCTACGGGTTTTTTTCGACGGGATCTTTTTGGTCCAGGCTCACCTGTGATTTCCAAAATCATCTCACCTGTGATTTTCGAAATCTCTAGCCCAGGGATAGTACCATTTACTACTGCTTATTATTTTCCTGGTACGGACACCCCACGATCTGACAACATCTTGACCATCCCTATAGAAATGGCCCATCATACAGATACTATGAGTGTTCACACCGGGTTTACCGTGGTTAGTCTCACCCCCATCAACACATTGCGAACACCCAGCATCACCCCAACACTACTACCTGGATACCATGCGTTGAATGCTTCCATTCCCACTCCTACGCAAACCCTATCTGGCTCTCCTGACGGTCCCTCTTCTTCTAGTCACTCTCTTCCCGCTTTTATTCCAACACTCCCTCAATTTTCTTTTGGAGGACCTGTCTCGTCCTCCACTAATAGTCTTAATCCTAGTGGCACTATTCCATCATTCACACCAACTTACCAGATTCCCATCGGTGGACAATTTCACCAAGGTGGTATGACTCAACCCCTTCTTAGAGAGCAAATTCTGATTGGAATGCAAATACCAATTGGAACACAACCCCCAATTGGAACGCTACCCCCAATTGGAACACCACCTTCAATGGAAGGACTGACCCCACCTTATGGAAAAAACATACCTCCGTCCTTGGCCCAATATTGGAATCAGTTGATACAACATCCTCCTCAATCGACTGGGGGGCAACAGTTTCCAGCTGCATCTTTGATACCCCCTAGTATGGGCCAACCATATTCAGGTACGTTCAATCCCATTTGGGGCTTGAATGCTCAAACTCATGTCACTGTTCTAAGATACAATCCCATGAGCTACTATCCTCTCCAACCACCACCGAATCTTTCTGGGTCTTCACATTATATCCAGACTGCTTATGGTCCTACTGGTTTGTTGATGGGGCTTCCTCCCCAAAGCCACCAGTACCTGTAGGTGACTCGACAGTTACCCTTTTTGGCCACTTTGGATATTTCGTATTTGTCAAGGATTTTAAATGATCCAATTTGTCACTCTCCCCAATGGCCTGCTATACTATCCAAGCTACCATCGAACATTCCTAAATTCGATGGCAAAATGGGAGAGGACCCGAACAATCACGTCATGACTTTTCAGCTCTGGTGTTCATCCAACTCGTTGATGGATGACTCTATTCATTTGCGTCTTTTTCAACGAACCCTCACAGGTTCTACTGTGAAGTGGTATATAGAATTACCCTAAGGTTTCTTCACTGACTTTAATACCCTAGCTATGGATTTCCTCACACACTACCAGTTACCAATCCGTTATGAAATGGGGACCGAGATTTTCAGTTCTTTCAAACAAAACAAATCCACTCATATATCCGATCACATTCATGAGTGGCGACGAAGACGACGTCTCATTAAACTTGAACTCCCCGATCAGTTGCTGGTAGAGTGGTTCACAAAATCATTTGTGAACGACATCAGTCGTGACATTGCCATGGGTGGAGTAGTCACGAAAGAGGAGGCAATAAGTCGTGCTCAATACCTTGAACTCGTTTACTCACAAACGGGTACCCTTTACGATTTACTACCTGACTTACCTCATCCTTCCACTTCCACCACTTCAACTACTCCAGCTTCTTTGCATGTAGCCGATAGTGTGATTGGCACTTTTCAGGCCCAACCACATTCCACCTCAAGTACCAACCCCAAACCTGCTTCTTCTAATTTTCAAAATGCTCTGCCTCCTACCCCTCCCACCGGCAAGACTTCTGAGGTAAATGCAGTTCAATCTACCCCAGCCGGTAAAAACAAATATAAAAAGGGAAGGGGTAAGAATAAGGAGGACAAAAATACTTCTCAAGCAAAGCGAACCAAAACTACACCTGTTGACGATAAGGATAAGCGCAAACCTCGATACCCTTGTCTTATCTGTAGTAATGATCACTACACAAAGGATTTTCCACGACGTGCCGAGGTCACTAAGTTCCTTCAAGGAGCTCCAAAACCACCTGCTTGGGTCATTTTGTCACAACCCTTACCATCTCAACAACAGGCTCAGTTGGTCATTCATGACCAACCCTCATCTTCTACTACATCCTATGTCTTGATGTGTACTAGCGATTCAAAGCAGAGCGACGTTGCACTCACTACTCGAGCCAAATATTATTCTCCCTCTAAAGAGAAGGTTGATGATCTACCTCCTTCCTTGGTACAACCTTCTCCCATGACTCCACCTACCAACGGTTCTCTTCATGTCGAATGAACGAGCCTCGATACAGTTCTTTAACCCCCCCCAAAGGGCGTCTTTCGAAACTCGGATTTCAATCCTCATGCTCGTGCTGCCCAGAACTACAACATTGTTGAAGACCTAGCCCAAGCACCTTCTACGATGTCAGCCCTCGAAGTCCTTCAAAGTTGTCCCACACAACAGAAGGCACTGCTAAAAGCTATTGGTGGAATCCATCCAACGGATACGAATTTAATAATTTTTGACTTGGAATATCACATTCCAAGGTTACCCCCTCAACTCACATTCCAGATCCAAGTGATTGTCTCTGACAAAAACATTTGTCGAACTATTATCGACGAGGGTGCCTCAATGTGTGTTATGTCTCTTACCTCCTGGAAAGCCATTGGCTCTCCCTCTTTGAATGAATCCTAAAATACTCTCAATGCCTTAAATGGATCCGATTTTAAGCCCTACAGTGTCCTTCCTTCATTGTTCATCACGTTAGAAGGAAAAATGGTCCAAGTCAAAGTGGAAGTCTTTGACGCTCCCCTTGATTACAATCTTCTGCTTGGTCGTAGCTAGATCGATTCCATGCACGCAGTTGTGTCGACCCTTTTTTGTGTGGTATGTTTCCCCCATCAAGGGAAGGTAGTCGCCATCGATCAATTAGCCTTCTTTAATTCCGATACCCATCATGGAAATGTACCGTTCATCGCTAAAACACCATCGGGTTATGAGAACGTCAGTGTAGGCATTTTAAAAGACTCTTCGTTAATGGGTACTTTCCCCATTCCACCACCCGATGTTCCACACTCGTTCGTTGCTTCAATCAACATGATCTCCACCTCGATTCACAAATTTCCTGCGTCTCATGACCCATGGATAGTACCTGACCCTAGAGATCATCTTCATTATGATGACGAAATGTCGTTAAGTCTGGTTCAATCTGCCTATCAGGCCATTCAATCGACAACTCCTTCTACCTCCTCTCTTAATGAGTTATCTCTAGATCCTTTCCATGTCATTTTTCCCACAGATGAGATGATCATGTATGTTATGGAGGACACCCCTTGGGATGGTGGACATCATCGTTCCATCCTCTTTCTGGAGCAACATACCATTGAGAAATTCCAACGGATCTCGACCCTGTCAACTGTTGTCGTCATCTCAACTGTTCCCGCGTCTGCACACGATGTGTTTTCTGAAGGGAACTTAAGCAATATCTCGCCCACTATTCCCCTCAACATATCTATCAAACCTGGAATTGTCAAAAATGTCCATATCGGAGCTTCGTGTTCCTCTGACGAAATCATCACCTACACATCCCTTTTCAAAGAGTTTCGTGACATCTTTGCCTAGAGCTACGAATAAATGTCGGGTATCGACCCTGAGATTGTGATACATGAGATCAAGACATACCGCGATGCTAAACCTATCCGGAAATTCCTTCGTCCATTTCACCCACGTAAAGTGGCTACCATCAAACTCGAAGTCGAGAAACATCTTAAAGCTGACTTTATTTATCCAGTGGCTCTCACTAACTAGGTTTCCAATCTTGTCCCGATCGACAAGAAACAAGGCACAATTCATTTATGCGTTGATTATAGGGATATCAACAAAGCTTGTCCCAAAGACAACTTTCCTACCCCCTTCGTTGATCAGATTGTCGACGATTGCACTGGAAGTGAAATCTTCTCTCTAATGTATGGTTTCTCTGGGTATAATCAAATCAACATTGTTCCCAAGCATCAACATAAGACTACTTTTATTTGTCCTTGGGGTACTTTTGAATATCGGAAACTCCCTTTCTATCTCAAGAATGCTGGCACAACTTTTCAACACGCTATGTCTTATGCTTTCCATGATATCAAGCACATCATTCAACCATATCTGGACGATTTACCTGCTCACTCAATGCGCCATGTCGATCATCCAACCCACCTTCGAGCCATTTTCGTCCACTGTCGGTTCTACCGTATACGTTTGAATCCTCATAAGTGCATTTTCTGCATGGAATCCAGCCAACTTCTAGGTTTTATTATTTCGTGTCAAGGGATCTGAGTGGATCCTTTAAAGGTTGAGGTGATCCTTAATCTCTCTCCTCCTTCTACACTTTGCCAGTTACAAATTTTGCAGGGGAAAGCAAACTTTCTTCATCATTTTATCCTAAATTATGCTGAGATAACTCGTGGATTTACGCGACTTCTAAAAAAGGAGCTTGAGTTCATATAGGATACCATCACCAACAATGCCTTCGAAGCTTTGAAATTGTCCCTAACACATGCTCCACTTCTCTTTCCCCCCGATTATAGTCGCGATTATTTCCTCTACCTTGCTACCTCAGATTACACCATTGGTATGGTTCTCGTCCAAGAGGATGATGCTAACGACGAACATGTTATCTACTACTTGATTCAAAGTCTAACGCCTACCAAAATCAAGTATTTACATGTCGAAAAACTGGCCTTGGCTACTGTCCACACCATCCAATGCTTCCGGCACTATATCCTCTCGCGCAAAACTACAGTGATTTATAACTGCAACCCTATGCAACACATTCTCACACGTCAATTGCTAGGGGGAAATTACTCCAAATGGATTGTGATACTCCAGGAGTTTGACTTGGAATTCAAACGCGCCAAGTCCAAGAAGTCCTTAGTGTTTACTGAGTTGATATGCGACTTTCCCTATTCTGAAAAGGAAAATGTAGAAGATGATTCATTACCCAATGAATCCCTTTTCCTCATCAGCTCTGATGATCTTTGGTATGGTGATATCATCCTATATCTCCAAACCCAGTCTTTCCATCCAACTTTGTCTAGTACTGACCGACATCAAATATGCTACCAAGCTCGTCAATATATTATCCTCGGGGATACTCTTTATCGTCGGGGGATTGACTCTGTTTTTCGACGCTGCCTAATGTTCGACGAAGTCGAGAAAGATCTAAATGACTTCCATTCTGGAGCATGTGGTGGTCATATGATTGGGTATGCTACTGCCCAGAAGATCTTATGAGCAGGGTATTTTTGGCCTTCTTTATTCAACGATTGCATAATCATCTTTCAAAAATGCCATGCTTGCCAGACCTATAATAACAAGATACAGTCACATCTTGCTCCTCTTCATCCTATGGTCTCCATTGGTCCCTTTGCAAAATGGGGCATCGATTTCATGACATGTCACCCTCACTCGACTGGGGGGCATGGATATATTATTGTAGCCGTAGATTACTTTACGAAATGGGCCGAGGCGACGCCAACATTTGACAACACTGGAAAGATCGCAGCATTATTCATTTTTAATCACATCATAGCTCGTTTTGGTGTTCCCCAGGCTATCGTCACTGATCATGGTAGCCACTCTAGAAACTTCATGATGTCTAAACTTACTGAAAAGTTGGGTCTTTGCGATGAAAACTCAACGCCCTATTACCCACAAGACAACAACCAAGTCGAAGCAATTAACAAAGTTCTCATGACTATGCTCCAACGAATGATAGGGATTCAAAAAAAAAGTTGGCACATGATGTTGTTTTCAGAATTATGGGCTTACCAGACATCCGTCAAGTCCACTACTGGGTTTATAACTTTTTGGTTAGTCTATGGTTTGGAATTCATTCTCCTGATTGAATGCAAGATACCCTCTTTAAAACTAGTTGTTGAACTCCTACCAAACACTTCTACTGAGGAAGAACGTCTCTTGTATCTTATGTGATTAGACAAAACTCGACGCGATGCTACCCTAGTCATAGAAGCTCATAAAAAACGTGTCAAGGCCCAATACGAAAAACATGTCAAGCCTCACATTTTCTTCGAAGGAGATCTCGTTCTCCTCTATGAACAAGATCGAGATATACTAGGAGCTGGAAAATTCGAAGCCATGTGGCGAGGTCCTTATATCGTTCAACGAGTTTTGGAAAAAGGGGCTTATGAGTTAGTAGATTATGATGGTATCCCTTTGAGTGAACCTAGGAATGGGTTGTACTTGAAGAAGTACTATGCATAAAATCATCTATGCACAAGTACTTGTATTTTTATTGTATCATACTTCTTGTGTGTTACTATAGCTTGTTTTCATCGTTATATGGTCTCTGCCCTTATGTGATGTTGTGTTTGATTTCCAGATGTCGGAGTCTTCACTACCCTATATTGGCTTCGCTGATGGCGCTAGCCGTAGTACTCAAAACCTTGCTTCCACTGCATGGGCAATTTATGCCCCTACAAACGAACTTGTCTCCTTACAAGGTGTGTGTCTTGGCCATGCAACCGACAATATTGCAGAGTATAGTGCCGTTATCGAATTGTTGATTGATGCTATCTCACTCGGAATCTGTCATTTGGTTGTGCGACTCGATTCGCAGCTTGTAGTACTACAGTTAAGTAATGTCTATACTATTCGAAGTCTTACTTTGTTATGGGTGTATTTGCGAATTCGTCTCTTGGAACGTTATTTTGATCATATTGAATATCAACGTATTCCTAGATGTCTAAATACATTAACTGATGCATTGGCTAACTATGTATTAGATAGACATTTGGATCATTTATAAATCAATCACATCAATTTTCACACAACACAAGATAAACCGGTAGAAGCCGTATGTATATATAACGATCAAAAGAGTTTTTTACAAAAAAGTTCTGTCCGAAGACCAAAATGTCAAAATTTGAAGCTCATAGCTTCTATAAAGTGACGTCATGGATGATGTTCATGGTAACACACGACTACCTGGGCTACCCTATGGAGCAGTCGACCAATGGACTCTGACACTCCTACTGTATGACACTGATAACATCGTTGAACCTCTCCAAGAGGCATGTCTGGAATATCTGCTGTCAAACCCTCTAGGTTTTATTCCACTACCTGATAATCCTCGGCATCCCATTGTGGCACTGGTGCTACCTCTCCTCGCCACCGAATAGGAGAAGTACTAGGAGGTCGGTAAGGTCCCACATTTGTGTCATCAAAAACCGAATTTTGTATTTAGTCTTTGGATGCACATATAAAAAACATTTGCATATGATAAAATTCACAAAAACATTTAAAAAGAAAAAAATGTGTACTTCTTACCTAGTTCATCCTCCAACAGGACTAAGTCTGGATCTCCTCAGAAATCCAACCTAGCATAAGCATAATCGTCGACCATCAACATCTGTGGTCGCAGCCAGTCGAAGAAGGTATCATCATACTTGATAATTGGTCCAGCTACGTGCCGGGCCATGAGCTGACACCATCTCAGCATTCTTGGATCCCTGGGAGCCGATAAATCCCACTCAACCTGCAGCCTCAGTAAGGGAACCCTCTCGAGAAAGAAAGACACTAACAAAGACCCGTACCCGAATTGCTTCAGGTCGCCTCGTCTGCATTTGGTCAACTGCCTTTTCATGCTATGAAGCACTGCATCTGCCCAGTTGAAAACCTGAGGTTCAATACACTCTATGGCATACTGAAGGTAACTCTGGAGTGCCATGTGAGGAGCAGAGCTCCCAACCATACGTGCAATGGTGAACAAAATAGTGTGGAGGGTCAAATCCCACACTCCCCAAATAGCTACTTTCCCTTTCTTCCTCTCTGCATCTGGAACACAGTGTAAGCGACAGTACTCACTCATGGGAAGCCCACCACCTCTGCTACTAGTCAGGCTCACGTGGTACCCATGCCATGAGAATCCTGTCAAGAAGTAAATGTCCTCGATATCCAAGGACAATGTGTGGACCCCTACATGAAATACTTTCTGATCGAGATCCCACATATGCACAAGGTACTCCAATAACCTGATTTGGGCCATCATGCCTGAGATACGAAAGTACCTCAGAAGACCATAGTTTCTTAAAGTGGCAATGGTGGGCAGATGATTTCCATCAATGGCATTATCTTCTTTGTGCTCCCTTTCACACCATTCTAGAACCATTTTGATGCCCAAATACCTGCATAAGAAGCACAATAAGAAGATTAGTAACTCTATTCACATTTTTGTATCTTTTCATTGGGATTTTTTTTAAAAAACTTTTATACTTTGTGGTTCTCATAGGTTCCCTTTAGGAACAGTGCAAGAACCTCGCAGGTCACCTGCGAGAATGACCCATTCTCGCAGGTCCCGTGTAGTTCCTGCGAGAATGGCTGAGTGCAAGAATGGCTCACAAAACCAACTCAAAAATGTGTTTTTACCAATGAAAATGAAAATTTAAATCATGAAAGAGTAGAGGACAAAGAGCCTACCTCACTGTCACTGATGGCTCGTTGAATGGATGCTCGTAACTCCTGCAATATGAAGTCAAATTTCGGGGGTAAAAGAGGGGTTTTGGGGCTCAAATAGTGGTAAAGTTGAAATGATATGGTAAAAAGAGTTTTTACTTCTTTATATTTACTTTTACCATGTTATTGAATTTTTATAATTATTTCTTTATTAAAACCTAATCCCCAATGCCCTTTGGAGTGTAACTTTTGTAGGCGTAATGACTTCGATGTTCATATACAGGGATGCAGACATAATTTTTCTTTTTCATCACATGTTTTGATTATTTTTTTTATGGTTTTTGTATAAAACCTCAAGCTTGATCTTTGTCCGTTCTCATGCTCAAAAATACATGAGAACGCGATTGAGCATACTTTTATCACTTTTTCGGGCTCAAAATGGTTATACGAAAAAGGAACCCCCCTGGAGTCCTCTTTAAGCTCTTTTCAGACTCTCTAAACATGAAAAGATAGCCGAGCGACCTTGCTATTTTCACACTCGATAAAGTATTTGAAGAAAGCATCTGCTGGGCGATAATTTATCTCTTTTTTGGTCTCATCAGACTATTTTACGAAAAAGGAATTGAGAGAGTTCTCTTTTAAGTGTTTTTCCAGACTCTATAATCATGAAAAACCTTCAAGTTTTCTATCTTTGGACTCGTTAATAAAACATCGACAGACCCGTCATCGGACCGAACCACTCCGTCCTAGGGTTCGTTAAACATACTCCGAAGGACTTATCCAAAGGATAAGCTTATATCAACAAGCACATGTTATCCTCCTCAAGCTTGCATAAAAATAAAGAGGTACTCGCCAAAAATGGTGGGGGAAAATTTGGGAAAGGGATATGTTCTCATCTTCATATTGATTGGTAGTAAGTGTCACTCTTGAACATGACACCCCCTATTCATTATATTTGAAGCCGGTTTGGGAAATCCATTTGTCTCTCATTCGATTTGCTACAAGGTCATACCCTGTGTCGTCACTGAGTCAATGCTGCCAAATCATTAGTCATGTTGTTCATGTGTTCAAGAGAAGTTCATCTGAAACCTCTATTGAGTCAGCCATCTGCAGTTGTCCATTCTCTCCGTGTCGGCCTTCCCTATGTCTAGTCCAACTTACATCATACTCTATTTCACCTTCAAAATCTGTTACTCATTTCGTGTCATTGATGGGGGATACATCAAGGCCCTCCTGTGACAAGTTTTGTTTCGTCAACTTCAGCTCATTATCCGGAAACAAGACTTAGAAATTCTTTGGTACCTTGGAACTTGCATGCCTCAATGGCATGTTTCCTTGCTTTTGACAGTGGGTTTACATCATTGACCCCTGATCGAAAGATTCCATTAGATGTTCGACCTCAACTCATTCATTCACACTCGATGGATTGTACTAGCATACCTTGGGAGTCATTGACATTAATGGTGATTTCCCTCGCACTTGTTAACAATTTCATCAATGACTGGTAATCAAGTGGTTTCTGCCATGTTCGACTTCAACACATATAATCACATGGTTAGATCCATACTTTTGGGCGACAAGATTGAAGACCCTGGATATCTTTTCTTTTTCCATGTTGCGATGGAATATGTATAATTTGCGACACATAGATCCACTTTGTATGTCTCGTGGCTATGTCATCTCAATTTGATTTTTCTCGCATAGATACAAAGTGTATTCTTGGTGGCTATGCTATATTTTGACGGCATGGATCCACAATGTATGATTGGTGGTCATGACCTATGTATATAATGTCATCCATTTGTGATTTGAGCATGGGAATGCCTACCTCCGAATTAGTATATTTGATATTCTACAGATGCTTGGTTGTTCGCAGGTTTCCGATTAGGTGTGCTCCTGGTTTTTGACACACACATGCAGTTTACAAAGTCTTTCGATTATCATTAGTTCTAGCCTCATACTTTGGGTGGCATTCTGTTACCCATGATTTTGGTCAATCTTGATGGTGTATTGATGATGGAGTACTCAGGCTCCTCATAAGAACTTTCTCCTGAGAAAAGTGACATTCATCTTTTCCCAGAAAATTTACTTTTGAAGAGAGTTCGCAGGTTGCTAATATCATAGGGTGCAAGAATGATCCATTCTCGCAGGCTGCCTTAAGCTAGGGTGCGAACTTATCACACTGTGTTACATAGATAGGGTGCGAACTTGCTCTAAAGCTTGGAAAAAGATGAATTATCAATGGTTCTAGAAGGGAATCTTCTAGAAGAATGGGTTGGCAATCGAATGGTTATCCTTGTACTGGATTCTCGGATATTGTGGGATCATTCTTATCCAAGTAACCATCTCATTCTCTCCTATATATTGATGGAATTATCATGGAAAAGGTTAAGCAAGATTCATTGGAGAATTGGTGAAAGAATTGTGTGAAGGACTTAGCTTGAACAAGAGCTTGGAGACTCTTGCAAGTCTATCAAGAGAATTTGATCTTCTTCATGAAAGGATCGAGCAAGTGTGTGTGTTGGAGCCAAGAGCCACCGGAAGGAAGCTTGCGACATCAAGGCGATTAGGTTGCATCTTCTACTTTCGATTAATATGATACTGTGGCATGTCCTTTTCCCATAAAGTCATTTTCACTTTATTGTCTAATTCCTTGATCATACACATAGGTTGACAGTTGAATATATTTTGCTATCTTCACTTTGGTTGGTTTGTGTTGTCTTGGTCGTGACCTCATGAGAGCACCAGAGCGAAGCGGGAACAACAGAGACCCTAGGAAGCGATACAAAGGTATGTTACTTGTTCCTTCCTACTAGCTAATTCAATGGTCAAAACTTAGGGAAATAGTCATGTCCTGTCCTGTTTTGTTCTAGATCTAGGTGGATCTAAGGAGATCTGTTAGTGTTCGCACCTACCGATTAGTCCGATAACAGAAGGAAATAGAAGAAGAAGCATAAAATGGGTCCAAAGTTATGAGAGGGAGATAAGAAACATAAAGAGTTTATGGAAAAATTTAAAAAAAATGTATTTTAAAATTATGAGAGGTTTTTTCAATAAATATATGAGAGATTTCATAAAAAATATATGAGAGATTTCATTAATAAAGTTTAGAGATAATTTTTTAAAAATAACTTTAAAAATATAAAATATAACATAAAAAGTATGGGACTTATATTTCAAAACCATCAAAATATATATCTTTTTATAAAAGTGTATAAAGGTAATGTTTTTCTATTATTACAAATTAGTTATAATAGAATTATGATAGGATTAACTCAAGTGAATGAGTGCCATTTTTTGTTCAAATGAGGTTCTGGGGGAAAAGTACTCGGGGCAGGAAAAAAAATGATAAAACAATAAAATATTGGTTAGGAGGAATTATTAAAGATATAATCACAACTTATCATATGGTACAAAAAGATAAAAGATAACATATAGGAAATCAATTACCTTAGTGAATATATAATATTTATTTATGAAAAATTAGTATAACTTAGAAAAATCCACATCTTCCAATAGTAATATGTTATTTTTGTTTTAAAATATAATGTATATGTTTACGTTAAAATGTTAAAATGTTGGTTTAGTAAATTTTTTTTGAAACAAATTTGTAGAATTTTGGATAAGGATCACTTCTTGTGGGCCACTATTTTTGCATATATTTTAATGTTTTTTTTTTGTTTGTTAATTTGTGTGGGACCTGTTGGCTACGCAGTTAACTTGTCGCTTGAGAAACCGTGACTCAGGGGCATCTAAGCCATCAAAATCACCCGGGGATTGCACCCGGCCTGAGCCACACCAACCCTTAACATGGTTGGATTTTTTGTCCCCGCAGGTTTCGATCCGGTGACTTTAACAACATGGAGTGGCTTAACAACACACTCCATCACCAAATGTCCTACACCTCGGGGACAACATATATTTTAATGTTAATCTTATATTTTTAAATTAATAAATTCAATCAAGCCTTAAAATTATAAGGACAATTGTTAAGACCGTGTTTGAGGGTCTTAACATAACATAATCGATCATGCTTTTTAGTGTGTAGTTCTTTGTGTTGGCACCAGAAGTCACCCCTAGATTGTGGTAGAGGTAAGCCTCATACCCATCATAATTTTATGTCATAGGTTGGTTATAAGAGGGTCAAATGGGTGCAATCTTGAGATAATATCATCTTAACACAAACAAAATGGGATGATATGTATAAGCATGTGAGGTCTTGGTTTAATTCCAATCAGTAGGTTGTAGTAAGGGTGAGTACGAGGAAGACTTTGGCGAGAAAATGTTGAGTTATGTCGAAGACATCAGGTCTTCAAGCATTGTAGGAGGAAAATTTAAACACAAGATCTACTTGAATTCAAATCTTAAAGGAGCCGAAAGGAATTATAACAACACTATAATAAAAATTTCATCATAATGCAGTCACAATAATTCAAGTTAATCAGTCAATCATGAACTCTTTCATTATCAGAGAAAAACAAGAGGGATCAAGAAAGTTGACTATCATTATGTTAAGAACCAAATATCAATATAGCATAGAAAAACATCAGAATAAGTACTCAATGCCTTGAAAAAGAGATAATTTTAGATAATAAGCCTCTACGAGGGGGCAACCTCCTTTTTCCCCACATAAATGTTCAAGTACCATATGATTCCAAATGAAAATGTCTCCATGGTATATATAGGAGACTAGGAAGTATAATTACAACTAATGGAATAAAGCCGACATAAATAAAATAACGTTACTAATGTAATATGCCCCAATTAAGGGGTAATGAGCCAATATTAGGGCTTAACATTCCCCTCCCCTTCAGACAAGTGTTGTCTGCAATGCTTGAGTAACTTTGGATGCTTTTGTATAAAAGACTCATCTTCCCAATTGGAATCTTCAGCCAGTAGTTTCCTCCATTTAATGAGATAATCTGAAATGGTTCTATTCCTTAGCTAGCGAATTCTTGTGTCAGTGATGGCTTCAGGATCCAATATGACTTTTCCTTCCTTGTCAAGTTCTGGAAATATAGTTTGAACTGGGATATTGTCGCCTATAACCTTCTTTAAGCATGAAACATGGAAAACTGGGTGTACTTGTGAAGATGTAGGAAACTCTAATTTGTATGCCATAGTACCAATCTTTTGCAACACCTTATAAGGGCCATAGTACTTTGGTGATAATTTATTATCCTTCTTGGCTTACTTGAGGGACATCTGTTTGTATGGTTGTAGTCTTAAAAACACCCAATCCCCTACTTCAAAACTTCTTTCACTACGATGTTGATCTGCTTGTTGTTTCATGTGATTCTGTGCCATGGTCAGGTTGTCCTTTAATATTTGGACGACTTGTTGTTGATGCTCGATGTGATATTTCACTGCTTGAACCTTAGATTTTTCTTTTAGAGAAGAAGTGATGGAAGGAGGGTGGTATCCATAGAGTGCCATAAATGGTGTCATTTTTGTTGCAGTATGAAAGGAAGTGTTATACCACCATTCTACCAAGGGTAACCATTTGAACCATTATGTTTGTTTATCAGAGACAAAGAAACGAAGGTGGCCTTCCAGACATTTGTTCACTATCTCAGTTTGTCCATCAGATTGAGGATGATAGGTTGAGCTATGAGCCAATTGAGTACCCAAACAAGAAAATAATTCTGTCAAAAAATGTCCAGTGAATATGGGATCTCTATCAGTTACAATAATCTTTGGGTTGCCATTTAGCTTTTGAACTGTCTCCATGAATGCGGTGGCAACTGTACTAGATTTGAAGGGATGAGAGAGTGCAAAAAAGTGTGCATACTTGGTCAGTCTATCAACAATCACCATGATGAAACTCTTTCTTTCAGACTTCGGTAACCCTGTGATGAAATCCATGGAAACTTCCTCCCAACGCTGACTTGGGATGGCTAATGGTTGTAAAAGACCTAGGGTCTTAATTGTTTCCACCTTATTTTGCTGGAAAACCAAACATTCTGCCACAAACCTTTGAACATCAATTTTAAGGCCATCCCAAAAAAAATCCTTCTTGACTCTATGGTAGGTTTTCAAAAATCCCGAGTGCCCTCCTACTGGAGAGGTGTACAATTCCAATAGTACCTTTTGTTTGAGTT
>ML786603.1:203757-242506 GCA_009831015.1 Picea engelmannii | reverse complement strand
GGGTTTGTGTAAGTCCTTTCCCTTGAGTGGTCAACTTTCAAAAGCCAGGGGCCTTCCTTCTTGCATTAGGACAACACCAATTCCATTTCCCGAGGCATCACATTCCATAATAAAGGTTTTTGTGAAGTCTGGAGTGGTCAAGGAAGGAGATTTGCACATCACCTCTTTATGTTGTTCAAAATCTTTAGTTGCCTCTGGAGTCCATGAAAATGCATCCTTCTTAGTTAGTGTCGATAAAGGTGCTATTATTCTTCCATAGTGCCGAACAAACTTGCGGTAGTAACCTGTCAAACCCAAAAATCCTCTAAGATTCTTTAATGTTTTGGGAATTGGCCAGTCCATCATGGCCTTAATCTTGTTAGGGTCTATCTTGACATCTTCATGAGATACAATATGACCCAAATACTCTACCTCCTTCACTCCAAAGAAACATGTGGATGGTTTGGCATATAGTTGTCACTCCTTTACTAGTTGTAGCACCTTGTCAACATGTCACACATGATCCTCCCAAGACTTGCTAAAGATTAGTATATCATCAAAAAATACTAACACAAATTTTCAAAGGAAGGGCTTGAAAATGGAATTCATCAACCGTTGGAAGGTGGAAGGTGCATTTGTAAGGCCAAAAGGCATGACCAAAAATTCATAATGGCCTTCATGAGTTCAGAATGTTGTTTTTGGGATATATTCTTGCTTCATTCTAATCTGATGATACCCTGAACGAAGATCCAATTTTGTGAAATAGATTGCTCCATGTAGTTCATCTAACAATTCATCAATGATGGGAATGGGAAACTTATCTTTAATAGTGATCTTGTTGAGCTCTCTATAATCTGGACACATATACCATGAGCTATCTTTCTTGAATACCATTACCACTGGTGCAGAGTAAGAACTTTGGCTAGGTCTAATAATGTCGGCCTCTAACATTTCTTCAACCATGCACTCAATTTCACTCTTTTGGGCATAAGGGTATCCATATGGCATGATGTTAGGAGGAACACTCCCAAGAATCAGGTGAATTTCATGATCATGATTTCGAGTGGATGGAATACCTTTGGGAATATCTTCAAATACTTTGGAATACTTATTAATGATCCCTTGGATATCTTGAACAATAGATGGCTTAGATGTTTCAACATATAGTGATCATAGTTGTGCAGTAACTCCTTGATGCCCCTTTTTCAATAATTTTGTCATGCCATTAGAGCTTATCACCTTACCAGGTTTCCCTGTGATACCTCTTAACTCAATTTCTTTTCCTTCCAATGAAAATTCCATGAAAAGTTCTTGAAAATTAAAAGCCATTGTTCCTAATGATTATAACGATTGGATTCCTAGTACAACATTAGCACCACCCATGGGTATAGCAATCATTGGACTATTCATTACATATTTCCCCATAGTAAGATTGATCTTATTGCATTTTCCTGGGCAATTTATAGTTCCTCCATCTACAATCATTACTTGAAACTCTGGTGCTAGATATACAAAGCAATTGAGAGCTTTGGCTAATTTATAGTGAATGAAATTATGAGTACTACCAGAATCAATTAAGATTATTACCTTTTTCTTTTTGATGTATCCTTCGATCTTGAGGGTTTGAGGAGTGCTAATTCTATTCAATGCATTACACGATATCGTGGGAGTCAACTCTTTAGACAAAATTGCTTCTACGTTTTCATATTGAGTTGGTTCTTGTTCTTGTTCTTCTTCCTCTTCACAATCTATGTAGAATAATTTCTTCTCACCACACTTAAGTCCCTTACTCTACTTGTTGTCACAATTAAAGCATAAACCTTTTTCTTTTCTTTCCTCCAATTGTTGAGGTGTCAACCTTGTAGGTTGAGGTGTTTTAGAAGAAGGAGCATTATTCTTTCTATAGATGTTAGGATTGGTCCTTCTAGTAGCCATAGCCATATCTTTACTTTCAACATTTCTTGCCACCCTAAATGCATTCTCCAATGATTTGGGTTCCCAAAGGTGAATGCCATGTTGAATGTTATCTCTTAAAGTTCCTATGAATACATCAATCAAGTGCTCATCTGGAATATTTGTTACCTTTATATTCAATCTTTGGAAGTTCTCAATGTGCTCTATAACTGAACCCTTTTTCTTGAGATTTATCAATTGGCTAAAGAAGGTATTTCTCCTTGTATCCTCATAGTGTGCTATCATTTATTCCGTGAAAATTGTCCAAGTGATAAGTGATTTGCGAGAAAAAATCCATCTATACCATACAAATTGATTGGGTTCTAAATATAAAGAAGTAATCCATACCTTTTGTGTATGTGGCACATTATGTAGGTCAAAGAATTTCTCCATCTGAAGTATCCATGTGATAAGGTCCTTTCCATCAAACTTCCTCATATCGATCTTAGGAACGTGGTTGGTATTCAACCCAAGGTTAGAGTTTTTCCATTCTTGATTCACCTTCCTTGTGTCCTCATCATGAATTTCATGGGATGCATTTTCACTTTCAAGTGTCCTCTCTGTTACGAAAATTTTTAAATACTTCCATGATCTCCCCTTTTAAATTGTCCATCTTAGTATTTATTGCCTCAAAATTAGATTCTGTTGATTCACCTTCCAATCGCAAGCCCGAAAGTGTTATGGCAACCACTCTATTCATGCACTTTTTGCACCGGATCCCATTCCAGGAGCACACGTTCTGTGAGTTTTGTGTTGTCCAGTTGAGAAGGGATTCATATGGATCGGATATGAATGCATCTTTGAAGGACAAAAGCATGTCCACTTCCCTTCTATCATGAAGTGCATCGATGGATGATGTCAATTCAGACTCCTCTAGTTTGAGTCCAACTTTGTTCAAAACAGATTCACCGGGTTGAAAAAAAGTACTTGCACCTGGCATGGGGTCCAACAGATAAATACAGGAGGAATTATATGGCTTCATGGAGGAAGTCATAGATGCAACATCTAGAGTTACCAAATTTGCCATCATGGCAAGCCACACAACCATCATTGACACAAAACCTTTATCCATTTCTCTATCAATGAGTTTCCTTAGTGCGATATGTAAGGCACATATAAATAATACAGGTCTTCCGTCATTAAGAAGTCTAGAAGCAATAGAAAAAACAAAGAAAGACAAATCATTCCACATTGTCATGGAAATTAATTGTCTCTATTGACCGAGAGTCTAGACATACCATATTGATCAAGAGTCGAGACGTGCAATTGCCTAATGGGTGTGCCAAGTTGAATGGAACATGTCATATAAAATTTATGTCTCTCCGTAATTGAAGGATGTTGAGAAGAAACACGAAAATACAAATTGCCATATTCCATGGGACATAAAGGTGGACTACCTATGGAAATTGATATTTTAGGTTGAATTTGGATTGTGCATTGTTTTTGAATGGGATACTCATTAATTTGATGCGATGTGGAATTTATTGGGCATTATTGATATGCAATTTATTGGTATAAATGGGATGTTTTATTTGCCTGGGTTAGTGATGGGATGCATGGATGACCATTGTCATTGTTTTGGATTATCCTTCCCACATTGTTCGTCCGTCATCATATTGTCATCCCATCCATGTTTATGGGAAGCTTTCCATTAACGAGAGCTTGGGTCTCTCTAGGTCATAAAATTTATTTACCAAAGTATTCTTTGAACAAAAGTTAGAAAAGCAAGAGGAAAGGATGATAGAGCTAGTGAAAGTTGTCCTATATCATATTTAAATTTTTTTGGGAAAGTATAGATGGAATTTTGGATGATAAAGCTAGTGACCATTGTCCTACATCTTATTCAAAAAATCCTAGGAAAGCATGGATGGAAATTTGAGTGTCTTGACTAGGCCTTCCAAATTCTTCAAAGATTCCTTCATCTCAACATCTATTGTTGAGTGGTAGAGAATGATAAAATAATTTGAGGAAAATCCAGTGTTACAATGACCATCAATTGGTATCTATGATTTAGTGTTAACATTGAGCATTGTAGTGTGAAATGTGTTAGGTGATGAAAGCACTTATATGGTTGGAAGCATCATTGAACAAATTCTTGAGAGCATTTTTTACTAAGTCTTTGGATTTTCCCAATTCTAAATACCCCAGAGACCGTGTAAGTACTTTGAGGAGGAATAGCCATGAATATGGAAGTAATGAAATTTATGGAGAAACCATGGTGGGATGCCAATAGCTTGGCGAACTCAAAGAGAGGGGTGAGATTCCCCATTGCCACCGATGGAATGATTGCTATGTGAGGCTTTCTTTCATCCATTCTTCATGCCAATGGCATCCACTACTACATTGCAAACCCATAGTGCAAAGAGTACAAAAATAGTAGTCTATACAAAACTAGAACTGGAGACTATTGGCACAAACCCAGAGATACCCCAAAACCAAACCCAATCATGAACAGGGATCTTGACTTTTTGTTAATGTTTTTATTTATTTTCTAAACAAAGACAACTTTTTTAATAAACATAAACAAGATATTATATTAATAATATATAGAGGGCACATGCTTTTGGATCCTTGACCATTCCCATAGGCTATACTCTTTTTCTTTCACACAGACTTCCACATATACTTATGCACCATATTTGGACTTATTTTACTTGGTGAAATGATAAATGCTAACCTCTTTTAGTCCTAATAAAAAATTAACTATATGTGGCACCCTACATTGTCATGGTTTCTTTAAGAGGGGATACCATCCTAGATTGCAAGCATTGTAACACAAAATGACCATGAGTCTAGGTTGTGAATTTGTTCTTCAAAATAATGGTTGGTCTATTGATCTCCTTGTTAACCTCGTGCTCAAAACAACTTCTTGGGCTCATTCTATAAGCTTACAAAAAACATTGGCTATCATTACTTATCCTAGAGAAGAGGGAGTGATGCCAATGAAAAGAAGCTATACATTTACTCCATCGATGTTTAGTCTTCATCGCTACTTGTAGTGCCCTTGCTCGACCCATACTCCTCTATATCAATATCATCCTTGTGGTATTCACTCATGCTAAGAATAGATCTCCTATATGTTCAACAGAGGTGTATCCACCACTATTTTCCTTATCTGTTGAATCAAATCCTGAGTGCCACACTAAATCTTTTCTCCATGTACTCTATTTTGAATTCTACCGTATGCAATTTGTTGCTTCATTCCTCAATCTCACTTTCATATGTTCATGGGTCATTATGACATTGCCCGCTCCTTAAATTGAGTTTCTTGATAATGCCATATATGTTAACTTGTCCTCTAGAATAACTACCTTCTCTTTCAGCATAGTGACTTGTTCTTCCATTACCATTACTTGGCTCAATGCATTTTTAGTGCAATTTTATTTGCTACAAAACTATTCCAATCCTTGATTAGAGTTTGAACAAGTCTCCTCATTTTTTTTTGGAACTTAAACTTCTTTTCCACAACTTCTATGAAGTTTGGGCTACTCCCTTCCCCATTTTTTTCCACAACATCAAATCACAAAGATAACACTTGTACTTCTTCACACATGAGACATGATTTCTCATCTTGAAGTGATGCCAATGATATTGTCTCATTAAATCACTGGATTTTCAAAATGCTTTGCACTAACTCAATTATCCACATGAACAAGGTGACCCGCCTCCTCATTAAATGACATCACCTTATCAGAGATTTTGATTTTAATGTAAATCCATGATTATATTTTGTTGAAGTTTATGCACTCAGAGAATATGTACTATTCATCATGTAGGGATGGTTAAATTTGGAGTCCCAGTAGCTCTTGAAATACTTGATATTATCTTTTAATACATAATAAAGGCATTTATCTTAAGCTTGCATATATGTTGTTTTATTGGAATAATAGCAATGGCTCCATGCAAAATTGATTCTTACTTTACCACCAGGGTTAGTGACAAGACTCTAGCCCCAACTTCTAATGAATCAAGTTTGAGTGTCTATCATTACTCCCATGAAAACCAACAAAAAAAAAAGACATGAATCTTTAACCTAAGTTGATAAGTTTCCCATTGGCATATCCTATTTCATATTGTAGAGTAGTCAATGTGTTTTATAATTTTGCTATGTTAGGAGGACTTCATTTTACATATAATAGTCATCAATTTGTTTTAATACCACAAAAAAATATATATTTGTATTTTGAAATACACAACACCCTATGTGTGTATGTGATCTATGACAATATCTATGATAACTATTGATAACTTTTTTTCTTCATTCAATCTATGAAATTCGACTAATAGTTTTTAATTTTAATTTTGGTTAGGTATTTATGAATTTTCAAATTTTTTTAATGACTTTTTTACTTCATTCATTTATGAGATTCAACAAATACTTTTAATTTTAATTTTAATTAAATATTTATGAATTTCATATATAATATCATTTTTCACATTTTTCAATATATTCCATTTTTAAATGTAATGTTCTATCAAATCTTTGTTAAATGATCCTTCCACTTTACTCAACTCCTTTTTCAAAATCTATTTATAATAATTTATCTTATTTAATATAATATATTTTTTTAAATCCTTAAAAAAATAACTATAAATTATATTTATGAGATTGATGATGCTCCCACTTTACCTTAACTCCTTTTCAAAATGAATTTATAATAATTATGTTATTATATGTATTATATTTTTCTAAATCTTCGAAAAACTAACCATAAATTATTCTTATGAGCACGATCCTTCCATTTTGCCTCAACTCCTTTTCAAATTCAATTTATAATAATTTATTTTATGATACATATTATATTTTTCTAAATCTTTGAAAAACTAACCATAAATTATGTTTATGAGCTGGATGATCCTTCCACTTTCCCTCAACTTCTTTTCAAAATCAATTTATAATAATTTGTCTAATCATATATATTAAATCAATTTATAATAATTTATTTTATCATATATACTATTTTTTTTTAAATCTTTGAAAAAAAAAATCATAAATTATGTTTATGAACTGGATGATCCTTCTACTTTGTCTCAACTTCTTTTCAAAATCAATTTATAATAATTTGTCTAATTATATGTATTACATTTTTCTAAATCTTTAAAAAAACTAATCATAGATTATATTTATAGATGATTCTTTCACCACTTTTCTTCAATTCCTTTTCAAAACCAATTTATAATAATTAATATTATTATATATATTCTATTTTTCTAAATCCTTGAAAAACTAACCACATAATATGTTTATGAACTAGATAATCTTTTCACTTTACCTAAACTCCTTTTCAAAATCAATCTATATTAATTATCTTATATATGTTTAGTGGGTACCAATTGACCCTGGCAGGCACGGAATATGACTTCCTTTAAAATATAATAATACATTTTCCGGGATCATGTTTCCTCCCTGTCAAAATTACAACTTCATCTTGTTATGGAAACAACTAAATAGCAGATACATACAATGTCAATGTATTTACTTTTGTCAACATTATTTACTACTCTTAAATCCGAACTACTCTCGCCCTTGCTCAAACCCCGGAAAACTTATTACAACGATAACTAAAGGATTATAGCTCTTTGAAATTTATTTTGATACCTCAAAATGCTTACTAAAGGATTTGATATTTATTTTTTTACTTTACCTAAATGTTATTTATTATAATAATTTCTAAATTATTAAGTATTTTATTAACATTTGTTTTTATTAGATTAATTTTGTTTGTTGTAAATTTGTTAAGTTCTTTTGTTGAGGGAGGTAAATCAATTTTTAAAGGTTCAATAATTTTTTTTCCACTAAACAATTAAGAAATTTTATTAAGTAAAACAAAATTACTAAACAATTAAGAAATTTTATTAAGTAAAACAAAATTACAATATTTGTATTGAGTAGTATTTTAGTTTGCCTAAAAAAACCATATATAGAGACTTAATAGTTTTCATTAGATTCTATTGAGTAGTTTATGTAAGTCAAGAAAATTTGTCTTGTTTCTATCACTATTGTGTAAAAATCTCTTCCCAAAAAAATTCAGCTTTAATATTCTTCATAAATATGATTATAGTTCTCAAAAAGTTTCAAAAGTTTACAAGGGCTGAGATCATTGTTCCATAATCTCAAATAAAGTAAAAAAAGCTAAAACCAAGGTTCATGAGGATAAGAAGAAACTTGTCCTTGAGAGGATTCAAAGATTTGCTAGATTCTTTCGTGCAATTCCAATCATTCTTTGGAAAGCTTGTCTGCTTTTGTATTTTTGTCCTTGTAGACATGGAAAAATTAGAGATGAGTGAAAGTTGTTTGCAAATTCTTGATATCTTGAAATAAAGGCTAGAGCATAAAATTTCTCAGCGTGAACTCTCCTTTCATTCATTGAATGACTAAAAGCGAGTCTCCATGAATTTGAATTTGTGAAACTCCTCTTTTGAGGGCTAGTAAGAGGACTAGTTTAAGAGCCATAAGTTCACTAAAAAAATTTGTGGCCTGTTTGATTCCATCTTTGAATGACATGGTATCATTTGAGGAGAGGAATATGATTTCCACCCCACCTCTGGATGAAGTACCTTGTGAAGCTCCATCAAAGAAATCCCATGGAATTTTTTTGTTTGTGTGACTTGTTGAAATTCGATTATGAGGTGGAAGAGAGAAAAATTGAAGATAAGCATTTAGGATGTTGAGGGCTTGGGTGGCACATTTGAGAGACAAGGTGTCGATACCCTCGAATAGTTTTGTGTTTCTGGCTAGCCAGATTCCCCAAACATAAGTGAGGGGGAGAGCTTTGTACCTCTTGGTGCCCTTGTTTTGACACCATCTTTTGAGAGCCTTCTTTAATGGTGTGCCCTTCCCAAGTGTTATGAAGTCTTCTTAATCCTTCTATTTCTTTCCAAACTTGTTGCAAGAAAGGGCAAGAGATGATGAGATGGGAGTTGGTTTCTAAATCTACTTTACAAAGACAACATATACTAGGTCCTTCGAAGCTTCTTTTTTGGAGGATATCCCAAGTAAGCACCCTATTGTTGAGGAGGAGCCACATGAATGTTTTTTTATTTAGCAGAGAATTTAAACTTCTATATGGGTTTCCACCACCATAGCAGTGGATTGTCAGTTCCTTCTAATGTTAGGGCCTTGTATCCAACCTTCAGTTTGTAACCCCTAGAGGGGTTCAGAGACCATATAACTTCATCTTCCTTATAATTCAAATTGATACTATATTTTGTAAGGCTTTCAATGTAATCCTTCCAAACATATGCAAATTCCTCCCTAAGATCCACCTTGCTCCATGAGAGGCATTGTTGTTGTCGATTATTCACTAAAGGGTCCCTTGTTATATGCCTCAAAGTATGGTATCCTTTGAACTTGAGTTCATGTATGAGGGGAATTGGCAATTTATAAGAGTACTCCTTTCCAATCCATGGGTCTAGTCCTACCTAAACCTTCTCCCTCTTTCCCACTCTCTAAATTGACCATTTCCCAATCAAGGGGAAAGCCAAAGTAGTTTATTTCCAAATTATCAATGTGTTTTTTTTAATGGGGGTCCTTACTCAATCCTCAATGGATTTTGGGGCAAGGTATTTTTCCTTTATGAATTGTACCCATGGTCCTTTTCCTTGCAAAAGCCTCCAGATGTTCTTTGTAGCGAGAGATTTTGAGAAATTGAAAATATTTTTGAGCCCCCACCCTCCTTGAAATTTTGGAATTGCTAGTTTCCTCTATGAGACCAATGCCATTCCCTTTTTCTCTCTTGCCCAAAACCAAATGAATATATAGCATAATTCCTTGATCTATTCTAGAACACCTTTCGGGATCCAGGTGAAGTACATTCAGTAAACTCGGATAGCCTCAAGGAAAGATTTGACCTGGACCGGATTTCCACCATGAGAAAACCATCTATTACACTATTGATATTTTTTCAATCTTGGCAATAAGCCACTACCAGTCACCTTTAAGATAAAATTTATCTTTTAAATGAAAACCTAAATATTTGAAACTAGTATTAAATTCAATTACAGTAAAGGACAAGTGCTAGGATATATATATGTTTTCTACCTTAAGAGGCCCTACTAGGATATCATTGATTTGGTTGGGTTGATATTCATGTCAGTGTCTTCATATAAGAGATCCATGATCTCTTTTAGCTTGTCCACCATTCTTTTGGATCCATCGTAGAAAATAAGAATATCGTCAACAAAGAGTAAATAAGAAACATGACAAGAGTTTCCTACCTGAATACCTTTGAAGGTGTCATTGGTTGAGGCTTCCCTGAGAGACCTGCTAAGCCCTTTTACTACTGAAAGAAAAAGGAGTGGGGATAATGGACATCCCTACATGATTCCTCTTTTAGGTTTGAAAAAGGGTGAGGCTACTATGTAATGGAAAGTTTCCTTTATTTCAATTGACTATCAAACAAGCTACTTTTATTAAAAAAAACAAAGATACATACAATGCTAATGTGTTTACCTTTGTCAGCATTAATTACTACTCTTAAATCTGAGCTACTCTCATCGTTGCTCAAACCCTGAAAAGCTTATTACAACGATAACTAAAGGATTATAACTCTTTGAAATTTATTTTGCTTCTGGCTCATACCTCAAAATGCTTATTACAACGAAAAATAAAGGATTAGATATATATATTTTTACATTACCTAAATTTTATTTATTATAATAATTTCTAAATTATTAAAGTATTTTATTAATATTAGTTTCTATTAGATTAATTTTGTTTGTTGTAAATTTGTTAATCTATTTTGTTGAGGGAGGTAAACCAACTTTTAGAGGTAATTTAAGTAATATTATTAAGGAAAACAAAATTACAATATAGATATTGAATAGTATCCTAGACTGTCTCAAAAAGTCATATATATAGAGACTTAATAATCTTCATTAGATTCTATTACACGAAAAAAAATTGTAAGCCAAGAAAATTTTTCTTTCTTCTATCATTATCATGTAACAATCCCTTCCCAAAAAATTCAACTTCAATATTCTTTAGAAATATACATATAGTTCCCAAAAAGATAAAAAAATGTACAAGTGTTCAGATCATTGATCCATAATCTCAAATAAAGTAAAATAGATAAAACCAAGGTTCATGAGGATAAGAAGAAACTTATCCTTGAGAGGATTCAAGGATTTCCTAGATTCTTTCATGCAACTCCAATCCTTTTTCGGAAAGCTTGTATGCTTTTGTATTTTTTTCCTTGTAGACATGGGAAAAGGAGAGATGAGTGAATTTTTTTTGCAAATTATTGATATCTTGAAATAAAGGTTGGAGCATAAAATTTATCAGCGTGAAGTCTCCTTTCATCCATTGAATGACTAAAAGTGAGTCTCCATAAATTTGAATTTGTGAAACTCCTCTTTTGAGGGCTAGTATGAGGACTAGTTTAAGAGCCATAAGTTCACTAAAATTGTTTGTGGCCTTTCTGATTCCATCTTTGAATGAGATGGTATGGTTTGAGGAGAGGAATATAATTCCCCTAGCCCCACCTTTGGATGGAGTACCTTGTGAATCTCCATCAAAGAAATGCCATGGAATTTCTTTGTTTCTGTGACTTGTTGAAACTCAATTATGAGGTGGAGGAGAGAAAAATTGAGGATAAGCATTTAGGATGTTGAGGGTTTGAGTGGTACATTTGAGAGGAAAGGTGTCCATAACCTTTAATAGTTTGGCATTTCTAGTTAGCTAGATTCCCCAAGCATAAGTGAGGGGGAGATATTTGTACATCTTTGTTTCCTTGTTTTGACACCATCTTCTGAGAGATTCTTTAATAGTGCCCCCTTCCCAAGTATTATGAAGTCTTCTTAATCCTTCTATTTCTTTCCAAACTTGTTGCAAGAAAGGGAAAGAGATGATGATATGGGACTTGGTTTCTAAATCTGCTTTATAAATACAACATCTACCAGGTCCTTCAAAGCTTCTTTTTTGGAGGATATCCCATGTAAGAACCCTATTGTTGAGGAGGAGCCACATGATTTTTTTTTATTTAGCAGGGAATTTAAACTTCCATATGGGTTTTGACCACCATAGTTTAAGTTTTAAACCTATCAAGTAAAGCAATGCATATAGATTCTTAAGAAAAACATAATTTAATGAATGGATCATACACATAGTACACCAAGATTTTATACTGGAAACCCTAAACTGGGAAAACCTTTCTTACATTCATTATATCGAATTTCACCATTTACTATACAATATATATAAAATGCTTTTAGGTACCAAAACCCTAATCCCTTAATCCGGGATTAATTTACAAAACTGCTAAAAATAGCAAAAACCAACCAAAAACAAAATTCGGGGCACTGTGCATAACCAGGGGGAGGGGGGGCATACCTGTGCCCCTCTAGGACCCCCCTAGGAAAGATCTCGATGCACATGACACAAAGAGAACTACTATAGGGATCGTCAGATGCAATTGTCATATCTGACACACCCACACACACACATGCAAAGAATATAACACCTACCCAACATTCTCCCACTTGTTGTTTTCTTTGCATCTAGGGGTCCAGGGGATTATATAGTCAACAATCTAGGAAATCAATGCCCATTGTTACTCTACATTAGGAGAAATTTTTTGTTCTCATAGACTTTGTCAATGAATCTACAACATTCTTCAAAGTGTCAACCTTTTCCAACAACACCTTCTTTTCCTCAACCATGTCTGTCACAAAGTGATATTGAACATCAATATGCTTTGTCTTTGAATTATAAGCTAGGTTCTTTGCCAGGAATATTGCACTATGACTGTCACAATATAATCTCACTTCTTGTTGTACCAACCCAATACCTAAACAAAATCTTTGTAACCATACTGCTTCCTTTCTTGCATGAGTGGCTGCGATGTATTCATCTTCTGTAGTTGAGAGTGCCACTACAACATGTCTTTTTCTCATCCAATTGATTGCTCCTCCAAATAGGTTAAACACATACCCACTTCTAGATCTTTTGTGATCTAGATCTCCATCTCAGTCTGCATCAACAAAGCCATGTATGTCCAACACTCTGTCCAATCCTGGTGTTCCTTGGTAGCACAATCCATAACTGGTAGTGCCACAAAGATACCTGAAGACGCTCTTTACTGTTGTCCAATGCTCCTTCCCTAGTTTTGACATATACCTGCTCAAAAATCCCACTGCATGTGCAATTTCCGGTCTAGTAAAGACCATTGCATACATTAAACTTCCAACTGCACTGGCATACGGAACATGGGACATGTCCTCTTCTTATTCCTGTGTCTTGGGACACTGATCTGCATATAACTTTACACCTATAGGAATAGGAACCTTGACCGGTTTACTTCCATGCATATTAAACCTCTGCAATATCATCTCAACATATTTTCTCTGATTCAACTAGAGTTTCCTGTTTGCACGATCTCTTTTAATCTCCATTCCCAAAATGAAGTTAGCAGCACCGAGATCCTTCATGTCAAATTTGGAGGATAGATGTGATTTCACCTCCTTGATAACATCCATGTTATTTCCTACCAACAACATGTCATCAACATACAACACTACATAAATGAAGTGATTACCAACCTGCTTGGAATATACATAGTGATCAACCCTGCTTCTTACAAATCCCAATCCAAGGATGTATGTGTCAAATTTTTGGTACCACATCCTAGGTGATTGCTTCAGACCATATAATGACTTCTTTAGCTTACATACCAGCTCTTTCTTTCCCTTCACTACAAAGCCTTCTGGTTGCTTCATGTATATTTCTTCTTCCATATCCCCATGTAGGAATATTTTCTTCACATCCATTTGTTCCACTTCAAGATCAAAAGAAACAACAATAGATAAAAGAAATTTGATAGAAGTTAACTTAGCAACAAGAAAAAAAATCTCACCAAAGTCAATTCCCTCTACCTGGGAATAACCTTTTTCTACTAACCGAGCTTTGTATTTCTCCACTTTTCCTTCTGCATTAAACTTCTTCTTAAAAAATCATTTGCTACCAACATATTTTCTTCCAGCTGAGAACTCAACTATATCCCATGCCTCATTCTTATCCAAGGCATACATTTCTTCAACCATGGCCTTCTTCCATAGTTTACTATCCTCTGAATTCACTACTTCCTTGACAGTTCTGGGATCATCATCAATAATAGATAAAGCAAAATTGGAACGTAAATCAGGTCGACTATACCTTTCTGGTTGCCTTTTATCTCTCACTGATCTCCTCAATACTAGGGTACGAGGTTCTTCTTCTTCTTCCTCTTCTTCAGATGATTCAGATTTTGCATCATCCAACTCAAGCTCTATTTTCTCAGGTTCGTCTTACGTTGGTAGGAATTCCTGTTTGGACACATCCTTTACCTCTCTAAAAACAACATCTCGACTATAAACAGTCTTCTTGGTTTCTGGGTTCGAAAGTTTATATCCTTTCACACCATCTTTATAACTAATAAAGATACACTTTTCATCCTTTTTATCCAGCTTACTCCTATTTTCCTTTGGAACATGTACATAAGCATCACAACCAAACACTCTAAGATGTTGAAGAGAGTGTTTCTTTCTAGACCATACCTCATGTGGAGTTTTATCATCCAACACTGAAGAAGGAGATCGATTAACCAGGTAACATGTTATACCCACTGCCTCTGCCCAGAATTCTTGTCCTAACCTAGCACCGCTGAGCATGCTCCTTGATTTTTCCATCAATGTCTTGTTCATCCTTTCTGCAACTCCATTCTGTTGAGGAGTGTATGGAGTAGTCTTCTTCCTTTCTATACCACACTTCTTACAAAATTCTTCGAATTTTTTTATGCAGAATTCCCCACCATTATATGTTCTCAATACCTTTATTTTCTTCTCTATCTGATTTTCTACCAGAGCCTTTAACTTTTTAAATTTATCAAATACGTCATATTTCTTTCTAATAAAGTAAATCCATGTGTTCCTTGAAAAATCATCTATGAATGAAACATAATACACAGATTTACCTAGGGATGGAATAGGAACAGGTCCAAACACATCACTGTGTATCAACTCTAAGATCCCCTTTGCTCTTGTAGCACCAGATGGGAATCTTACTTGATTCTGTTTACCATATATGCAATGTTCACAAAAATCAAAATCCAGAGTGCAATTAGACATACCTTCAACCATACCTTTATCATGTAGTGTTCGAAGGCCCTTTTCTCCAATATGCCCTAGTCTTTGATGCCACAACATGGTCTTCTTTTCTGGGACAATATTTTTATTGTCTCCTTCATTTCTCTACTCAGGGACAAGATAACTATTACACCCATTAGTATAAGTTCTTCCCAACAACTTGTAAAGAGTTTCACACCGAATTCCCCTCATCAAAACCATTTCTCCTCGTACCATCTTGCAAGTGTTCTTTACAAATACAGTATCCACTCTTGCATCATCCATCTTGCTTACCAGTATTAGGCTTCTGGCTAGTTTTGGAATGTACAGAACCCTAGGGAGAGTTCTAATCCTTCCATCTTTTAGAAGCATCTTGATCCTACCACGTACCAAGATTTTTGTTTTCGAGTCATCTCCTAGGAATACATCACCACCATCATATTTTTCATATTCAGAGAACCACTCCCTGTGAGGAGTCATATGGTATGACGCACCTGAGTTGATCAACCATACATCACAGTATTCATGTGTAATTGTAGATGCTAGGTAAACATCACCTCCTTCTTCAGTGGAGTTTTTCTCCTCTGTGGAAGAGGTACTATCTAATCCCTTTGGTTTATCAACCTTCCTAGACTTGCAATCTTTCTTATAATGCCTTGTTTTACCACACTTCCAGCATTTCCTCAAATATTTTCCTGGAGACTTAGATCTACCTGTAGATTTAGATCTCCACCCCAAAGGCTTACCAAGGTTCCTATCTTGGGTATGCCCTCTTACAAATAAAGCATCTGTGCTGTGACCATCCATGCTTTTTTGCCTCATCTCTTCAGATAACAAGGATGCAACTACATCCTCATACTTCAATGTAGATTGAGTGGTACTACCTATTTCTACAAAAATATTATCCCAAGAGTCTGGCAAAGAACATAACAAAGTAATACACTTATATTCTTCTGCAATCGTAATATTAATAGAGCCAAGTTGACTTACTAGAGTATTAAAGGCATTTAGATGTTCTGTCACAGAATCTCCATCTTCCATCTTAAGATGATACAAATTCTTTTGAAGAAACAACTTGTTTACCAGGGACTTTGATTGATATCAATTCCCCAACTTATCCCATAGTTCCTTGGTTGTACACCTGATACATTCAACAACACCAAATCTTCCAAGCAGAGTTGAATAGTAATCCTTGCTCTTATGTCCAACTTCTCCCAATTTTCCTTCGACATACCAGTAGGTGGTGTACTGGTAGTTTTTGTACTAGTAGGTTGTGTACCAGTAGCCTGTGTGCTAGTAGATGGTGTACTAGTAGGCTGTGTACTAGGATCCACAACGACCCATTGTTCTTTGTCTACAAGAAGGTCCTCCATCTTCAGCTTCCATATCTCAAAATTTTTACAGTTGAACTTCTCTATCTCGATTCTAGAAGAGATTTCCATTCCTCTTTCTGCACTCAAATCACCACTGCAAAATCTCCCACTAAACCCAGGTTTATCACAGACCCAAGATAAACTTGATCTATCAAGACTGAGCCAAACCCTAAAAAAGAAAGGTGTCCCTTTGAAGCCAAAAACGAGCTCTGATACCACATGTAAGTTTTAAACCTATGAAGTAAATCAATGCATATAGATTCTTAAGAAAAATAGAATTTAATCAATGGCTCATACACAAAGTACACAAAGATTTTATACTAGAAACCCTCAACCGAGAAAACCTTTCTTATATTCATTATATTGAATTTCACCATTCACTATACAATATATACAATGTTTTTAGGTATTTCATAGATACCAAAACCCTAATCCCTTAATCTGGGATTAAGTTACAAAACCACTAAAAATAGCAAAAACCACCCAAAAACAAATTTCAGGGCTCTGCCCAGGCCTACCGCTCATTGCCAAACGTTGCGTGTAACCAGGGGGGGCATACCTGCACCCCCCCCTGGGACCCCCCTAGGAAATCGCTCAGTGCACACGAAATAAAGAGCACTTCTAGAGGTATCATCAGACGTAGTTTTCATATCTGACACGCCCACACACACACACATGCAAAGAATATAACACCTACCCAACACATAGTGGTGGATTCTCAGTTCATTTTGTTTCTAGGGCCTCGTATCCAACCTTCGGTTTGTAACCCCTAGAGGGGTTCAAATTGATATGTACAACATTTCCTAAGGCTTTCAATGTAATCCTTCCAAACATCTGCAAATTCCTCCCTAAGATTCACCTTGCTCCATGAGAGGCATTGTTGTTGTCGATTATTCTCTAAAGGTTCCCTTGTTATATGCCTCAAAGTATGGTATCCTTTGAAATTCCATTCATGTATGATGGGAATTTGCAATTTTTAATATTCCTCACTTCTAATCCATGGGTCTAGTCCTAACTAAACCTTCCCCCCTTTCCCACTCTCCAGATCGACCATTTCCCAATTAAGGGGAAAGCAAAAGTATTTTCTTTCCAAATGATCATTGTTTTTTTTAATGGGGGTCCTTACTCAATCTCAATGGAGTTTGGGGCAAGGTATTTGTCCTTTATGACTTGTACGCATAGTCCTTGTCCTTGCAGAAGCCTCTAGATGTTCTTTATAGTGAGAGATTTTGAGAACTGAAAATATTTTTGAGCCCTCACCCTCCTTGACATTTTGGAATTACTAGTTTCCTCTAGGATACCAAAGCCATTCCCTTTTTATCTCTTGCCCCAAACCAAATGAATATATAACATAATTCCTGGATCCGTTATAGAATACCTTTCAGGATCTAGCTGAAGTACATCCAGTAAACTTGGATAGCCTCAAGGATAGATTTAACCTGGACCAACATTCCACCACGAGAAAACCATCTATTACACTATTGATATTTTTTTTCGATCTTGGAAATAAGCCACTACCAGTCACCTTTAAGATAAAATTTGTCTTTTAAATGAAAACCTAAATATTTGAAAGTAGTATTAAATTGAGTTACATGAAAGGACAAGTGCTATAATATTTATAGCTTTTCTACCTTAAGAGGCCCTAGTAGTATATCATTAATTTGGTTTGGTTGATATTCATCCTAGTGTTTTCATAGAAGAGATCCATGATCTCTTTTAGTTTGTTTACCATTGATTTGGATCCATCATAGAAAATAAGAATATCGTCAACAAAGAGTAAATAAGAAACGTGACAAGATTTTCCTACATGAATACCTTTGAAGGTGTCACTCACTGAGGCTTCCCTGAGAGACTTGCTAAGCCTTTCTACTACTAAAATAAAAAGGAGTGGGGATAATGGATATCCCTACCTGATTCCTCTTTTAGGTTTGAAAAAAGGTGAGGCTTCTCCATTGATAAGTACAATAAAGGAGACCGATCTAATGCAACCCATTATGCACATTACAAACTAATGACTGAATCCCAAATGGATTAGGATTAGATGTAAAAAGAGACAAATTACTATGTTGAAGGATTTAGAGAAGTCTACTTTGACAGTCGTTCCCTTAAATTATTATTTTTATCAAGTGGATGCCTTCTTGGAAAACCCCTATAGCCTCATGGATTTGTCTCCCTTCCAAGAAACCAAACTTCTCATGGGAGATCTGTCAAGAAAGAATCAATATTCTTGAGACAATATTTGAAATTATCTTGTATATGTTGTAGCACAGTGATATAGGTTACAAATGTTCATAGCAGGATGGGATATTACCCTTAGGAATGAGGTTATAAAGGTAGAGTTTAAATATGTTAGGGTTCTCCTTGAAGATATTGAGGTGTCCATTACTCTTTTGAGATCATCTTCATTAGTATCATAGGAGTTGATAAACAATTCAAAAGGGAGGCCATCTGGCCTAGGACTTTTGCTAGTCCTTTTGTTGTGAGATTAATGATTCTTATCCTCCACCATGAGGTATGGATTATCCTCTTGTTCAAAAATTCTAGGGAAGAAGATAGATAAAAAAGTGATAGCAGCAATGATAGCTCGGGGGTAATATTTGAATAAATTTTGAAAGTAGTTTACTCCTTCAACAACAATATCAAGGAATTTCTTGTCCCACAAACCATCCCTTTTTGCAATCTTCCAGACAGAATTAATGTTTTCTCTATAGTTGGAAAATCTATGGAAGAACTTTTTGTTATCATATGCTACCTAAAGATACATTTCCCTCCTTTTCAAATGCCATTCTTTCTCTCTACCTATAATTATTTGTCTTATCTTGTTTTCAAGTTGACTTATCTTATATTTTTCAGTTTCTGTCAAAAACACAAAACCTTCCTTAGAAAGACTAGAGGTTAGAATCTCTTCAACCTCCCTTAAGGTTCTGTTGTGTTTTTCCTTTTTCTCCCAAGACCATTGAATTATCGTATTCTTTACCTTTTTCAAATTTTGGTGGAATTGGATGGGCATTGATTTGTTGAGTGAATAATCAAACGGTGTCTAGGAATCCTTGATTTTTTTGATAAACTCCTCTTCCTTAAGCCACTTTGGGTTCTACTTGAATGGGGTTGATGGATTGCCTTAGGTAGGGGTCACCTTTAGGATCACTAGGTTGTAATTAAAGTCTCCTCTAGTAGAGACCCATTGACGAGTTTTGAGAGCATGTTCAAGAAATTCCTTCAAAACTAGAAAATGATTCAATATATTTTCTCTTCTTGCCTCACTAGTTCTCCTATTAGTCCAGGTCGGGGTGTGTTTGGCAGGCTCTATGTCTTGTAGCTCTACCATTTTAAAATTTCTTATGAAGAATTGATATAGGTTGTCAACCTGGGCTATTGGCCCCCAGTTCTCCAATGCAATAAGGGAGAAATTTAGATCTCCTCCAATCACCACTAGCCTTTTATAAAGCTAGGCTTTGTTGAAGAAGTTTTCTCAGTATTCCATTCTTTCAAAGTAATGAACACACATATATTCAAACAAGTGAATTATTTCCCCAGTTCCAAAGAAAGGAGAAAAGTCCCTAGCCTCGATGCAAAATCCCAAGAGTTAGAAATAATGAATAATCTTGTCTTCCAGCCTATAACTAAATCTCTAGACCATTCTATTGTGTCAATAAAGTTGAAATCCCAACTCTTTAATAGCTTGGATAATATTGAACTACATGTTCCCTATCTATCATTATTTGTTGCATGAAAATGATAGAGGGATTATGAGTCTCTATTAGCCTTTTAAGGGACAATTTCTTGGAGGAATTGGCTAGTCCTTTGTAGTTCAGGGTTAAGAAAATAATTTGGAACCATCCTTAGGGGTGATTTCTCTAAGGTCCTTGAACAAATATTGTTGTCTTCCACTTCTCTCTTTGCAATTGACGTGTTTTTGAGCTAGACATAAGAAGTATTTCATGTGTCTCTGTCTAGATTTGGTACTTTTCTCATTCATATGTTCTAATCCTCTCTCAATTCCTCCTTAAAATATGACATGTACCATATTCATAGGTTTGAGGTTGTATTTTGAAGCCTCATAAGAGTGGGATTCACTAAGGGGTTTCAAATCCAATGGTTTCTCAGGGGGTGGGGGGATAAGTAAATCTAATGGATTTGGTTAAGTGGAGGGGAATCTCCCAATTCATATAGAGGAATGAGAGGAAGGGAATAGGGGATAGATATATCGGAAAGGATGTATAATAAATCACTAGGTCTATCCATAAAATTGTGCTCTAGTCCTACCTCCTAGGACCTGAAAATCAAATGGCTAGAGAAATTTTCTAAATGAGGGGAAAAAGATGAAAATTTCTTACCCCAAACCATCGAGTGGTATTAGAGTTGAAGATGATCCAAGGGTAGATCCTGCTGTGGTGATTTAATCTCATTTGCTAAAGTATCTGATGTCGAATTTCTTTCCCATGAGGATTTATGAATGTCTTAAGAGGTGTTATTCTTTGGAGGAGAACGAGATGGGTCTTTTGCATCTTGGGGATCTTTTCAAACCCAAACTTTTCTTTTGAACTTGAGAGAGAAATCCTTAATTAGATGGCCATATTGGTGACACCAACCACTTTTGAAAGGGATCCATTCATAGTCAACAATTTGGTAGAAAATTGGAGGGCCTTTTCAAATTATTATAGAGTCAGCCAAACCCTTAGATAAGTCAAGTCCCACTACTATTATAGCCATCTCCGTATAGCTATATTCATGGAACGAATTATACACTTCATAAAAAATTCTTAGAGAATTCCTAGTTTATTTCAATACCTCCTTTGAATAGAGGATCAAAGGGAACCCAAGTATTCTTACCCAAACTAGAGTGAAGTCGTGATGGGTCGAATGAGTGTTGAAATGTAGGTGCCATTTCTTACGGTATAAATCCCTCGATACCCATTTCTACTTATTATGTATGACCTTGTATGCATATGTTGTGGTTCTAAATGTGCAAATGAGCCAACCCTTATCAAGAACCATACTTTGTGGAGTGTAACTAAGAAATGCACCAAATTTTTTCACCGACCATATTTTTAGGGAGTCTCCTCCCATTCTTTTTCTTGGAAAATGGATGACTAGAATACAATCCTATAGCTCCATGATCTCATTAAGCTTAATACTATCTCCAAGTTGTAAGTTGATGGCTTATGTCTTTTGATTGATACCTTTCCTTCATTTTTTAGGGTTTTGTTGGCCCTTGACAAAGTTTTGGGAACACTTGGTCATATTTGACCATTTTTGGGACTTTGACAGCCTGTCGAAGATGGAGCACTAGACAAAGTAGATATTGCAGAATCTTGGCCCACGTTTGGGCCCATTTTGGGTTTTGGGAATATGTAATTAGAAAATGGATGTCAGCCCGTGGGTTCACCCATGCTTAGGCCCACTTTTGTAAATGTATAAATAGACATCTAGGCATCTACTAGAGTATCGTAATGTATTGTATCTATGTGATATAGGCTATGTTCCAAGTGGGATCTGTGTGATCAATGTGTGGTGTATTCTATAGTCTTGCAGAGCTTAGTGAAATTCCCTGTGTGGAGATATAGCAGAATTTGTGTTGTAAGGCAAGAAAGAAGGATCTAGCGAGCTGCGTAGATAGTTTTTCCTATGAGTAGTAGGTTTTGATGGCTCTGTGCTTGTAACCGATTGAAGATGCTAATAAAGAATAAGAGTTGGTGGACATAGCCCCAGGGTGGGGGTTAACCATGTAAATTTGTTTGTTATGCTCTATTCTTTGACATGATGTGTTTATCTCTTCTTTGGCTAAGTGATTTGGTACAGTTAGATAGATGTACTTATGCTTTTTTCTTCATTAGATATGTATGACTAGTAGATCTGATATGTATGAAAATGCTTAGTGCTAATCTACTGGATCCAATCTGTTTTACTGTTGCTAAGTGATAAGGTACCTTAGGTCTAAGTGAATGATGCAATGCTCTGTGCTATTTGCGAAGTATACTAAGGATTGAATATTGATGAATGATCGATGCTAAGTTCTTTGTAAGCGATATAATCACAGATCTGTGTCCCAACTTAGGTTGCATACATTTGAGTCCTGCAACCACCCCTGCTTCAACATCAGGTGAGACCTCATCTTCTTCGCAGGTGTTTCCAAAAGGGCCAGTAGTTAGGGTTTTGTTGGTGCGTTGTTGTAGCGTTGAACCCCGGGTCTGCCCCTGTGCCAACAAATGGTTCCATTGCCGGGACCTAAAACTGTGATTGCTGGGAACTGAGGAAGAAGAATCTTTGTGAAAAGATTCATCCTGAAACTGTGGAAGCCCTATGCATGGATATGTGTCCTAGTGTGCAGTATTCCACTTGATTTGAAAAGATCTGTGCTAAAGAAAGAAGGCCAGATCTAAAGAAAAGAAGCAATATATGAATGCTTGGTTCTCTAAGAAAGGTAAAAGTGGAAGTTTCTAAAGAAAAAGGTTAGATTTGCAAAAAAAAAGTAATATCTATAAGCTCAATGCTCTTATAAAGGTAAGAATAGTTAAAACAATTTAGATTTGGAGGCTTTGTGCTTTGTAGAAGTAGGATAAGTGAATTTTTTTGTTTCTAAGGTATGGATCTAGGTATGTTTAATAGAGTTTATCCTAGTTTGAAAACTGGGGCACTGATAGATGAAATAAGGTTTGATATGAGTAGATTTGATAAGAATAGTGATATATATGTTATACCTATGCATAAAAAGAATACTTGGACTAACAAATGGATGTAGGATCCTAGAAAGAATTTTTTGTAGGCTAGCTACCATGATCCTAGTGCACAGTACATAATAAGTTGGGGAACATTTAAAATAAAGAGAGGATTAGCCCTATGTTACAGTTGCAGAAAACTAGGCCATCTAGCTAAGGAATCCCCTGGTGGAAGACCTAGTTATCTTTGCTGCAAAGATATGGACCATGAAGTATTGGATTTCCTTAGAATGATTGCTAATCTTGAAAGAACGAGTCTAAATGAAGAAAACCCTAAGAAAGATCCAGAAATAGTAGAACCCCAGCAAGAATCAGAGAAGGTATTGATACACATGAAAGAGACCCTGAATAGCCACCGATATGTTAGACTATCAGAGATTTTCAAAGAAAAAGAATGCATTGAAGTAAGAATAGGAGACTTCGACATTGAATCTATCCTTGATGAAAAGACACAAGTGAAAATTATGCCAGAAAGAACTTAGGAAGCTATAGGGAATCCCGATATGATCCCTTCATTAGGAGGAATAGGAATATTCAGAGGAAAACTAATAATGTTATGTGGAAAGCTCGCTCAGATACCTGTGACAATCAATGGAACTTCGACAAGGGAAGGTTTTGAGATTATTAAATTCATTGAAGACAATGCCCTGTTTACCATGTTACCTGGAAAACCTTGGATTGAAAGAGATCAAGCCGGAATGAAGGAAGAAGAAGAGGTTTTAGAACAACAGAGACAAGAGTTAAAAGATTTCATGACCAGAAGGATCGTGTAATTGATTGAAGAACAAGAGAACAAATTGAAGTTATTTGACACTAGAAGCCCAGATGTCAAAGCTGCAAGAGAATTAGAGGACTCACAAAAGATTGAAGTATCTGTCTCAGATATAGAAGAAGTATTACTCCTGAGTCTTAGGAGAGAATATCAACAATGCGAAGTGACTATGTCCAAGGAAAATAAGAATCAGAATGGGAAGAGAATCACCGATACAAATCCCACTCGAAAGAAGGCTAGGAAGATAAGTAAAGAGAGAGATAATATTGATAGGATACAAAATATTCCAGAGGGAGCCTCACAGAAGGAAACCTTGTAGAATTTGAACTTCGCCGAGATATTAGACCAACGACATAGGTCACTTCGTCGAGGCGAAACAATATAGCCGCTAGAGGCCGATATATCCATTCTAATGTCGCTACGAACTAATAAAAAAGCATTGATGGCTCACCACTAGACAATCAGACCGTTCCATAATGGACATAACATGAATTAATGAGGCTCATACCTATTGCAAAGCAAATCATTGCCAATATCACCTATATATCTCATCACGCCATGCCCGAAGAACACTTTTTTCAACTGAGAATTTGAAGACCGTAGACTAGCAAGTGCATACAGTGATCATTATGCCCTTTTTATTCATTCCTATGCAGTTTTTAAGATCATTGTGACCCCGATAATTTATCCCGAGCATATATGTCCGACAAGCTCACTACAGTCGAAGAATCCATAACATAAATTTTTCTTGATTTAATGATTGAGAGAATCATGTCAGAAAGAGGAGTATCCACAGGTGTTCAAGAATCATAGACGAGAGGACTGGAAGCCTCTCCATCCATTGCTTGAGTTGGACCATCTCGACAGGCCGATGAGAAGTGTACTAAACACAGAGACAATATCTTGAATGCCAAGATGATTATGAGCATTATACCTGCCTACTTACCCCCTCTAAGTGGCACCATCAACTGGGATAGTGTGCCTAAAGAGTTTGACTATGATTTGATCATGACGTACCTCCCGAAATGGATACGCATAGTTCGAGTAGACTAGGATAAGATCGCAACATTGAAGTTCAGTGACTTCAACCTTGGTGACAAGAAGGCTTACAACATGTTCACCCCACATAAGTATTTGACCAAAACTAAAGGAAAGAATTCAAATATTGTACCGCAATCATGGACCTAGAACCTCACGCAATCTACACTTCTCAATGTGATGAAGATCCCACACTTCGGCAAGCATTAGGAGGTGAATGCATGTGTAAATTTACTGCTATCCTGCTACCACAGAGGATACTTATGGTTGAACCAACGCAACACTGTGGATCTGACCTTGATCAATCGGATCATAGGGCTGAGCATACAGGGCCCTAACCCACAAGACTTTTACCCTGGAAAGACCTCAGACCAAGCATTAGCGCAGAGAATCAAAGAAAATTATGGTGATGTCAAGAAAGGCAAGAGAGGTTACAAGGTAGCCTCTATCCAGAGTGACGCAGTGTGCCTTGCATGTCAGTTGATCGCAGGCAAGTTATTTCACAAGAACCAACCCACCTAACTGACTGGATTCATAGCTGATCTCACAGGGAAGTGCCCAGAAGGACTTTAGATGAATTGGGCGCAGTACATTGTAAACCAGCTAGAACTTGACTACAGGGAAGAACAAGACCAAAGGTAAGTGTTCCACTTCAGCTGGCTTCTCATATTGATCGCTTTCATCGCATGGGAGATGTCAAAAGGTGAGACCTTCCTAGACATATATCCCTTTGAACCTTTGGATGTGAAGTTCAACACCTTATGGTACTCTAACGATATGAACAAGAAGTGGAAATCCAACGCTGTCTTCCATACTTAATACAACCAGTTGAAGAAAGCCATCTAGTCTGAGCCTCGGATGACCCCGAATACCCTCCACAGGTTTCGGTCCTTAATGAAGTCCAACGCATACTGCCACTTTCTTTATATAAAAATATGTTCTGATGAGCACAAGAAATAGTTGCATTCATATTACAAGTTGACCGAGGAAGACATTGAAGAGATCACCAAGGACTGGCCGATAGTCCTTCTCATTCCATCCAACCCTACGGAGCTATCCGTTGTAGATAGCCTGGAAGTTTCCCAGGATACACTCAGACCTAGAAAGACGAAGAAGCTTGAAGAGGTTCATGATGTAGACAATGCATTTGTAAGGAATGCCTCTATAACACTAGACGAAGGGGATGATGGTGAAGAAATAGAAGGTGCAGAAATTGAACAACAAAAAGGAGAAGTACCACCACCTAGGGATGAAGAGGACTCATCAAATAAGAGGAAGGTTTCACCTCCGAAATATTTATCCCGGAAGAAAACTAGAACCCCTATAACCAAGATGTGGACGACCCTCACACTGGATGATTTTAATTTCATCATTGTAGCTATGAACGATGCTTCATAGAACATATTAGAGAAGCAGGAGGTGAATTAGGAGAAAATGTATAATCATATCGATATTGAACTCCAAGGAGTTCAACAGGTACTCTAGTCTAGCCGCATAGTCTCCACTGCACCACTGATAGCAGGAACAGTAGAACCAGCAGATAAGCCAACTCAAATCTGTCAGATTGTTGATATGGTCGAAGCTCACCTTCGACGAGCTCAAGAAGACACAGCGTAAGCCACCCAAGATTTGACATAGGTACATGGAGTACTTGTCGAGCAGCACAGTGCTGCTGAACGAGAAAACAATGCTCTTCAAGTATAGTGGGACAAAGAGAAAGCAACGCTACAGCAAGACAAGGATCATTTGCTTGTAGAGAAAATCGAGATAAAGGAACTGATTAACAAAGAACTCTGTTCTGTGACAGTCATTGAAGTCCAGAAAGAAGAACGGGTTCCACAGTAGGTGGCACAACTGGAAGGATTGATCCAGCAGCTTTAGCAGCGCATTGCAGACCTGGAAATTCATACTATGCTCGAGACTCCTCAAGAAATTAGAGACCTACGGGAGGCAACTTCTCACAGCATAGTTGGAAAAATGAAAGCCCTTGATTTGGAGTGCAAGCAGTTGAGCTCTAGGAGCGCTAAGACTTATGAGAACCTCATGGAGAATCGAGATTTGTAGGCATTGGAGTTACAACTCCAAGAAGAAAAGAAACATGCAGATATGTTACAAGCTCAGCTGAAGGCCTTATCACCAGTCAAAAGAATGAAGAGGTTTACAGAGAAATGCACTTCCCAACAACAGATCCACATGATCAAGACCAAAGTGATGGAATCTTCTCAACGACTTCAACCAGTGCAAGAGAAGGCATGCCAACTATTCACCGAAGTTGAAATCCAAGAAGTCAAGCTAGAATAGGTCATCATCACAACGAAACAACACCTAGAAGGGCCAGTCAATGATGCAGTCATCTAGGAGTTTACAGAGCAAGAGGCAATAGCACTACAACAAGTCGAAGAAGCTGGAGCTAAGGTTGAGGTGTTCGAGGCAAAATTGTTCAGACCAGAGTGACTTAGGACGAGTCACAGTTGAGTGTTCGGGGACTGTTGGCCATTGACCAAGTTTTGGGAAGACTTGGTCATATTTGACCATTTTTGGTACTTTGACAGCGTGTCGAAGATGGAGATCCAGACGAAGCAAAGATTGCATAATATCGACCCACTTTTGGGCCCATTTTGGGTTTTGGGAATATGTAGTGAGAAAAGGGATGTCGGCATGTGGGTTCACCCACGCTTAGGACCACTTTTGTAAATGTATAAATAGACGTATGGGCATCTAGTAGAGTATCATAATGTATTTTATCTGTGTGATATATTCTATGTTCCAAGTGGGATCTGTGTGATCAAGGTGTTGTGTATTATATAGGCTTGCAGAGTTTAGTGCAAGTCCCCGTGTGGAGATATAGAAGAATTTGTGTTGTAAGGCAAGGAAGAAGGATCTAGTGAGATGAAGAAGGATCTAGTGAGATGCATAGATATTTTTTCCTATGTGTAGTAGGTTTTGATGGCTATATGCTTGTAACTGATTGAAGACGCTAATAAAGAAGAAGAGTTGGTGGACGTAGCCCTGAGGTGGGGGTGAACCACGTAAATCAATGTGTTATGCTCTGTGCTTTGACTTGATGTGTTTATATCTGCTTTGGATAAGTGCTTTGATACAGTTGGATAGATCTATTTATGCTTTGTGCTTCATTATATATGTATGACTAGTAGATCTTATATGTATGAAGATGCTTACTGTTGATCTACTGGATCCATTCTATTTTACTATTACTAAGTGCTAAGGTACCTTAGGTCTAAGTGAATGTTGCGATGCTCTGTGCTATTTGTGAAGTATACTAAGGATTGAATATTGATGAATGATTGATTCTAAGTTCTTTGTAAGCTATATAATCATAGATCTGTGTCCCATCTTAGGTTATACACATTTGAGTCCTGTAACCACCCCTGCTTCTACCTCAGGTGAGACCTCATCTGCTTCGCACGTGTTGCCAAAAAGGCCAGTAGTTAGGGTTTTGTTGGTGCATTTTTGTAGCGTTGAACATTGGGTCTACCCCTGTTCCAACAGGTTCCCTAGTCCTCATAGTCCTAAGTATTCCTGGAACTAGTGGAGGACATGTCACTCATGAGATCACCCATTTAACACTTAGCAATTAAGCCTTCATATTGGTTAAATCAATCATCAACATTTCCTCTGTTATTCCCAAATCAATGTTTCCAGAGGTCATTTGATATTCCTCACACTTGATAAAAAGATAAAGTTACAGCTCATCCCCATGACTTTCAATATTGCTAACATTTCATAGTTCCACATGTCATAATTCCACAGGTCATAATTCTAGAGGTCAAATTTCCCAAGATCATAGTTCCAAAGGTCAAAGTTCCATGGGTCATAGTTCTAGGGGTTATAGTTCTAGAGGTCATGGTTCATGGGGTCATAGTTCTAGAGGTCATAGTTCTAGAGGTCATTCCATAGGTCAGGTCATAGTTCCAGAGGTCATAGTTCCTAGGGTCATATTTCTTGGGGTCAAAGTTCAAGAGCTCATAGCTCCACAATTCATAGTTCCAAAGGTCATAGTTCCATAGGTCAAAGTTCCATAGGTCATAGTTCTTGGGGTCATAATTCCAGAGGTCATAGTTCTGGAGCTCATTCCATAGGTCATAGTTCCAGATGTAGTTTCACATGGAATACAACACCATTAAAAACATAAACAAACAAACTAAACATATTACCTTGATATAGCAGCTTGCACACACTTTCAATTTTGAAAATCACCAAATAAGAGGTTCCAACTTCTTTGTATGTCTCAATTTCACATAGATCCAATCAGTGTACAAAAACAATCGACCAAACACTAAGTAGTATGCATGCAATGGCTTGAATATATCTACAACCTATTGGAAAAGGAAAAAAATAGTTACTAATGGTTATAAAAATAATAATAAAAGCTATGCATTGCAAAATTTGACATAACTATTGTTATTAATATAATGAAATAATAAATATTACTGAATTATTTTGGATTTTCTTTTTTAAATAGAAACTACTAATGTTTTCTAAAATGAAATAAAATAGAGCTTGCGAGAACGAGGTCGCACCCATGTTTATTCTTATTATCAAGATTCAGGAATACATTAAAACACATGTGGGAAGGTATTTAAATGTGGATTCTCAAAAACCAAATATAATGAGAAAATAAGTGTGCAAGGTGGTGTTTTCTAGCTTCACCCAAAGGAAGAAAATTTCCATCACCAGAATTACAATTTAATATTAATGAGCCTTACCTCTCTGGTTTTGGGCAATGTTTATGAATCCTTGATATTTTCTTCCCTCTCAACCTTCACTTTTCAACCTGCAGGATGTGATATAGTCCAATTTCCAAAAAATCCTCGTGACTTGTAAGTTGTGAGCATGCAACATGTGCTATAATATTTGTAACTTATGCAATGTGATATGCATGCAACATGCAAGTTGCAACCTCCATCTGCTATAGAATTTGTAACATGTACTATGCGTGGCCTTTGCTATAGAATTTATAACTTGTGTTATGTATGCTTTACACAAAAACCCGCATTCAAATTTAAGAAATTGTTATTATATTATATTATATATTGTTATTATATGATATGATATGATATTATATTATATATTGTTGTTAATAACATATTGTTATTATATATATATATATATATATATATATATATATATATACACACACACATGGGCAAATTTTTTATTTGCCCATCAAATTGATGATTTCAAAAATTAAGTGAACATCATTAATGCTGTGTAAATTTAAAAATTGCCCGTATTTGATGATTAAAAATGGAAAAAATGGGTAAATACTCGTCAAATTTAACCACTGATAGAAAGTCGAGACATGTGGTTGTGTAGTGGGTGGGCGAAGTTGTATGGGACATATGGATCAACAAACTTGTAACATACATATAAAATTTATGTCTCCCCGTGTTGAATGACATATCATATAAAATTTATGTCTCACCGTAATTGAAGGATGTTGAGAAGAAACACTGAAAGATAAATCGTCGTATTCGATGGGACATAAAGGTGGACTGGCTGTGGAAATTAATAGTTTATGTTGAATTTGGATGGTACGTCATTTTTTACTTGGACATGAGAGACGCACGGATACTCATTAATTTGATGTGATGTGGAGTCTATTGGGCATTGTTAATATGAAATTTATTAGTATAAATGTTGGGCATTGGATAAAAGCCAAACGAAATGAACCTTTTTCGATCTTATTGTTACTCATAGATTTCGGCCATTCATTTTCCATCTGGCAATCCATTTTTCATCTGATCCTCTTCCTGATGCCATCTCTTTTAGCAACATCGTTGTCATTAGCACCATTTATAATGTATACATAATATGATAGCCCCTATGTGGATGTGGGCGATTAATAACGGTATAAATTAGTTGATTTAAATTTTAAAATTTAAATTGAGGGATTGTGCCATTCTCCTTCCCACACATTTATTCAGGACAAAGGCACTCATCAAAAAAGAAGAAACCAGAAAATGGGTCGGTGCAAATTGGTTGCTTCCTAATACTATACTTTTCATTATTTGTGATTTGTTTTGTAAATTAGTATAACATGGTTGATAGCTATTATACATATGTCTTCATTTTAGCAGAGAAAACAGAGTGGTAACTGAGATTTAGAACAATACAGAAATGGTCATTGCAAGGCTTGTTTTGGCAATCTCATCCCTTATTTCAGTTTTAATTATGCAAGTTGTTAAATAGAACTGATTTCATTTTATGTTAGGCATGCCCATTCAGATTCTATGTTTGGCTTGGTAATCCTTTTCTGATCAACATATCATAATATGTGGTTGTTGAAACAAAGGAGGTTGTTTGTGGTTCCTTACTTTTGGGATAAGAGGTGTTACCAATAACGATCGGCCTATAATTCAACCCATTGTTTAAGATTATGAACCACATTGCATAATTTTTCTAGTGCTTATAATTGCAATGGGGTGAAGAATCAGATTCGTCATGCATGACTTATATCTGCTAATATTGTAGGGTACTATGTGATTAATTGGAGATTCTTTAAAAAATATTCCTTCAATCAATAAAATTTCCTATAAATTTATTTGGAATAATGTATCTATTTTGCATTGGTGTCTGATTTTATGGGATACTTCGACACTTTGTTGAAGTATTGAAGTATTATTTATGACACAAATTTTGGTCTGATATTTAAGACTTATGAATTATTCCTTCAATTAGAGTCATATTAAATGATTCTCATCTCTATATAACACAATTACATGGAATTATAAATCATTTTCTAGATGAGCGAGACAATAAAAAGTTACACTAATATTTTTTTTTCATATGTATAGAGAGAATCTACATACAAAGATCTATAAGTGTATATAATTTCATGAATGATGAAAATGTGGATCATATTAGAAAACATGGTTGAAAATAGAGATAGGAATGGGAAGTTACAAAAATGGATGTGCTTTTGTTTATGCAACCAAACCAATAGGTTTCTCATTCTAAAGATAAAACCAAAGCAACAAACTCATAATAATGTGCATGCATTATTACTAACGCATATGTATTTGTATTACATAATTTGCTAACTATGAAAAACTTCCTTCACCTTTACATGTTTCAAAATGAGGTCTTTATCATTAGGACCTATTTTCCTCTTTGAGGTATAGTCAAGGCCCCTAGGTCCATCTCCCTTGTGAAAAAACACCTAAAAACACCTAGAATACCACTTGGGGGTCAAAGAACCCATAAAAAATTCCTAGAAGGTTCATTTCCTATGTAAGGCCCTTGTTTTCCTTTTCACAATAGTTTAGATCCCTAGACCCATTACTATTGCCCAAAATCAATTAATGGAAGCCATATCCCACTAAAAGGACAAAAATTCGATAGAAGGACCTGTGTGGCGTTTCAATGCATTTTTCATCATGCTTAAGATTTCGAAGCTTTGTTAAATTCCCAAGGCCCTTGTTATAATTCCCTAATCATTCTTAAGATGAAAGGATCCATTAGTGTTACTGGTAACATCATAATGTCCCTTTGTAAACCATTGATAGCTGAAATATGCCCAAGAGATCAATGTTTCGTGGATTGTAGATGTTTTTCACGGTGATTGAGATTGAGAAGTTTCATTTAGGGCAGAAGGCGGCCCATAGAAAACTTTAGGGGCTATATATCACCCATGGGCTATTTTTCCATGCTTTTTCCAAAAAAAAATATTTGCCAATTTCCATTTTTTCTAAAAATGATTTCGCCCAAATTTTATAGAACGGTTTTTTTTAACAGAAGAAATAGCCCAAATTTTATAGAAACTATATAAAATCCTCATAAATTTGAATATTTTTACAAAAATATCACCAAACATTTTATAGTTTACATATTAAGAACTAGTAAGAATCGCCAAGGTTTCTACAGTTTGAGATAAATTTCCATCCTTAAAATTATCTAAAGCCATTACTGTCATCATGTGACCTTGGTTAGAACTAGGCCCATTCTTGGTTCACAACTAACCTAATCATGCACCCATAGCACCCTTGGAGGAAATTGATAACCAACATATGTCTAATGTGATGGTTTGAGAACTTTCCCATGGCTCTCAAGCTTGAGAAGTAGGGTATAGGGATAGAGGCTCTTAATCCCTCCACTGATTATGGTCAAGGACATATGACCCATACATAATGTTGGAAACCCATACATTCTTGCATTACCTACATCCATGATAATTCATAATGTGATCAATGTTTATTTATTAAAGAAGTATATACCTTATCCTAACCATGTAATTGAATGAAATGTGATCCAGGTGGAGCACGGAGGAGATTTTTGGGTGGATCCAGTGTGCATCCTAGATCGAAAAGTCAAGGCACTCCAAAACAAAGCCACTGGAATGGTAAACGTTCAGTGGACTTGCTACAATTTTTAAGATTCCATGTGGGAGCGCAAGGAGGCCATGTATGAAGAGTACCTGCAAGTTTTTGAAAGTTTTGAAAAAAGATGAATGTGCATGTGTATATTTAAGTGAATGAAGACTTTATTTTGGTAGTTGGGAACTCTTTTGGAGACACATATCATATGTTTCCTTTCTGATATATCCTTGGGCCCCAGAAGGGTAGTGGTACATCCGAGGGACTACGAGTAGTGAAGGTGGTACACTTCCTTAGGTTTTTGCAAGTCATGGGGAAGAGAGAGAATGATTGTTGGAATTGTTGTGGGAGTTGTCAACTTGCAAAAGTAGCAAGTATTTAGCTGTGAAAATCTTTGTATGTAATTATGAAATTATGTATGGTAATTTGTACTGAGGACAATGCAGATTGTAAGGGGAGGGAAATTTGACATCCTTGTTTTAATCCCCAACTTAGTTAGTGATGTGTATTTTATATAAGATATATGGCCATGGGACAAGCAATGTAATATGTAAAATTTGTAAACCAAAATGATAAATAAATATAACACCATCTATAGGTGGACACAAACCAAGTAATGGGGGGATAAGTATCCACGGGAGAGGGGAGGGTCCAAGGGGTGAAAAAATTGGGAAATATTCATGGGTATTGATATCAACCCACCTTGTTCTATAACTTACCTTGTGTATGAACCTTATATTTCCTTTGGATTGTTTCAAAATCCAATGATTGAGTGTGTGTAAGAAAGTGGGTGTGTGGGAGTTTTGGGGAGACACGAAATTTTTTTTCCAGTGGATCCAGAGACAATGAGTTCAATAGAAGTGTAGGAGAGTCGATCAGTAGAGCTAAAGAAGAAGGTTGTAAGGCCTACATAGTGAACTCTCTATGAGAAGGCTTTCCCTGGGAGAAGTAAGCCATGTGTTTTAGTCTTCCTAGTAGTTGACATCCCCAGAGTCCCCAGTAAAGATATTCCCGTCCGACCAAGTGAACTACAACTATGGGAGTGAAGAGGGAAGGCCTGAGGGATTGTGAGTAGTGAAGGGGGATCCCTTTCCCTAGGTTTTATAGGTTGTGGGGAAGAGAGCTAGGTGGATTGGAATAGTTGTAGGAAGAACTAGCCACAGGGGGAAGTGTTGGGACTGTGAGGGGACAACCAATTTTGTGGGTTCATATCCCCATCATGGGGGTGATCTACTGCTAATATCTGGAGTAGAAGATGTATAGTTGGGTGGAACATTCATCCCCTGTAGTCGTTTGCCTCTTTGTTTCTTAAAGATAAATGTTAATCTTTGTGTTTATATTCTTATTCACAAATTTAATTGTTATGCATAATAACTCTTAGTTCAATATTTTATATGTTTTTATGAGTTGTTGTTTTAGTTTCAGGTCAAAGTTCACAAGGTCAAAGTTCTCAAGGTCACAATTCTAGAGGTCAAATATTTTGAAGTCAATGTTCCAAAGGTCAAAGTTCCACAGGTCATAGTTTCAAAGGTCAAAGTTACTAACGTCAAAGTTCCTAAGGTCATAATTCCTGAGGTCATAGTTCCATAGGTCAAGATTCCAAAGGTCATAGTTCTAGAGGTCATAGTTCCATGGGTCATAGCTCCTTAGGTCATAGTTCTAGAGGTCAAAGTTCCACAGTGCATAGTTCCTAGGGTTAAAATTCCATAAGTAATAGTTCCTAGGGTCATAGTTCCAGAGGTCATAGTTCCTAGAGTCATAGCTCTAAAGGTCAAAGTTCCATAGGTCATAGTTCTAGAGGTCATAGTTCCAAAGGTCATAATTCCTAGGGTCATAGTTCTAGAGGTCATAGTTCTACATGTGAAATTTCCCAAGGTAAAATTTCCTAAGGTCATAGTTCCTAAGATCCAATTTCCTAAGGTCATAGTTCCAAAGTCCATAGTTCCACGGATCATAGTTTCATGGGTCATAGTTCGATAGGTTATGGTTCTAGAGGTCATAGTTCCATGAGTCATAGTCCCCAGGGTCATAGTTCTAGATGGTGTAGTTCTAGAGGTCGTAGTTCCACAAGCAATAGTTCCCAGGGTTATAGTTCCACAAGTCACAGTTCCAGAGGTCAAATTTCTAAAGGGCATAGTTCCAGAGGTCATAGTTCCAGAGGTCATAGTTCTTGGGGTCATAGCTCCAAAGGTCATAGTTCCTAGGGTCATAGTTTCACATGTCGTAGTTGTTGCGATCATAGTTTGAGAAGTCAAAGTTCCTGGGGCCAAAGTTCAACAAGTCATATTCCCTAGGGTCATAGTTCCATAGCTCATAGTTCTAGATTTTAAAGTTCTATAGGTTGTAGTTATAAAGGTTAGATTAACTAGGGTCATAGTTCATGGGGTCATAGTCTGAGAGGATAAAGTTCCACAGGTCATAGTTCCACAGGTAATAGTTCCATAGGTAATAGTTCCATAGGTCGACAGTGACCCTAATAACTATGACTTATGGAACTATGACCTCTTGAACTATGACCTATAAAACTTTGACCTTTGGAACTTTGACCTCTAGAACTATGACCCTTGGAAATATGATCTGTGGAAATATGACCTATGGAACTATGACCTATGGAACTTTAACCTCTAGAATTATGACATCGGGAACTTTGACCCTAGGAACTATAACCCATGGAATGACCACTGGTGTTTTCCAAGGTTTTCGCCCTCTTTCCTATAAGAATTTTCATTAGTTTTGATCATACGATTGCTTGGGGAGATAATAAGGCATATTAGGTTGTTTGTTTTTTATATTAATGTGTAAAATGAGTGTGGAACACAAATGTTCATCCATTACTAAGAACTTAACCTAGATCAAATCTAAAGCTTGTAGATTCCAAGAACAATTGGAAAAATACTGACTTCATTTTTGTAGCATCATGTGGCTGGTCTGAACCTCATGGTTTTCTGTTTGAGAATGGTTCATCATTCTTTGAATGTATCACCAGTTAGAGCATTTAGACAATTTTATATTCCTCACACTTGATAAAAATAGAAGTGACCGTTCATCCCCATGCCTTTCAATATTGCTAACTTTTCAATTAAAAGTTCATCTATCTTAGCTGAGATGGTTGGATTCTTTTATTCCTTTATTATGAAGGAGGTTGAAGCGTACAAGGGTTTTGATCCTAAAGGTGTTTTCATTGCTCCATGGAATGGGGAATATTAGTGTGGGGAGTCATGGCCCCAGGATCTATGACCCCACAAACTATGACCTCTGGAACTATGCCCTCTAGATATTTGACCTTGGAAACTATGACCAAAGGAACTACGAAATGTGTAACTATGAACCCATAAATTATGACCTATAAAACTATGACCCACAAAATATGACCTATGGAAATATGACCCTAGGTATTATGAATTGTGGAACTATGACCCGTGGAACTATGACGTATGGAACTTTGACCTATAGAACTATGACCCTTGGAAATATGATCTATGGAACTATGACCTTATGTTTTAGTGACCTTTGGAACTTTTACCTCTGGAACTATGACCTATGGAATGACCTCTAGAACTATGACCCCAGGAGCTATGACCTATCGAAATTTTACCTTGGGAACTATGACCTCTCGAACTTTGACCTCAAGAACTATGACCTTAGGAACTATGATCTATGGAATTATCGCCTTTGGAACTATGCCCTCTAGAACTATGGCCTATAGAATGAATTCTGAAACTATGACCTATGGAATGACCTCTGGAACTATGACACTATAAAATATGACTTGTGGAACTATGACCTGTGGAACTTTGACCTTTAGAACTATGACCTTTGGAAATTTCACTCGAAGAACTATGACCTAAGGAACTTAGACCTCTGGAACTATGACCTATAAATTACCTCTGGAAATATGACCCCAGGAACTTTGACCCTAGGAACTATTACCTCTAGAACCTTTACCTCTGAAACTATGATCTCTAGAACTATGACCTATGGAAATTTATCCCTAGGAACATGACCTTTGGAACTATGACCTCTGGAAATATTCCCTCTAGAACTATGACCTATGGAATGACCTCTAGAACTATGAACTCTGGAATTATGACCCCAAGAACTACGACCTTTGGAATGTTGACCTATGGAACTATGACCTTGGGAAGTTTGACCTTAGGAACCTAGACCTTGGGAACTTTAACCTTTGGAACTATGACCTCTGGAAATATGACTTTTTGAACTACACCCTTTGGTAATTTCACCTCTAGAACTATGACGTGTTGAACTACACCCTCTAGAAATTTAAGCTCTGGAACTATGACCTAGGGAACTATGATCCATGTAACTATGACCTCTAGAACTATGACCCATGGAACTTCGACCTTTGGAACAATGACCTTGGGAAATTTGACCTTAGGAAGTATGAAATCAAGAACTTTGACCTCTAGAATTATAAACTGTGGAACTATGACCCTTGGAACTATGATCTCTAGAACTACGACCCCAGTAACTATGAACTATAGATATTTGACCCCAGGAACTATGACCTATGGAAATATGACTTTTGGAACTATGACCTATGGAACTGTTGAAACTCAACTTAAATTTTTACCTTAAGAACAAAATTTTTGATATCCTGGAGTCTTAGCACTATTCAAAGTCTCTATAAATCAAAACTTTCATACGTAATGAATTTGAAATACATTTGGGGTTTATTTCGGGAAAAAAGATGGTTGGAAATTATTCAATGAATGCCCAAATACTTTTCCAAATAATATAAAAAAAAAAAAAACGTACTTGAACGACAAAACTTAAGAATTTGAAGAATATATCGGGATATTGGAGTTCGCTATCTAGTAGGAACAAATCTCATTGCATATTAAGTCACGAAACCCCGACCCCCGATTCCCCGATACGTTAACATGTAATTAACTCATCTTTAATTCAATTATCATTTTAAAACAAGTTTCAATTTTAAACTAATCACATCGGGAAATCGCGCTTCGCAGTTTTGAAGGAACAAATAAAGTTAACATCGTTTTCTCTGATTTCACGATCTCCGATCATAATTGATGCTTGAGGGAGGTTTAACAGTGATTAAATTATTGCTAAGTATGATTATGGGTAATTAATGACATCGGCAAATCGACATTCGCAATTCCGTAAATCTAAATTCTCGCAATATCAGAAGTCCCGATCACCCGACCCCCGATTTCCCGAATCCCGAATTCCGGATTAACGAAACTCCAAAATGACAATCTTGATTAATTAAGATAATAAATTGATTAACTAAATTAACAGATCGCGGTTTCGGCGATCGGGGTTTCACGATGACTCGTTTTTCTCAACGTTGAAAGTCCCGAAACCCCGACGAAGGCATCTCCGAACTTAAGTCAAGATTGGACAATGATAAATTATTTTCAGAAATGACATTTTAAAATTTCAAATTTGGAAATAAATGACATGTACATGTCCGAGATCTCTTATATATTCGAAATATCG
>ML786603.1:179175-192871 GCA_009831015.1 Picea engelmannii | reverse complement strand
CCTTTTATGAAAATTATAAAAAATTAACCATCTATGACAGTCCCAAACGCTCGACAACCGAACGTGGCCATAGGTTTACAAGACCAAACTAGTATTGCATTGAACCTCTTTAATACTATCCTGCAAACCGCCAGAAACAGAACTGAATTAGAACAATCGTGGGCAGCAATAGAACGGGACATAACTATCCAAGATCAAAGGGAAGAAAGACAGAGACAATTGAGAAACCAACTCTGATTCGATTTTCTTTGTTCCTTATTTCAAAAGACTTATTTTTCTTATGGATGCCTAGACGGTGTGTTTTATAGCCTTAAAACACAAACTCTGGAACAACAGGAACTATGACTTGTGGAACTTTGACCCCAAGAAATACGACCCTAGGAACTATGGCCTATGGACTATGACCTGTGGAACTATGCCCTGTCGAACTATGACCTATGGAATTCCATCTGGAACCATGACCTATGGAACTATGACCCAAGGAATTATGACCTCTGGAACTATGACCCCTAAAATTATGACCCATGGAACTTTGACCTCTAGAACTATGACCTTGGGAAATTTGACCTCAGGAACTATGACCTCATGGACTTATAACTCAGGAACTTTGACCTCCGTAACTATGACCAATTGAACTATGACCTTTGGAAATATGACCCCAGGAACTATGACCTCTGGAACTAAGACCTCTGGAACTAATACCTTTGGAACTATGACCCTTCGAAATATGATCAATCCACATGTCATAGTTCGAGAGTTTAAAGTTCTAGAGGGAGTAGTTCTAGAGGGAGTAGTTCCACAACTCATAGTTACAAAGGTCATAGTTCCACATGTCATAGTAAATGTCATGTATTTCTATGAGTTGTCCAATTCCTTATATTAATCTTTTTTTGTACCGATAGTTGGGTGGAAGTCGACTTCATGCATATCCAAGTTAGCATTGTATGCACTATACTTTACCTTCTGGAGGGATGCCATGTTTTACTAGGCACATGTGATATCAGATGAACTTTGTTTTCAATTGAGAAATTACTTAAGCATTCAAAGTTTTTGTATGGCCACAGATATGGTATTCATAATTGTCTATTGCATTGTATTTGATAGTCTCCATGTTAAATAGAATGTAAATACACAAAACAAACCAGTCCAATTATGGCACCCCATGCTATCAAAAACAAAACATGATTCAATTTTTACATTGTTCAAGATGATTTTGTTAGATAGTTTAGACACATGTTGGTTGGGGTAGATCCCAGGAGAATAACTCGGAGGTTGAGGAATTTCTGAATGGAAAGGGCATATGAATTCAATATGAAAAACATACATACATCTGGTTGTATGGTTGCCAAGAAAATCCCCTTCTAGTCCCTATGTTTGTCTGCGATATATATTTTTCCACCGAAGTTTGTTGAGAATATAGAACCTTATGCATTACATTTGACAAGAAAATAAAAAGATAGTTCATTACATTTCCCTTTCGAGTTGGGGACACAATGGTTACAAATGTATCCCATATGAAAGATGTCTCATAAACACTTAGTACATTTTATCCAAAAGAAGCACAACCTCTAAGCAGTTTTGACCCCCCAAGTCTGTTTTCACAATACTTAAAATTCATAAGATACAATAAGATTTTCACGAGATTCGACGAGGAAAGCAGTGAAAATCCATACACAAAAAAGGAAATCAGTGGATGCAATGAGGACTTTCCAAAATAAATAAGATCAAATATGAAAAAGAAAAGTAAAGAAAGACAAAGGTGGAAAAGAAATACCAATGTCCAGTCTTCCTCCAATCCCCAGTCATGCAAGAGCTCCTCCTCTAGACAAAAAAAACAATGACATAATATAAATAGAGAAGAGAGTAATGATGTGTGTGATAGATTTGATGGTGGATATCAACCACGCTGTGTCAGTATTGAACGCGAACATGCAATCTCACAATAAAAAAGGAAATGAACCCCAAACATAGATAATTCCCAAGGTTCATGAAGCATAGGAATTCAAGGAGATGTTGATGATATGCAAATCGACAATACAAAGCTAAAAAATTGGGTAGCCTAGAGAATTGCAGAAATCCAGTGGCTTGCATAGGATCTCATAAGAGAAGAACCGATGTTTCTTGAGTAACACTCCTTGATGCTACATAATACTCAATACAACAAGCATGAAAGGAAACCTCACATAGAGAAGGTCAACCTCAAAAAAATAAATTTGGTTCACAGATCAATTGATGAAATGGATTTCTCAGGAGTTGGACCATCTTCCCTGATGAAACTACATCATAGTTCCATGGATCATAGTTCTTGGGGTCATATTTCTAGAGGTCATACTTCCATAGGTCAAAGTTCCACAGGTCATAGTTCCTGGGGTTAAAGTTCCACAGGTCATAGTTCCTAGGGTCATAGTTCCAGAGGTCATAGTTCCACAATTCATAGTTCCAAAGGTCAAAGTTCCATAGGTCATAGTTCTAGAGGTCATAATTCCTAGGGTCATAGTTCCATAGGTCATAGTTCCATAGGTCAAAGTTCCTGAGGTCAAAGTTCTCGAGGCCATAGTTCCTAAGGTCAAATTTCCCAAGGTCATAGTTCTAGAGGTAAAATTTCTGAAGGACATAGTTCTAGAGGTCATAGTTCCATGGGTCATAGTTCTAGGGTTCATATGGGTCATAGTTCTAGGGTTCATAGTTCCAGAGGTAAAAGTTCTAGAGTTCATAGTTCCACAAGTCATAGCTCCTGGGGTTATAGTTCCAGAGGGCATATTTCTAGAGATCATAGTTCCTGGGGTCATAGTTCCACAATTAATAGTTCTAGAGGTTAAATTTATAGAGGGCATAGTTAGGAGGTCATAGTTCTCAGGGCCATAGTTCAATAGGTCATAGTTCCAAAGGTAATAGTTCCATAGGTCATATTTCTTGGGGTCATAGTTCGACAAGTCATAGTCCCATAGTTCATAATTCCACGGATCATACTTGTTGGGGTCATATTTATAGAGTTAAAAGTTCCTAGGGCCAAAGTTACACAGGTCATAGTTCCATAGGTCAAAGTTCCATAAGTCATAGTTCCACAACTCATAGCTCCATAGGTCATAGTTCTACAACTCATAGTTCCTAGGGTCATATTTCCTGGGGTCATAGTTTGAGAGGTCATAGTTCCCTAGGTCATATCTCCACAAGTCATAGTTCTAAAGGTCTTAGTTCCATAGGTCACAGTTCCTAGGGTCAAATATCTAGAGGTCATAGTTCCTAGGGTCATAGTTCCATAGGTCATAATTCCATAGGTCATAATTCCATAGGTCAAAGTTCCTGAGGTCATAGTTCCTGAGGTGAAATTTCTCAAGGTCATAGTTCCATAGGTCAAAGTTTAATGGGTCATAGTTCCAGAGTTCATAGTTCCATGAATCATAGTTCCTATGGTCATAGTTCCAGAGGTTAAATTTCTAGAGGGTGTAGTTCAAGAAGTCATAGTTCTAGAGGTCATAGTTCCAAAGGTAAAAGTTCCTAAGGTCATAGTTCTTAAGGTCAAATTTCCCAAGGTCATAGTTCTAGAGGTCATAGTTCCACAACTCATAGTTCCATAGGTCATAGTTCCACAAGTCATAGTTCCTAGGGTCATATTTCCTAGGGTCATAGTTTGAGAGGTCATATTTCCCTAGGTCATAGCTCCACAAGTCATAGTTCCAAAGGTCATAGTTCCATAGGTCAAATTTCCATAGGTCATAGTTCTTGGGGTCAAATATCCATAGGTCATAGTTCCTGGGGTCATAGTTCCATAGGTCATAATTCCACAGGTCAAAGTTCCCGAGGTCATAGTTCCTGAGGTGAAATTTCCTAAGGTCATAGTTCCATAGGTCAAATTTCAATGGATCATAGTTCCAGAGGTCATATTTCCATGAATCATAGTTCCTAGGGTCATAGTTCCATAGGTTAAATTTCCAAATGGTGTACTTCAACAAGTCATAGTTCCAAAGGGCATAGTTCCAAAGGTCATGGTTCTGAAGGTCAAAATCCCAAGGTCATAGTTACAGAGGTCATAGTTCTTGGGGTTATAATTCTAGAGGTCATAGTTCTATAGGTCATTCCATAGGTCATAGTTCTAGAGGGCATAATACCTTGAGGGAGACAAGCGAAAGCTAAAATCTACTCAGAAGCATGTAGAACCATAAGAGCAGTAAAGAAAGAAGAAAATTAAGAAGAGGTGAAATGAGAATAAGATTGTCGCTGCAACACAAGAATAAGCACTTTCCACCCAAGAATGTAAAGGATGTGATAAAAAGGGACACGATGAAGAGAATTGTTGGAAGTTGCACCCTAAGAGGTGCCCCAAATATTTTCAGGAAAGAAGAAGAAGAAAGCATTGATATTAGTATATGTTGAGTAATGGGTGGATAGCACATCAGGCCTAGAAGGGAAGATTAATTGCGCTAATATTTAGAAAGAGGTGGGACTAGTTGGTTGTAATCACAAGGAAGAGAAGGCGATGCTTGAACTTTTTTATATTAAAATCCACATGAAGCAAAGCAAGGTGGATTGTTTTTTTGATCCAGGTTCATAATCCAACTTGATCTATGTACAATTGGTTGAGAAGCTTGGGATGCAGAATCAATATCATCCACATTCATACCCCCTGGGCTGGGTAAGGAAAATGTGGAATTGAAAGTAAGCAAGAAGTGCAAATTTAGGTTTTCCATCAATCAAAACTTTGTTGATGAAGTAGTTGCAGATGTGGTTCCTATAGAGATATATAGAGTCATATTGGGAAGTCCATATTTGTACGTGAGGGATGCCATTTTCAAAAGGCAATTGAACTAGTATAGGATAGTCTAGGATGGAAAATCTTATGCCATAAATGCACATGAGGACAAAGCTAATCTCTCTTTGATCAATGCTCATCAAGTAAGAAGAATCACGGGTATTACAATGAAGTATGTCTTGTTGTTCTTGAGAGAAGGAAAGAAACAAGAAGGAAACAATTTGGAGATGAAGGCATCCTTGGAAGGATGTAGTGACGAGCAGTGTTAACAACTACAAAAAGGGATTGAATCATACATGGAAGTGTTTTGAGAGACTTGGGCAATGCCACCCAATGGAGAGGTTGAACACGAAATCCATTTTTTTTTCAGAGTCACCACTTCCTAACATTGGGATATATAGGTAGTCTATCATTGAAGCAGATGAAGTAAAGAAGTAGCTGCAACAATTGTTGGAGTAGGGACTCATCAGAGCTAGTACATCATCAGGTGGTTCACCCATCATCATGGTGCCAATGAAAGATGGAAACCAGATAATGTGCATTGACTACCATGCCTTGAATAATATCACCATCAAGAATATATATCATTTTCCAAAGATTGATGGATTTTTGGATCAAATGCAACAAGCCAGATTATTCACTAGGATAGAACTCAAATCAAGATATCACCAAGTGAGGATCAAAGAAAAAGATGTGTGGATGATAATGTTAAAAACAAGAAAAGGTTTGTACGAGTGGTTAGTAATTTATTTTGGATTATGAAATGCACCTGTAACATTTATGAGACTCATGAATGATGTGCTACATCCCTTCATTAATTCTTTTGTAATAGTATATATGGATGACATACTAATATTTAGAAATACTTGGCAAGAGAACCTCTCACATGTAATAGATGTATTCAAGACCTTGAATAAGAATCAATTCATTTCTAGCTTTCATAAATGTGAGTTTGGAATACCTCCTTGATATATCTTGGATACATGACTAGAGGAGGAGATCTTGTTGGAAAGTTAGTTTTCATTGATGTCAACCCTAGAAGAAGTCCAACAGATGGGTGTATTTGGAGAAGTCTCCAAAGCGTTCCCTTATGGTATAGCTCTAAGCATGGCTCTCATGGGAAGATTCTTTGAAGAAGTCTACAAGAATCCCTTAAAATATGGTTAAGTGGTTAAGAAGCCCCATAGATTTGGTCATGAAGCCCGAAGTTGTTTGAAAAAAACTGAGTGTGAAGGACACTGTGAAAGAATACACAACCCTCATAGATGGATGTTCCTCATCATGCTATTTCCAATGGTAGATGGTACACCACATGGTTCCTCATGGTTGAGGAGATATGTCGTCTTGAATATCATAGCCCTAAAGTATGGTTAAGAATCGCTAAACAATTGTAACAAAAAGTGAAAAGTCGGTCCCAAATTAATTAAAAGAAGAATTTTTTTTTGCAAAAAATAAGTTACAATTTATCCCCATTGCAATGAATATTAAAATAACTATTAAGGATATTGTTGGTAGAGTCAGTCCCAATGGAATAATCATTAAAAATTTAATTGAATTTTATTTGGGTCATGTCGGCCCTAAAATGAGGTTGCCAGATCTAGTATAAATAAGACATCTATGAGTTCATTTGTCACATCAACTCAAGTTATTTTTATTTGAGGTAACCAAGGAGATCTAAGCTGAATTTCAGAGGGAAGATGAAGTGAAGAAGGGTGAAATTCCAAGGGAGGATGAAGTCTTGTGATGATGTGTTCTAAGGTATGCTATTTAAAGTTCATCTTACCATTTTTGTTATACATTTTTTTATATAATGATTCACATAGTGAAAATTGGATTAAATAGACAATAAATATCAAGGTACCTATAGTAAGCATTTCATCTTCTAGGTCATTGTATGCTTGGAGATACACTTTGTGAAGATATGATTTTTGACTAGTCCTGAAACTAGTCTCAAACATGTGTTCTGAGAAAAGAAGTCATAACTTCTTCATAGAGGATCCAAATTATGTGATACCAATTGAATTGAAAAGATTACAGTCCTTAGTATGTTGTTTGCTATTTTCAGAACCAGATATCAAATATTCAATGCATGACATGTTCTACAATTTCTCTCTCCACAATATACCATGATTCATCAAGGTTTGCCATTTTCTCTATAACTCATTTTCAAGGATGATTCAAGGAGTGAAACGTGGAGGAATTTCAGAGAAGATATTGAAGAATATTGGGTACAAGTTTCAAACATTAATTTATTACAGGTACATAGTTGTTCTTGTTGAAAGTTAGGGTTCATGACTAATCCAAAAACTAGTCCCACGAGAATAAGGTAAAGTTTGATGAAGATGTTATTCTCTTGTTGTTGAAGATGAAGAAGGTATGTGGGTCTATGATGGTATGCACAAATTTTCTCACATGTTGAAAGGTATGGTTCTCTATGTGTTTTTGAGGTTTGTATCTTGGTTATTTGGCACATGCTTAAGGCATGTATTGGCATATTTTTTGAGGGATTTCATTAATCCTTTGCACATGCTTGAACTATATGGTTGGATACATATATTGGATGTTTTGTCACATGTCTTTGTACATGCTTGAGGCATATCTTGGAGGCTTTTTTCACATGGTTTGATTCATATGTTTGATATATATATATTGGATGTTTTGGTGCATACTTAAGGCACATCTTAGATGATATGGTGTATGTTTGAGGTGCACCTTTTGGTACATGGTTGAGTCATATAATGAGTAATATGGAATAACATGGAGGAATATATTTGGTACGTGATTTATGGATGTTATGGCACATGTTTGAGACATATTTTGGCACATACTTGGTACATGGTTTGAGGCATATCTTGGTGATGTTGGGAATATGTTTTGGGAGATGTTCTTGGTTATCTTGGCATATGGTTTTGATGATGATGATGATGTATCAGTATTAGTGACATTATCAATGACAGGTTGATTATCAGTGACAATGACAAGTTCATTATTAGCGACATTTTCAGTGATAGATTAAGTCCTCATTTATATCTCAGGGCAATAGGGTGGTGCAATGTAGGATATCAAATTCTCCTTCAAGTTGGTGCCAGTAAAATAGGGGGTTGGAGCCTCATTCCAGTTGGAGATGGAGAATACATGGATTTTGAGCTTCCTTCAGGTCAAAGATTGTAAATCATGGGGTTGGAGCCTCCTTCCAATTGGAGATGAAGAATATAGGGAGTTGTAGCTTCCTTCAGGTTGGAGCCTCCTTCCAGTTGGCGTTGGATAATTTGGAAGTTGGTGCTTCCTATGAATGCAATCTTTTGATATATAATAAAGAATTATGTGTTTATCTCCCATTTGGGTTTCCACGTAAAATTCCAATGTATTGTGTATCTGTTGTTATGATGTGATGCATTGTTTATGATTATATGTTTATGATATGTTAAATGCAATCATAAGTGAATGGAATCATTGAAGATTACATGTTTTGATTTAAAGTGTTAAAAAGTGTTCAATACTAATTCACCCGCACCTCTTAGTATTGGTGAATATTCCAACAATTGGTATCAGAGAAGGTTCCTTCAAAATCAGTCTAACCACTGGAAGGTAGATCATGGATTGCACTAAGAATGGAGCACCAATGTTTGATGGAAAAAATTATGCCTTATGGAATAAAAATATGAAAATATTTTTACAGGCACTAGGATTTGATGTTTTGTAATCAATAGTAGATGAATACACATCACCAACCACTCCCCCAATGGACAAAGATGGAAAAAAACTTAGCGAAAACAATTTGAAGGTTAAAAGAACTATTCTGAGTAGTCTAGTTGATTTATTATTTCTCAAGATTATGCATTGCGACACTGCTAAGGATATTTGGAACAAACTTCAAAATATTTATGAAGGAGATGTCATAGTAAAAGGGGCCAAGCCTCAAACCTATAGAGGTAAATTTGAACAACTGAAGATGAAGGAAGATGAAGATATTGCAAATTAATTTCTACGAGTTGATCAAATAGTAAATGTTACAAAAGGACTGGGAGAAGAAATTAAAGAACCAATAATTGTTCAAAAAGTACTAAGGTCTCTTCCAATGAGATTTGATCCTAATATTTTAGCCCTAGAAGAAAGAGAAAATCTTGGTACGTTGAGCATGAACAAGTTACATGGAATCCTTATAGCTTATGAAATGAGAACAGAGAAGGATAATCCATCCAAGAAGTAACCATCTTTCAAGGCATCCGAGAAAATAAAAAAGAATAACAAAAATTTGAATTCAAATTGGAGCTGCAATGATGATTCAGAAGAAGATGAACAAATTTCCAACTTTGTAAGGAAGTTGAAAAAATGAACCAACAAGTACAAAGGTATGCTTCCTTTGAAATTTTTTAATTGTGGTAAAATTGGTCACTTTGCTTCTAAATGTCCTTATGGTAAGAATTTAGACAGTGACAAAATTTTTTTTCCCAAGAAACAAAAGAAATATCAAAAGGGAAGAAAGAAAGAAGATAAAAGAAAAATATTCAAGAAAAGTTTCTACTCAAGAGAAGATATTTCTTCATATGATGAAGATGATGATAGTGATAGTGACTCAGAAATAGTGCTCTTCATGGGAATGAAAAATCAGAAAGGAAACGGTGAATATTATGAAGAAAGGGAACTAGATATTGAAGAAAAACAAATCAGTGCCTAAAGTGATCTAAAAAGAGAAAGGAAGAAAAACAAATCACTCAAGGAAGAATTGATCAAATTAAAGGAGAGTTCTCAAAATCCCAAAGAAGTTGATCATTTAAAAACCAAGGTATAATAAATAGAAAGGAGAGAAAATATATTGATAAGTCATGTCAAGGAAAGATATGAGGACTTAAACGAGATTGAAGGAAAATTTAATCAACATGAAACAAGACTTGAAGAGGAAATCATGTCCTTGAAAACAAAACTTGAAGAAGCTAAGAGAACAAAAGAATTAATGAAGATCCAGATGATGAAGAAAGGATAAGATCATGGTCAGCTAAGGCATGAATTCAAAAGGACTACAGCATAATGAGGATCATTCACTTCCATGTATCAAAGTTTATTTTATTGTTACTATTTTACTTGTAATAACTTTGGACATAAATATGTGGATTGCATAGGATATGGAAGAAATATTCAAAAAAAAAATGATTATGTGTCTCCCTATGATATTGAATGTTACAATTGACACAATTATGGACATATGTATCATGATTGTAGAAGCGGGATGAATTATTGCATGGAAGAAAACATTGATATCATATGCAAGAACGTTTGGAGAAGAAAACAAGAACAAGGAGAATGGGTGAATAAAGATCTCCTAGAGATCATACTCATAGGAATTGTAGAATTACAAGATCATGATAAATCTATAGGTGAAGAGGAAGATGCCATAATTCAGGAAGATTATGAATCTACATGTGAGGAGGAAGATGTCAGAGTTCAAATTGATGATCCCAAAGCAGAGCAGATACATCCATTTTTATAAGCCATCGGGTTTGGAGACTCCTAGTAAATATGAATGTTGAAGAGGGGGAGTCTAAGAAGTAGTTATTACATATTAGAGAACTATCTTTCAGGCAGTCTAAAATTTTTGCAAAATTTGGGAAGGAAGATTAGGAATGGATTGATGACAGAGGTGCATAATGTCTCGTGTCAGATTGGTTTATTAACAAGCAATTTCCATCCCCATGCAGACTTGAAGAGTTTGATTTAAAGATAGAGTAGACTAGTAGATATATTTGATTCAGCTTGAAATGAAGGAATATGCAATATTCAGTTACAACAGATTTGAATAAGCTCTTAGAACAATGAAGTGGAAACTTAGTTAGCAGTGTGTGCAGTTGTGTAGCAGAGCCATGGATAGTTGTTATGACATATGGATCCATGGACAATTGTTATGAGATATGGATATAAATGGTTGGTACAAGGTATAGAAGACTATACTTGACATGAACCATATAATATATATGCTAGTGGATGAAATCATGACCTTATAAGGAATTGCATAAAGGAATATGGACTCATTGTAGAGCATATGACTCATAAGTAAGGCGTAATGACAGGTGAAACCAGCCAGGAAGGAAAGCAGTAAAAGCCACAGTAAGATAGAGATTAGACATTAGGAATATTTATACATTCAAGATAAGATTGTTGGATGATTATGTCATTGATGTCAGTTCAGTGAAGATGACAGGATATGAAGACTTGAAGTCAAGTGATCAATAAACCTTAACATGAATGCTTTTCATATACGTTGGTAGATTATAGTAACATGAAGCACCAATGGACAAAGAGCACCTGAAGAGAGGAAAGATAACATATAAAAGAAGCCCCAAATTGTTCTACACAACATCTTGTGAAAGATGACAAGGGGAGAGAAATGATCAGAGGGAGTTACCCTTAATGTCAAAAGGAAAGAGAAAGAACAAAAGCATGAGAGAAAGACCAGAAGCATGAATACAGGGGGAGCAACCCCAAAGAAAGTTACCATTTTCCATTGATGTCAAAGGGGAAGAGAAACATGAGGAGAAAAATATTGAGAGAAATGTCACAGGGGGAGTATGACTATTGTCATCAATGCCAAAGGGGGAGATTGTTGGGAAGCTAGTTGTCATTGATGTCAACCCTAGAAGAAGCCCAAGAGATGGGTTTATTTGGGTAAGTATCCAAAGTGGTCCCCTTATGGAATAGCTCTAAGAATGGCCCTCATGGGGAGATTCTTTGAAGAAGTCTACAAGAATCCATGAAAATATGGTTAAGCGGTTAAGAATCCCCAGAGGTGTGGTCACGAAGCCTAAAGTTGTTTGAATAAAAAAGGAGTGTGAATGACATTTTAAATGAATGCACAACCCTCATAGATGGATATTCCTCATCATGTTGTTTCCAATGGTAGGTTGTATGCCATGTGGTTCCTCACAGTTGAGGATATATTCCCTCTTGAAGATGGAAGCCCCAAAGTATGGTTAAAAAACCCTAAACAATTGTGACAATAAGTGAAAAGTCGGCCCCAAATTAATTAAAAGAAGAAAAATTGTTGCAAACAAGAAGTTGCAAGTTATCTCTATTGCAATGAATATTAAAATAAATATTAAGGATATTGTTGGTAACGTCGGCCCCAATGGAATAATCATTTAAAATTAATTTGAATTTTATTTGGGTCAAGTCGGCCCTAAAAAGAGGGTGTCAGATCTAGTATAAATAAGGCACCTAGGAGTTCATTTGTCACATCAAATCAAGCTATTTTTATCTGATGTAACCAAGAAGATATAATAAAATTTTTAGAAGGAAGATGAAGTGAAGAAGGGAGAAATTTCAAGGGAGGATGAAGTCTTGTGATGATGTGTTATAAGGTATGTTATTTAAAGGTCATATTACCATTTTTGCTATAACTATTTTAATAGAATGATTCATATAGAGAAACTTGGAGACTATTGAGAAGACATAGGAAGGCACTTGTGGTAAAAATTTCATATTCTGGGTTGTTGTATTTTTGGAGATACACTCTATAGAAGATATGGTTTTTAACTAGTCTTGAAACTAGTCTCAAACAAGTGTTCTGGGAAAAATAGCCTTAACTTCTTCATAGAAGATCCAAATTCTGTGAGACCAATTTCATTGAAAATATTATAGTCCTTAGTATTTTGTGTGTGATTTTTAGAACTAGATATCAAATATTCATCATGTGGCATGATCTACAAGTTATCTCTTTAGAATATGACATAATTCAACAAGGTCTGCCATTTTCTCTATAACTCCTTTTCAGGGACGATTCAAGGAGTGAAATTTAGAGGAATTTCAGAGACAAGTTTTAGACCTTTATTTATTACAAGTACGTAGTTATTCTTGTTGAAAGTTAGGGTTTGTGACTAATCCAAAAGATGGCCCTGCGAGACTGAGGTAAAGTTTGATGAAGATGTTATTATCTTGTTATTAAAGATGAAGAAGGTATGAGGGTCTATGATGGTATTCACCAGGTTGCTCACATGTTGAAAGGTATGGTTCTCTATGTGTTTTTGAGGTTTTTATCTTGGTGATTTGGCACATTCTTAAGGCATGTATTGGCATATTGTTTGAGGAATTTCATTAATGCTTGGCACATGCTTGAGGTATATGGTTGGATAGATATATTGGATGTTTTGGAACGTGTCTTGGTACATGCTTGAGGAATGTCTTGGAGGATTTTGGCACATGGATTGATGCATATGGTTGAGATATATATATTGGATGTTTTGGTGCATACTTAAGGCACATATTGGATGCTATGGTGTATGATTGAGGTACATCTTTTGGTACATGGTTGAGGCATATCATGAGTAATATGGCATATGATTAAGGAATATATTTGGTACATGATTTATGGATGTTATGCCACATGTTTGAGGCATATTTTAGTACATTCTTGTTACATGGTTTGAGGTATATCTTAGTGATGTTGGGCATATGTTTTAAGAGATGTTCTTGGTGATATTGGCATATGGTTTTGATGATGATGGTGTATCAGTATCAATGCCATTATCAGTGACATGTTGATTATTAGTGACAATGACAGGTTGATTATCAGTGATAGTTTCATTATCAAGTTGAGTCTTCATTTATATTTAGGGAGACAGGGTGGTGCAAGGTAGGAGATTGAAGTCTCCTTCAAGTTGGTTTGTGTAAACTAGGGGGTTGGAGCCTCCTTCCAATTGGAGCTGGAGAATACAGGGAGTTGGAGCTTCCTTCAGGTCAGAGCCTGTAAATCAGGGGGTTGGAACCTCCTTCCAGTTGGAGCTAGAGAATTTAGGGAGTTGTAGCTTTCTTTAGGTTAGAGCCTATAAACAAGGGGTTGGAGCCTCCTTCCAATTGGTTCCAGAGAATTTGGAAGTTGGTACTTCATATGAACATAATATTTTGATATATAAGAAATAATTATGTGGTTTTCTCCCATTTAGGTTTCCACATAAA
>ML786603.1:124748-161804 GCA_009831015.1 Picea engelmannii | reverse complement strand
ATAATAAATTATTAGCAATAGCCCGCATGGGTGTAGATGGATTGGCAAGTGCCGTGTAAATGGAAGGAAATTTGTAAAAATGAAGTCTCATGTTCGAATACATTTACATTGTGATAATACGGTTATTGTCATCTCATTGCGACAATAATGTTATTTTTGTTACACTACGATGAAGGTGTTAAGTTTGTCACATTCTAATGATAGGATATTTGCACCACATTATGTGATGCAAATATTTGCGTTGCATTACGACAATGGGCCTATGTTGATAACATTGCGATGACGAGATATCGTTTGTCATACATTGACAATGATGGGGATATTATGACGATGGGGATATGTTCATCACATTTCGACGACATGGCATATAAGTAAAAAGTGGCTATGTGATGAACACAAATTTCATATGTTCATCATATGTCATATGGTTATGTGATGAACATAAATGTCATATGTTCATTGCATTACAATGATAGGGCTATGCTCATCACATTGCAATGAAAAAACATTGTTTGTCACATTATGATGATAGGATATTTGTGTCACATTGCGACAACGATAATATGTTCATCACATTGCGATGATGAGGCTATGTTTGTCACATTGTGACAATATCGTTATGTTCATCACATTGCGATGATGAGGCTATCTTCATCACATTGTGACAATATGGTTATGTTCATCCAATTGCGAGAATATGGTTATGGTCAGCGATGGTCATTTATGGAAAACAACTGTCAAACATGGTTAGCCATTGTTAACCATGGTCAACCACAATCAACCATGGTCATGGTCAAACAAGGTAAAGCAAGGTAAACCATAGTTATGTTCGTCACATTTCCACAATATGGTTATGTTCGTGACATTGTGTGTTCATCGTATATGGCTATGTTCGTCACATTGTGACAATATGGTTATGGTCGTCATAGTGCAATGGCAGGGCTATGTTCATCACATTGCGAGGATATGATATTTGCATCACATTATGACAACTGGATATTTGCATGACATTGTGACGAAAAATCTATGTTCGTGACATTACCATGGCAAGGCTATATTCGTCACAGTGAGACAATATGGTTATTTTCATCAAATTGTGACAATAATGTTATTTTTGTCACATTACAATGGAGGAGTTAAGTTTGTCACGTTGTGATGATAGGATATTTGCACCACATTATCTAATGCAATTATTTGCATTGCATTGCGACAATGGGGCTATGTTGATAACATTGCGACGATGGAAATTTGTTTTTCATATATTGATGATGACGGGGATATTGTGACGATGGGCATATGTTCATCACATTTCGACGATGGGAGATATAAGTAAAAAGTGGCTATGTGATGATTTTTTTTTTGTATGCTCATCATATGTCATATGGTTATGTGATGAACATAAATGTTGTATGTTCATCACATTACGATGATAGGGCTATGCTCATCACATTGTAATGACATAACATTGTTTGTCACATTATGATGATAGGATATTTGTGTCACATTACGACAATGATAATATCTTCATCACATTGCGATGACGATTCTACGTTTGTCACATTGTGACAATATCATTATGTTCATCACATTGCGATGACGAGGCTATCTCCATCACATTGCGACAATATGATTATGTTCATCACATCTCAAGAATATGGTTATGGCCAACCATGGTCATTTATGGAAAACAAGTGTCAAACATGGTTAACCATTGGCAACCATGGTCAACGAAAATCAACCATGGTCATGGTCAACCAAGGTAAAGCAAGATCATCCATAGATATGTTTGTCACATTTCCACAATATGGTTATGTTCGTGACATTATGTGTTCATCGTATAGGGATATGTTCCTCACATTGTGACAATATGGTTATGTTCGTCATAGTGAAATGGGAGGGATATGTTCCTCACATTGTGACAATATGGTTATGTTCGTCATAGTGAAATGGGAGGGCTATGTTCGTCACATTGCAAGGATATTATATTTGCATCACATTATGACAACTGGATATTTGCATCACATTGTGATGACAAAGCTATGTTCATCACATTGCGACAATATGATATTATTTGTTACATATTGACGATGACAGGGTTATGTTCATCGCATTGCTAAAATAGGATATTTAAGTAAAAAGTGGTTATGTGATGAACATAAATGGTTTTATGGTCAGCCATGGTTATTTATGGAAAACAACTGTCAAACATGGTTAACCATTGTCAACCATGGTCAACCATGGTCAAACAAAATCAACCATGGTCATGGTAAACGAAGGTAAAGCAAGGTCAACCATCATTATGTTCGTCACATTGCCACAATATGGTTATGTTCGTGACGTTGTGTGTTCATCGTATAAGGCTATCTTCGTCACATTGTGAGAATATGGTTATGTTCGTCATAGTGCGATGGGAGGGCTATTTTCGTCACATTGTGACAATATGGTTATGCTCATCATAGTATGATGGTAGGGCTATGTTCATGACATTGTGAGGAAATGATATTTTCATCACTTTATGACAACAGGATATTTGCATCACATTGCAACGACAAAACTATGTGCATCACATTGCGACAATAGAACATTTTTTGTGACATTACTATGACTGGATATTTGCATCACATTGTGATGAGAAGGCTATGTTCATCATATTGCAACGATGAGGTTATGTTCTTGTGATAACAAGGCTACGCTCATCACATTGATAGCATCACATTATGACGAATATATATTTGCGTCACATTGCGATGCCAGAGTTATGTTAAATACACTGGGATGGCAAGATTTTTTTTGTCACATATTGATGATGACAGGGATATTGTAACAATGGGGATATGTTCATCGCATTGCAGTGATATGACATTTAAATAAAAATAGGTTGTACGATGAACATAAATGTTGTATGTTCATTGTCAACCAAAGTCAACCATAGTTTTGTTCGTCACATTGCGACAATATGGCTATGTTCCCCACATTGTATGTTCATCATATTAGGCTATGTTCATCACATTGTGACAGTATGGTTATATTCGTCACAGTGAAACGATCGGGCTATTTTTGTCACATTGTGAGGACAAGATATTTGCATCACATTATGATGAGTGGATATTTGCGTCCAATTGCGACGACAGGGCTATGTTCATAACATTGTGATGACATGATATTGTTTGTCACATATTGATGATGACGGGGATATCACAACGATGGGAATATATTCATCACACTGTGACATTTTAGTATTTTTATTTGTAGAAAAAACAAAATTTCTAGTTTTACAATTGTTCTCAATATCTAAATAAGCTTTGCAATATCTATTAGTTAATTTTTACAATATTATATTTCAATTATCTTGTGACTAAAATCAATTTCCAAATACTTATAAAAAACACTTCTTTCATATTACGATTATTAAAAATAAAATCAAAATATATAATGTTTTACTTAATTATCATTATTTTTGTAAAGTGAGGACAAATTTGGGAAACAATTTGTTAGAAATATAAAAACAATGATCCATCTTAACATTACTATCTTCATAATAAATCTATGTTTTTTAAACAATCCATTATATCTAAAATACTCAATATAAATTTTGATGAAAATGAATTTTATTTTTTATAAAAATAGATGTATTTAAAGATATTATTATTATAAAAAAATATCAAAATATATATTTGATAAATAAAATTAATTTTAATATTTATAAAAATAAATATATTTAAAAATATTATTATTATAAAAAATTTAGAAATATATATTTAATCAATAAAACTATAAATATATAAAAAAATCACATTTAAAGTTATTATTATCATAAAAACTATCAAAATATATAATTATTAATATTTAACTATTACTAAATTATATCATAATCAAAATGATCTTATTAATAAAACAATATCATTCAAACTTAATCGATTTAGCTTTAATTTTCATTAACTTAAAGGGAGGTAACATCACCCAATCTCAAAGGCACCCAATATTTGCCCAAGTAATATTTGCCCAAGTTGTTTTAGAAAATGTCAAACATTTTATTCTTTTCTCTTTTTTGAATATATTGATAATTAATTAAAAAATAAACATAAATAATTCATTAATAATTTACATACAACTTTAAGAAATAGACATTAACCACTCCAACTTCTTAGTTTTTGAAAGATCATTTATTGGAGTATTAGTGTGAGTATGTTTGAATTATTATGTAACATGATTCAACTAATACATTATATATAGTATTAATGTAGTGCAAAGAGAAACAAACTAATACATTATGTATATATAGTATTAATGTGTCCCATAGAGATTCTATATAAAATGCTAATTATATCTAACCTCTCTTTAGAAGTGAAGGTTGTTGATATTAAGTGCGCCCTCTAGAAAACTAACGTGCCATCACTTATATTGAGTCACTCTTGCTGAGTATGTCCTCTACAAAAAAGTTTTAAGTGTGGTTATCTCTATCATTTACATTATATTTTTTTATTATTATAAAATAAAATTTAATATATATAATTTTAGTTATAAATTTAATAGGAATAATTCTAATCCTAATTCTAATTCTAATTTTAAACTAGTCATAATAGTAAACTTAATAATTCTAACTTAAACTCTAATAAATCTAACCCTAATAATATCTATATTATTAGTACATTATTTTTAACATAGTTAATAGTTAATTATTAATATTAATTAATACTTATTATAAAAAAAATATATGACTAACGTATATAAATAGCTTTAAAGTACCATTTTTATAATAATTTATTAGTATTGTTATTAATAATTATAATATTATTAATAATTGTTTACAATAGTGATATGCTATATGCTAAAGTTTTAATTAATAAATATTAATTATACCAATAATATCAATTATTAAAATATTATTAATAATTATAATATTATTAATAATTGTTTACAATAATGATATAGAGAGTGTTAAACTGTTACAATAATGTTATATATATGTATAAATTTTTAAATGATTGTTTATTAATAATGTTATATATATGTATAAATTTTTAAATGATTGTTTATTAATTTGAAGTTATTGAAAGAAGTCTATGTTGTATACGTGTGAAATGTTTTAAATGATTGTGTATTAATTTGAAAGTATTGAAAGAAACTGATTTCTTGTAGCATAAAAAACATATGTTCATTGAACAAAGCATTGAGAATTTAGTTAGATTTCTCATAAGTAGTAGATTTTTTTTATTAGCTAGATTCCTCATAATTGTAGATTTTTTTATATGATTTTTATATTCATTATTATGTTAACTAATAAATTTCTTAAGCGGATGAATGGAAATGTCGAAGTAATTCAAGGAAATTAAGAAAGTTTCATATTAATATTGTTAATTGAGATTATAAAATTTTGAGGGATGTTCCATATTAATGTTGCTAATTAAGATTATAAAAATATTGTAATTAAAATGAATGTATTTGAAGTTGAATGTTTGGCTCATGCCCCGAGTTGGTTCACTATTTGGGTGATGTTTGGCTCATGCCCCCAAAGTGTCTCAACTTGTATAAAGGAAACATAGAAACATGAAGGTTCACCACTCCTTTCATTGAGCAAACAAACAACTTTTGACATTTCAACATTTTACCTCAACCCCTGCCATCCATAAGCGAAGACCTTACATAAAGCTCCTAAAACACCATCCATCTTCCCTCGATACATGTCTCTAAATATATATTTTTAATTTATATGTTCTCTTTTTTTTATATACTTTATATTTATAAAATTTATATTATTCTTCCATATATAAATATGTATATATTTGTATTTAAAATATATAATATTTACGCCGAAAAGGTGTACACGTATTGACAATGAGCACAATTAATCACCTTTTAATCTAAAATTCTAATCTGATGGTTAACAATTGAAGATGCTGGCATATTCTTAGTCATCCTCCCAAATCAATGAATGTGATTTCCTCTTCATAACTTCTTTGTATTTTTCAATGCATCCGATAACCTGTTTACCTTTTAACATTTATCTAATCATATTAAGAAATTACTGTAACACTATATGATTGCCACGTTAAATGATTAAACTTTGGATTTAGCATTCTCTGGCTGCACTGGCTGTAGACGCTCATTTTTTTAATTGTGCGTTTTATTTTCTGACTGTATGTTTCATTTTCTATCCACACCTTTGGGCGTTCATCAAACACGGTTTTGAATAACTGTACTAGTTAGTACTACAAACATAAAACTTTTCCTACACCAGTTAATGTGCATTGTAGAGAGCGGTCATCTAATCGAACACGTAACGTCGGACTTATTCATTCTACGAGAATCAGCCGGAAGCGCGAGGCAATCGCCGCCTTCCCTCCTTCCTTAGCGAGAACAAAGCCCGCCCTAGAACCTCCAAACTCAAACTCAACCCTCTTCCTCGACTTAGACCTGAGACCCCAGAAGAGCGAGTGACTCTATCACAGCACCTATCGGTCATCAACTGGCATTCTCTCTGATCTCAAACTAAAGCTACAAGCGTTAGTTCATAGCTCGGCTAGCATAAGCTGCAGTTGTAGTAGGTGCCTTCCCTGCGCCATAAAAATTTAAAGATAAAATTTCATAATATTATTATAAGAATAATAGTTTTTTATATAATGATATATTTATATATATGTTAATTTTGTTTATATATTTATTTTTTATATATATAAATATTTATATATTTACAATTTTATTTCATCTATATAAAATAATAATATTATTTAATTTAATATATAATAATAGTATTATAAAATTTAATATATATTAAGTTTATAAAATTAAATATATAATAATAGTATTATAAAATTTAATATATAATAAGTTTATAAAATTTAATATATAATAAGTGTAATGTTATTTATGTAATAATATCAACATTACAATTTACAAATGAATTTATTTGTCATAAATATTGTGAAAATAATATATTTATCTACTTATTTGTGATGTAAAATATTGAATTGATGTTATGAACTCAATATTCAATAAATCATAATAACTTGTAGACATACAATATATACAAAATATGCATGTGAGATATGAGTCTCAAATGTCTTATTAATGATGAGTTACACAATAACTTATAAATTAGGAGAAGAACCCTCAAAATAACTCATAATCATAGGTCAATATGTATAATACTGATTCTCTTGGCCTCTATATACACTTGTTAACATACATTTCTAGTGTAATCCTATTGATAGTCTGACCTACTAGTTATATTTTCATATGATCTTTTATTTATTCCCATTAAGGTCTTAACATAGTACACTCATTGAAAAGCTTTGTCATCAAAGATTTGTAGTTAAATGATTTACACATGATGAAACACAGTAATGAGATTTCCCTAGTTTTTTTCTCTCATGTTGCAGCTGTTGGATATATTTCTTATGCCAACCCTTGTAGGACTTTCTTTTGTCTTTAAACATGTCTTCAATCTTTTCTTCTCCCTTATTATCTTGCTATATCTTATGTGTTTGTTCTTCATTCACATTTATTTGGGGGATATTATTAAATTTTTTCTTTAGATTTTCTATTTTGGACTTTACCCGAAGGAGGGTATTAACTTCGTTGATTATCTTTCGATGACCTCCTTGTATCATTTCTTTCTTCTCATTTAGAAGTTAAAGGGTGACATATTGATCAAATTCTTTCTTCCCTGAATTGTTGCTTACATTTCTAATTTTACTTCATCAATGTTTAGAGTTTGCTGAACCTAAGGACAAATTTCTTCTTCAAGTTTTTTAGTAATTCCTTCATTTACTATTTTCAATTCAACCTTGGTTTGAAAATGTATTTTATCTTTCATTAATACATAACGCATTTACACTACTTGATTGTCATTTCATAATTTCAAAATTTCTGTCATTTCTAACAATTTCATTCATTGAATTGTCTTAGTTTTTTTTTTTTAAATTCTTAATCTGGTGAAAAAGCAATTGAATAAGTACATGTAACTTGGGATTCCCCTTATTCATAAGATCTTCTTTAGTTTTTGTTATGCTTCACAATATTTCAACATCTTTATTTCCAAGATCTTATTTCCATCTCTTAAACTTATCTTTGAACTTTTACATATTTTTGCAACTCATTTTTATTATTTATATATTTGAAAATTCAAACCTTTTTAAATGTATATATTTTTTTTCCTTTTCACTTTTTTTAAGTAATTAAAACCATACTACCAATAAAATCTTTGTCTTTAAATATACATCTATATAATATTTATTTTTCCAATTTTTCTTAAAAGTATATAACCAGGATCAAACCATTTTTGTTTTCATAAAAACAAATATTTTATTAATTTAAATCTAAAAACCCATATATCTTATTAAAGGAAATTATTTTTTGTTATAATGATTTCAAATATATATATATATATATATATATATATATATATATTAAATGTTTTATCATCATGTAAACCAAACATTTCTTTTAAAAGCTATGTACATCGTTGTAAGCTTTTTTATGGAATTGCTTTGACTTGTAATGTATGCTCCAAATTAAATTAAATTAAACTATAAAATTAAATTTCATGACAATACATCCTTTAGTTTGCAGATATATTTGATGAAATAAAAAAAAAAAAAAACATAAATTAAATTCAACGATAATACACACTTAACTGAAATGAGAAAAATAAAACATTTCTTCTGTAGTTCTAAAATGCTCAGAAAATGTAAAACCATTGCCTAGTTTTACATGACATTAAATGGCGGAGTCTGAAAAATGGACGGACCAACCAAACCCAAACTGCCAGTTTACCCTTTTTCCGAGATTTCATAGATGGGAGGCGGTAACAAAGCTGGCAAGGAAGAGGCAGAGTTAGAATAACATGGTTCCAATATCCGCTATATCTTTACAACATTTTATTGAGAGATGCTTCAAATCGTTGATGTTTCAACACTGGAGTAGTTTTCAACTTTGAAAAAAAAAACTCGTTGATTTCATGTTTATTTTCCAACTTTGAAAAATGTTTGTTGAATCTATGAACAATGAACCTCAATTTATCCATTCCACTCCACTTGGAGGAAACGATTCCAATGTGCAATAACAGAGACCACAGTGGCTACGCACTTTGATATTGATATCACATTTCTACCCTCTTCTCTGAATCCAAGAAGCCCCCGACACGTACGCATCCTTCAATATATTGCATTGTATACAGACAGATGTCGGTTCTCTCCGTGTTATAATTTGCAGAACATTCTTGTTTCAAACTGACTAGTTCAAGGGTATTTGCCGTGTGTTCCTCTTTCAAACTCTGACAGGTTCAAGGGCTTGTATTGATGGCTTTATTTGGAACCCAACTCCACAACTTTCTTAAAAAACCACTCTTCCTCATAATAATACTCATAATATTCAAGTACTTCGAAATATTAGCAAGATCTTTTAATACCTTACCTTGTAAAACTATTTTCTCTCTTCTTGAACACCTGGCTGAGCAACACAATTCCCGGGCGCTATGGATGCAGAATACGGAGACTACTGTCCACGCGCGACCCTTCATTTCCTTCTCCTGAATCCTTCCCTTCTGAACTGTTCCCTTACAAACCCTATCATCGGTGTTAATTTCCTTATAATGATTCTCGAGAATAACAGGAAATCGCAACATTAGATTTGCAAGAGAGCGCACGATCTCCCCGAACCATTTTCTGGAATCTACGCGAGGTATCAAATAGTCGAAGAAGAGAGCGTATCCTTCACTCAAAGATTGTTTCCACAGCCGAGCTCGTGCCTGATATCAATGATGAAATCAAATAATTTTCGCCAGAGCCTACGAGGTTCGATCCCGGGCCTCTTGAAAGGGCTTTAAGGGCGTCTAGTGCCCTGGGAGACCAGTAGAATGAATGGGCCTGCAGGATTACTGGAATGAATGGGAGAATTGATGATTCGTCATCACTCAGGCTCGTCATTTTAAATTCTCTCCGTGCTCTAATTCTTGGCAGATTCTGTTTAGATGCTTTGATCATATGCTGAAATTTGGCTTTATCCTTGTGCAGAGCCTTGAAGGTTGAGCGAGCTCAATATATAGTGTTCAGGAAGTGTCTTTTTCTACCAACATCCACTGACTTTCAATAAAAGAGGGATAACGTCAGGGAAATGACAGAGACATTGAATGAAAGAGCGGTGGATCTCACATCAAGCAGAATAGCAGGGCAAATCCGCAAAGAAAACAAAAAATATTATAATAATATTCAAAAAAGACCTGGCAAGGAAGTCAATAATAAAGATTACCTGTCAGGAGGAGATGGGTTCAAAATTGAATTGGTGGTTTTTAAGGATGGCATAAATGTACAGTGATGGTTGTTTCCGAAAACCTTTGACAGGTTTTCTACAAAACCTAACATTAAATATGTCTTAGGCATAATTATGTCTTTAGGCATAATTAGTGAAAATTTAATTCGATTTCTCATAAGTTATAATTTTTTTTATATAATTTTGGTACTCATTATTTTATTAATTTGTTTGAAAAAGGAATAAGCAATGGAGTTATCAATTTAAAGAAAAGTAGTCTATAACATTAATAATGGCATGTTCATAAAAAAGTATAGGCATGTTCATAATTTTTTTTTATTGTTGTAATCTAAATTAAATAGACATTACATCAATCACATCTACGAATGTGCATGACTCATTCTAAAGCCAAAACGCGAAGGGAGATTCAATTATTGACTAACTGATGTAAAATATAGACATGTTCATAAATCAATTATTGTTGTAATTGTTGTGATGTAAATAAGCCAAGGGAGATTCAATTATTGACTACGTCATGTAAAATATAGGCATGCTCATAAAACAATTATGATGTAAAATATAGGCATGTTCATAAAACAATTATTGTTGTGATGTAAATACGCCAAGGGAGATTAAATTATTGACTACGTGATGTAAAATATAGGCATGCTCATAAAACAATTATTGTTGTAATAATTGTGATGTAAATAAGTGAAGGGAGATTCAATTATTGACTACGTAATGTAAAATATAAGCATGCTCATAAAAAAAATTATTGTTGTAATCGTTGTGATTTAAATATTTAAAAAATAGGGATTGAATCCATATACTGAATTCCACCCATAATATCTATTAGCAAAACCGAACCATTGGATTCAGGCGGCGAAGTAGGTATATGATCATCATAGCTTCCTTCGAATAAAAAGTTGAATGCAAATATATTTTGTAGAATGCCAGTCATAATATCCAGGAACCATTGGGTTTAGGCCGGGGAGGAGGTATATGATTACCATAGTTACCTGCAAATAAAAGGCTAATTGTAAATATATACAGAATGTTAAATGTAAATATATACTAGCACAACGGTTAACTCGAGGCTGAGAACCTTGAAAGGGCGGACAGTTGAAATCCGTGGCGAAAATGAAATGCGTACAGAAAATGAAATGTACAGGCAGTTAGAAAATGAAACGCCTGGACAGTTGAGGAAATCTAAATGGTAATATGAAAGGTTAATCATTTAAACGTGGCAATCATATAGTGCTACAGTAATTTCTTAATATGATTAGGTAAATGTTAAAAAGTAAACAGGGTAACGGACGCATTCAGAAATACAAGGAAGTTATGAATACAAGGAAGTTATGAAGAGTAAATCACATTCATTGATTTGGGAGGACGACTAAGAATATGCCAGCATCTTTAATTGTTAACCATCAGATTAGAATTTTAGATTAAAAGCTGATTAATTGTGGTCATTGTCAATAGGTATACGCCTTTCGGCGTAATAAAATATATAATGCTAAATGTAAATATATACAAAATCTATATATATATTTTGTAGAATATTAATCATAATATCCAATCATAATAAAACAAAACCATTAAATTCAGATAGTGGAGGTGGTATATGATTACCATAACTACATGCAAATAAAAAATGGTAATGGTAAATATATACAGAATGCCGAATATTAAACAACAAAAAATAGAAATTTCAAAACCTTATTGTACCTTAATACTGATCGTTAGAGGTTGAAGCAATAAAAAAAAAACGTGAGCCTAAGAATTTATCATATAACCACTCAATGTTAAATAACCATTTCAAAACGAACACGCCCAAACCTGGAATTTATCATGCCTCCAACTCAACCACGGGTGTGTCAATTGAAACGCAACGCAGGGAAAATGTGGCATCCATTAATGGGCACGCTTGAAATCCTTAAGTAACCATTTCCAAACGAAATCTGAAACATGCCCAAAACTGGCATTTATCATGCATCCAACTTAACCAGGGCTCCATCGATTGAAACGCAGGCCAAACGTGGCATCGATTAGTGGGCACGCTTGATATCCGTAAAACATGTGTCGCAAGATGACAGGTGCTATTGAATTAATTTTTACTAAACATCTAAAAGTGGTAATGAAGTATTCTATACATATTAATCTTTGTTAAATAATTAAATGTGGCAGTGAGGTGGTTAAGGTAGTAATTTATTAATTATATTAAGTAAATGTGAAAAAGTAAATAATGAAAAAATATCCATTTATAAATGCAAAGAAATTATAAAAAAAAACTAAAAATATAACAACATCTTTAATTGTTGTCCATTAAATTAAAATTTATAATTAAAAGTTTGATTAAACTAGCAATTCCAATAGAGAGATGTCTATTGAGATAAATATTTGAATACAACAAATTCTAGATATTTGTTAGTAGAATTTAAACGAGCAACTCTCTTAAATTGTGAATGAGAATTCAGAGAAACGGCTATAAAATATTCAAATACAACAAATCCTAGATATTTGTTAGTAGAATTTAAACAAGCATCTCTCTTAAATGGGGAATGAGAACCTAATTCTATTGCGATTAATAGTGTGTATATTTTTTAACAAATATTTCTAAGATAATTGGTTTGTCTTTTTAACCTTTAAAATTAGGATATAAAAATCAGTTTTATATCCTAATTTTCTAAAAATCAGTTTTAGAAAATAGAGTAGAGAACAAGAAGAAAAGTCTGAATGCATCCGGATTCCTGGTACTTTCAGCAGGACCAGGAATTTCCTATATATCACCCAAATTGCTATCAACATACAATAATGAAGACCTGGATAGTCTCCTGGTAAATAAAATGATGAGAATCCCATCGATAGACCTGGCCTTGACAAAAGACATCCACCGAGACCTTCATATGCAAGGTATGTTATCGTGGTTTCCTTGTTATGGATGAAATCTATCGATGGATTGGAGCTCGGATCGGTGATCTACTTGACAGAGGAGAGGAATGGCTGAAAGTCATTTATCTTCTTGACAAACTAACTCAAATGAGAGGTAGAAAAATAATACATCCTGGACCAAACCATTCTAAAGATTAGTTTTAAAGTATCTCTCCAATTTGCAAAAAAATGTAATACCCCGTAATATACCCTATAAAATGTAATATACATTGTAATATACCCTGCCATAAAGTTAAAATTTGGCAATCCAAACACCCCCTCAACATAGGTACGCATACAATTTTTTATATCATTCACAATGGAAGAATCCAAGAAACCGTATCTCTCCAGTTTGGAAGAAAATGTAATACCCGGTCATAGAGTTAAAATTTGACAACCCAAATGCCCCTCAACATAGGTATGGATACAGTTTTATTTTATCATCTATAACAGAAAAATCCAAGAAAAAGGGAAGGGAGAGACTTATAAATATCATGATTAAAAGAAATTAAAAGGCTTACAACAGTTGGTAAGAATGGTGGACAATCCTTTAGTTAATTAAAAAACATACCGGGCAGAGATTTTGGACACTCCGATTTGAACCAAGCGAAACCCCTATTTGAACATCCAAATAAAATGGTACTGGGTAAGCATAAATAAGGCAACACCGAATCAGAAAACCTCCTTAATCTCCAAACCAATTTTTAGCCAAGAAGTAGTTACACATAATTACCACTGCAAAATCAGAACCAGACGCACAGTTTCAGAATAGTCATTCTCAAGATAAGTCTAAAAAACTTAAAAGAGAAATATAAGAATAAAGGCTTTCCTCACAGTTGCAAAACAATTATTCTTGAGCTAACCCTCTCTTTAAAACAAATCTAAGAACAAAGGCTCGCCTCAATAATGTTAATTAGAAAAGGATTAAAAACAAAATTAAGGAAAATAAAACGTTTCCATACCTGTATTTTCATCTGACTCTTGCAGTCAAGTTTCTCACAGATTGCACTACAAAAATTACAGGTAGAATTCCATGGGGTCCTTGCGGCCTCTTAATCCTTTATTCTTTATTGTTGAATACTCACAACAATAACTTGATAGAAGATACATTGTCTTCTACCTTCATGGAAGATGCATTTTCTTCATAGTATCTGTTAATAATTGAATGTAAATTTTCATATGGTTTTATAGATTCACTTAAGAAATGAAGGATGAAAACCGACCCCCAACACTTGGAGACCGGGGAAGCAAAGACAAAGCTTAGTTCAAATTAATCAATGAGAATATATAAATATATATATGATGACGATTGGTTTGAGCCAGTGAGACGGTTGGAGCTAAACCACAACTAATTCTCCATTATTTTAAGTGTCCCCTTTAATGGAGAAATGATTGACATCCACCCCTAACATCTCTCTAAACAGTTCAAATTTGATTTTCCCAAGAGGCTTAGTGAAAATATCAACAACATTTTCACTAGAATTACAATACATTAAAGAAATGTTATTAGACTGCATCTTTTCTCGAACAAAATGGAACTAAGTATCAACATGCTTTGTTCTTGAATGATAAAATGGATTATTTGCCAACTTGATTGAGCTTTGGCTATCACATTTGATTATCATAGTTTTCTTTTGTTTTTCTCCAACATATTGAAGTAGTCTTCTCAACCAAACAACTTCACAAGTTGTTGCACACAATGCTTTATATTTTTCCTCAGTGGATGACAAAGATACAGTAGGTTGCTTCTTATTGCTCCATGAAACAATCCAGGATCAAATTTCGAAATCATAACTTGTAATAGATCTCCAATCATCCAGATTGCCATCCTAGTATGAATCTCAGTAACCTGTCAGCTCAACATCGAATGAATAAGTATATTTAATACCATAATCAATTGTGCCTTTGAGATACCTAAGTACCCCTTTTGCTACATTCCAATGTCTTTCTAGAGGTTTAGCCATAAATTGACTTAACACACTAACATAGTATGCTATGTTAGGTCTGGTTGTAGTGAGGTAGTTCAAGCTTCCCACCATCTGTCTATACACCGTATCATTTACCTCCTTCGATTCATCATCAGAGTAAAGTTTCGTGTTCTGCTGCATTCGAACATACGAAACTTTACATTGATCCATTTTAAACTTCCTAAGTACTTCTCTAACATATTTACCCAGAGACACAAAGGTTTGACCATCATTTCTCCAAACTTCAAGACCAAGGCAGTAATGTAACTCACCAAGATCTTTCATTTCAAACACCCGTGACATTTGCTTCTTAATTCCACTAATCAATTTTTCTGAATTTCCTGTAATAATTAAATCATCAACATATAAGGAAATCAATACAGCATGCCCCTTTTCATCCATTGGTATATATATTTGGATCACTTTTTCTCCTCATAAAACCTTGCTAAAGAAAGAAAGAATCTATCTTCTCATACGATGACCTAGGTGCGTGTTTCATTCCATATAATGCTTTATTTAATTTACATACTAAATGTTCCTAACCACTTTTTACAAACCCCTCTAGTTGAGTAAGGTAAACCTGCTCCTTTAACTCACCATTCAGGAAAGTAGACTTTACATATAATTGGTGAAGCTTCCAATGGTGTTTTATAACTAGTGCAATTAACATTCTTATAGTGTTTAATTTATCGATTGGTGCAAATGTTTCTGCATAATCAATGCCCTCTTTCTGTGAATACTCTTTTGCCACCAATCTGGCTTTATATTTATCTATACTACCATATTCTTTGAATTAAGGTTTGTATATCCATTTACATCCTATGGGCTATTTATCTTTAAGCAATTCAGTCAATTCCCAAGTTTTGTTTTTCATTATAGAGTCGTATTCTTCCTCCATTGATTTTCTCCACTCTTCATGTTTATTAGCTCCATTAAAACTCATGGGTTCTATGACATTTGAAATATTACTCATTAGGGCATAATATTTATATTTTTGAGGTGGACAAACCTGTCGTGAAGATCTTCTCAATTGGTTGGTGACTTATTCTCCATTTTGTGAAGATTCTTATTCATTGCTAGATGTATCCATGTCACTAGGTTCCTTTTCCTGATGTTGCTTCTCTTATTTGATCTCCTCATCTTCAAGAAGTACATGCCATCTTTCATGACTATTGTCCTCATTGTTTCCTTCTGCCTGCTCATGGAAAATTACATCTCTACTTGCAAACACTTTGTGAGTAGATGGATCAAACAATTTATATGCTTTAAATTCTAAACAATACCCTATAAAAATACATTTGATAGCTTTATCATCAAGCTTCTTCCTATTCTCCTTTGGAACATGTGCAAATGCCTTACACCCAAATATCCTCAAATTATTAACTGTTGGTTTAGAATCATACAAGTCTTCGAAAGGACTTCTATTTTTTAAGTAAACAACAATGTTAATGGCCTTAGCCCAAAAAACATTTAAGAGATTATTATATTTAATCATACTTCATGCACACTCCACCAGAGTTCTGTTTTTCCTTTCTGCAACTCTGTTATGTTGTGGAGTGTGGGGTACTGTAAATTGTTGTATTATTCCATGATCTTTGCAATACTTAATGAAGTTCCCCAATCTGTACTCTCCCCCTTGATCTGAGCGAAGGATTTTGATGGGTTTTCCTGTTTGCTTCTCCACCATGTTTTTAAATTCCTTGAAGTATTCAAAAACATCACTCTTTTTCCTAAAGAAATAAACCCATGTGTATCTTGTGCAGTCATCAATAAATAATAACAAAATAATAAGCATCTCTTAGCGACTCTGTCTGCATTGGTCCACAAACATTAGTGTGCACAAGTTCTAATAGATCTATTTTTCTCCTATCAGGATTAGAGGGGAATTCATCTCTGTGCATCTTTCCTAATGCACAACCTTCACACGAAGCATACTCATTCTTCAACATAGGGAGTCCTTCAACCATACTTTGTTTTTGTAATAACAACAAATCATGATACTTTGTTTTTGTAATAACAACAAATCATGATAATTAATGTGACCATACCTTTGGTGCCAAAGAGTTTTTGTAGGCATAGTTGTAGAAGTTAAAGCTTGATGATTCTTGATGGTGACATCAAGTTTGCATAGACCTCCAAATCTGAGTCTTGAAGCAACCGTTCTGTAATGATCATGCAAGTCCTTCACTATACAATGTGTCTTGAAGAATTCGACCTTCAAATCTTAATATGTAATTGTGGACACATAAATCAAGTTTTTCTTTATCCTAGGACATACACAACATTGTGAATGTGTCTGACAATACCATTCAAAAGTGTTACTAGAGTATCTCCATATCCCTTGATTTGATAAGAGTGATCATCTCGAAGATAATTATGGGCACCATTATGTGTTTCTTTAAAGTTTATATACCAATTCTTGTTACATGTCATGTGAATTGCAGTGCCAGATTCAACAAACCATGCATCAATGTCATCAATTTGAATAGACAGTGGAACATTAGACACAAACAATTTGAGATCTTTTGGATCAATATTCCGGTTTTCTTATGGAATGTTTTCTATTTTCATGCCTACCCTCATCATCATTTTTCTTCTTATAATAGTTTATGGCAAGATGACCATTCCTACCACGATAGAAGCAATTAGGTTCATTTATATTCGATGGCATACCTTGATTTGGCTTTGACTTCCTCTGAAATGAACTTTCTCCTCTGCCTCCTTCTCTCCTCTGCCTCCTTCTCGTGGTTTCCCTGTACTAACAAACTCATTTATATCCATTTTAATACTTAACAATTTAATCATTAGGAAAATAATGTGATTCGTATTATTAGTTTGATACATAGCTTTAAGTGATTTCCACGTTTCACTAGAAGTCTTAGCATCTCTAATATGCAGAATTATGTTATCTTTAACATACATTCTCAACAGTACCTTGGCTTTGTTCTCTGGCTTATCGCAATCTAGAATCTAGGCAATCTAGAATCTAGGATTGATGTTGATGTCGCACCTGCAGCTGCATCGGGCCGCACTTCATATCCTTTCGCGATCGTCCATATGCCATAACTTTCCATGAAGGTTTGCATCTTGAATTTCCAATTGATGAAATCCGATCCATCCAATTTATTGGCTTTGTTGAGGTAGGATTCTGCCAGCGGGTTCGCCATCTCTGCAAACTTCTTCACCTTCTAGGTAGTCAACACCGCCTGGTCTTCCCTCAAATAACTACCCACTTATAGTTTCAGCAAAGGAGATGTTTCTCCTTCAATGCAACAAATACACAGCAATATCCTCTTTGTAACTTTTCCGACAGTATTGGAGTAGTGATCAGGTGAGCAAGGAGGTTGATGCGCTCTCCTCGAATTCCTCAACAGGCACAAAGACCAGTTGCACGTAAACCAGATGGGAATTTATTGATTCGTATTAGCATGCATACAAGGGAAGGGTTGCTCTCAAAGGAAAGGGGAGGCGAGGGGAGGGGAGGGGTTCCTTCACGCCTCTCCACGGGCTTAATTCAAATGGGCTCCTAGAAGTGCAGATCTTCCAGAAAATTGGGCAGCCTCCAGTAATTCTAAAATTCCCAATCAATAATATGCAGAAAAATTGTTCTCAATTATAAAATCAAGATGCCCAGTCCACGCAGGATCCTCCACGTGGGCTCCTCTAATCATGCGATACGCGGGCGATTATGGTTTCGCTGCTACATCTGAGATGCGGTCTCCTCAATCGCGTTCTATATCAGGAGCTGCGTTCTAAGGCTTGTACAAAAGAGAAAGGAGTCGCCCGCGCAAAGGTGATGTCTCTTTCGTAGAACAATAACCGGCTGGGCTCCTCTCGTAATCTGGACGGAACCTCTCTCCTTCGCAGCCAATCGCCATCCACATATAGCCAGATAAATGTTGGTGCTCTCTTTATTGAATCCACCACGCACAACACACTCACGCCCTCTCACGCAGGTGCTCAAACTCCACATCGGTCGTGCAACCTCTTCACGCAGCGAGTGAGTGATCTGCCTCTTGGACTTCATGACTCAAAGATCTCTGATACCAACTTACGAAACGAAGGATTAAAACCGACTCCCAACACTTGGAGACGGGGAATCAAAGACAAAATTTCGTTCAAATTAATCAATGAGAAGATACAAATATATATATATGATGACGATCGGTTTGAACCGGTTTAAGACGATTGGAAACGGTTGGAGATAAACCTCAACTAATTCTCCATTATTCTAAGTGATCCTACAGGGGTTTCCTGTAAAAATAAACTAATAACTATTATATATTGGATATTGGTTTTATTCTCCTCAAACTCATCTAGCTTTGCTTTCCTTATTGGGTTTCAGGAGTTATGGTTTACGTCTACCATGAGCCTAAAATGAGAGGAATGATGGTGTCTTGGGCATTGCAGTGGGAATTGTTGACGTGTATACACATTGAATATATTGTTGATTTTGTAGCGTGACAATGAAAAAATCTCATCTTGTTAAGAAATAATAGTGTAGTAAACGTAAGTTAATATCAATCTATTAATGAAATTTTGATATTGTCTTTGTAGCCACATAACAAAGTAGATCCATAAGGAAAATACTTACAAATAAGATATACTATGTAACAAATTTACCATCAGAGACTCAAAATGGATTAGAGAAAACAAAAGGATGGAACCTTGGAATTAGTAGGTGATTGTTTTTTTTCGCATGATTCATACTTCCTTTTCCACTAAGAGGTTGCTCTAATTAGAGAGTAGCGAGGTAGCACTTTGTCGGAAATGGGATACAAAGTGCCATTAAAAACATATTGAAACCAAAGTTAAACAATAATTAGTCTTTTCATGTGATAGTTAAATGTATGTATATTAATTTATTCCCCAAGATAAAGTGTCTGAGATTAATCGAAGTTGGATGCTTCCAAGGCGCTAGGGTTAGGGTTACTACTTCTCTGGTGCACTTGGATGCCCTTGCAGGGGCTCAATGACTCCAAGTGAGGGAGGGTCGTGAGGCTCCTCCTACAGTGAAGCGACGACGCATGGAAACAACAGAGAGGGTTCCAGGCGCCCAAAATTCGAGCCTCCACCAGATCTGCGCTCACAGCTACTATCCAAGGGTACATTCAAGGACAAAGATATGGATATTGATTCAGAGAAAAAATCTACATCCAGAAGCATGTCACGGCCATGGATACCAAGGAAATGCATTCCCCAAGTGCCACAAGCCCCAAAATATATCATAAGCACACCCAAGATCGAGGAACATAGGCCATACATGAGAGACTACGCCTTAGTGGGAAATTTTTTAGGGCTCTGGCCTTCTGAATGGGAACTAGTAAAATGGATACATCAATGGTGGAATCCCAAAGGACACTATGACCTACAACTAGGTTCCAAGGGATTCTTTACCATAATCTTGCATAACTTAAAGGATAGAAATCACATTTTTTATGGAGGGTCATATTTCTTCAACTCGGTGGGTCTCTTCTTGAGGTTTTGGACTGATAAATTCAGCCCTGAAACAAAGGACTTCGCACATGCCCCAATATGGATAAGTCTCTATTCCCTACCATAGGAGTTTTGGCTAGAAGAGGTATTGGATGACATTGGCAACACCATTGGAGTATATGTCAAATCCTTGGAGGCCACAAAACAAAGAAGATACACCTCCTACGTGCACATTTGTGTATATCTGAACATTGCCAAGTCACTCCTAGGATCTATTTCCCTAGAATATCATGATGAGGATTGGCTGCAAACAATTGACTATGAATACATTCTGTTCAGATGCAGAAAATGTCATGAGCATGGGTACCTCTTTAGGGAATGTCCCCTCAACACAACAAGAGAAGATGGTAACCCAGAAGCCACCAAAAGAAAACATGGATTTATCTAGGTGCCATGAAGGTGCAAACAAGGAGGACAAAGACCAATAGCCCAGGAAAACAAAGATCCAACCTCAAGCAACCAATATGAGATTCTGCAACAACACCCAGAGATCTTGGAGGACTCATAGGTTCCACCTACAAAGAAAACACCTCAGAAATAGGGGAAAGGGAAAGAAGAGGAATCCCAAGATCTAACCCTAACCACTCCCCGACCTAGATCCAACACCATAGTCTTGGGACACATAGAAAGCGAAGTCAGAGATGAAGAAATGGATTTAGATGAGAAAGAATTGGCGGGTGAAAACCTGGAATACCTGAAACATGCTTGTCGGCACTAGAAAATCTATACCATACCCCCAGACCAGTTGAGAAAATTCCAGAAGGTATTTCTTAACTCCTTAGCAGGGTTCACTACTAGATCCAGTGCCGGATTGGGAATACAAGGAAATACGCAGAAAGAACAATGCAAATCCTAGAAAGAAGAAAATAAAAGAGGTCAAAAATCAACCAGCAAGCTCATCCAAGAGATAGGGAACTTCATGGTTAACTCAGGTCAGATCCATCTCATCTCAGACAACTTTCCCCCCCTCCCCTCTCCATCCTCATCATGAATATTGTTTCATGGAATATAAGGGGACTCAACGGTCATAGTAAGAAAAGGCTACTATGGGATATGACCATAGAAGAGAAACCATATATAATGATGCTACAAGAAACAAAATGTGCCACTGAAGATATGGACGAGCTCCTCCCCTGCTGTTGGAAACAAGGGAAGGGGATCTACATGGCGGCCATGGGCACAACAAGGGTTTTGGCACTCCTTTGGAACACAAACTTAGTCACTTTGAAAACAATTTCACAACTAAATGGTACATCTTGGCAACCTACTGACTCATTGTCTCGAACAAACCCGACTACCTAACAAACATCTATGGTCCATCCATTGCAAGGGATAAGCAATCCTTCCTAAGGAATACGGATCACCTGGCTACCTTAACCGAGGGGAACATGTGGATATTAGGAGGGGACTTCAACATGATCCACAATTTGGACGAAAAGAGAGGGGGAACACATCATCTTGCAGTAGAGTCTGAGGATTTTCAGAACTTCATAGACAACTTAAGCCTCATCGACACAAAAACCTCAAATGACATATTTGCATGGAAAAATCGAAGAACTAGATCTGATCAAATAGCTTTTCAGTTGGACCGATTTCTCCTCTCAGACTCCCTCATGCTGAAAGGAACAACTATGGAATGTGCATCCTCGATGTCCATGGGTTGAACCACTAGCCTATCCAACTACGGCTAGACATTCCTTCCACCCCAGGTAGAAAACCCTTTAGGATAGAAGATTTTTGGCTTAGTCACCCAGACTTTAAACAAAAAGTCCACACCTGGTGGAGGGAGGCGGTAGTACCTTAAAGTTCCAATATGTATAGATTCCAGCAGAAAATCAAAAACTTCAAGTAGAGACTCAAGACTTGGAACAAACACACCTTCGGAAACATCTTTGAAGCCCAAAAACAACTTATGGACCAAATGGGCATTATACAAAGTCAAATCCGTGAGCAAGGGATATCTAAGGACCTCAAATGTTAGGAAGCAACAATAAGCCAAAAGATTGAGGAAAGAAAAGCCCAAGAAGAGATCTTGTGGAAAAAAAGGTCATGCATCCAATGGCTCAAGGAGGGTGACCGAAACACCAATTTCTTCCATAGGACCACCATTCAAAGAATACATACCAACCGCATCACTAAGTTAATCTCATAAAATGGGAAAATCATCCACTCTCATGAGGATCCGGAGGAGGAGCCGGTCACATACTAGCAAAACCTCTTGACAGAGCCTCAGATGGACAGATCTCAAGCCATCACCAGGGTCACGCATAACATACCCACTTTAATCATGGAAGAGTAGAATGCAACTCTACTTCAGCCCATCACACTCGAGGAAGTATATCTAGCACTCCAAGACACCCCCAAAGGAAAAGCCCCGAGACTAGATGGATTCACCGTCGAATTTTTCCATCATTATTGGCAAATGATTAGAGAGGAGTTTTGGGAGATCATCGAATACTCTAGAGTCACTGGTTAGGTCCTCCTCACCCTTAATGCAATGTTCCTCACCCTGATCCCCAAATAAGATCTCATCAACCATCCCAATCATTTCAAACCAATCACTCTCTGCAATGTCATCTATAAGCTCTTAACTAAGGTTATAGCAAGAAGACTCAAGCCCATCCTCCCCCTTATCTTTTCACCAGAGAAATTTGGGTACGTGGAAGGAAGACAAATACTGGACAGTGTCATCTTAGTGCATGAAGTGATCCACTCCTTGCAGAAGACCCATACTCCAAGTATGCTCTTAAAATTGGACCTCTCTAAGTATTTTGACAAGATAAGTTGGGACTATATGCACTTGATGCTCGCTTTTGGTTTTGACCCCTCATGGGTAGAATGGATCATGAATATCACCTCCTCTGCCTTGTTCTCAATCATTGTCAATAGAGTCCCTTCTCACTCTTTCTCCCCCACTAGAGGAATCAAGCAAGGAGATCCCCTGTCCCCATTTCTTTTCATTATCATGGCAGAGGGTCTAAGTTGATCCATTCAGGCTGCTATAGAAAACAATTCTCGTGAAGGACTTTCTTCACATGACATCAATCCTCTAGTCTTTCACAACCATTTTGTCGATGGCACTCTGATGATGGGCTCCCCCATAGTCATGGAGGCCCACTCCTTCCTTTCCATCATACAAAATTTCTGTGGGCCTTCAGGAATAGACATTAACAAGGACAAGTCCTAGATCTTCTTTTTCAACACCCTAGTTCCGATTCAATGCCACATCTTAGAAATCCTGGGTTTCACTCGAAGCTCCATTCCATCCAAATACCTAGGCATCCCCCTCTTAGATAACTCCCTATGGAACAGTTCATGGTAAAACCTCCAAAGCTCCTTCTTGAAAATACTCTCCTCTTGGACCTACCGTGCTCTCAATCTCCCTAGTTGCTTCATTCTCCTTAAGTTTGTGTTGCAAACCTTGTTAGTCTATACCTTCTCAACTCTAGCCTCCCCAAATTTCATTCTCCATCAAAACCTCACAAAGAAACTTTCTTTGTCAAGGGATCAAAACAGGGAAAAAGTTGGCGTTGATCATCTAGGAAAATATTTTCTGACCCAAGGCTCAAGGGGGTCTGGGAATAAGGGACCCTTCAACCATGAACAAAATTCTGAGTGCCAAGATTTGGTGGAGATGGTTGAAAAGGCCTTAAGACCTATGGGCAAAGATTTGGAAAAGAAAATACACTCCTAACATGATGAAAATAAACCTCATCAGATGGAATGGAGACACCCCAGGCTCCCTAATCTAGACGACGACCAAGCAGAATTGACACCTTGTAATCAATAATGCCTTTTGGGAAATCTGAAATGGTCAAATGACCTTATTCTGGAAGGACTCATGGAAACAATTACCTATTCTGGTGCGAGAGGCCTGAGCTGACACCTTCAACACCCTGGCTACTCAAGCGGGACTGACAAAAGTGGCAGACTACTAGACAGACAATCCAACGGATACCACATGGAGATGTTGGAAGTCTATGGGATAGGACCTACATATAGACACATAGGTGGATCTTCAGCCTTGCTACAACATGATCAATGCTAAAAAAATCTCCATTTTTCCAGGTGAGGACATACTTCAATGGGGACATCCCCCAAGGGGCACGTTCAACATCCAAGAAGCCTACGCCATCAAGACTAATTCCAATCTCACCCCCCTCCCCCGAGGAAAGCTTGGAACAAAATCTAGTCACTGAAGCACTGGCCAAAAATCAACATCTTCCTTTGGTTGATCATGCATGAAAGTATTCTTACTGGGGTTAACCTCACTGAAAGGGGGTTTACTGGGCCGTCCATTTTCCCTCTGTGTAAGAATGAGGTAGAAACAATACACCATCTCCTTAACATATTCCCCTTCACCACACATGTTTGGGATCAATGCGCATCAATCATGCGCACCTTGGAGCGCAGGTGAGAAAGCATCAACACCACCATCAAATAATGGAGAGAAGTGGCTTTCCAGTCACCTATTCTTAACTGCATTTGGCAATTTCTCCCAGGATTTATCCTTTGGAAAATCTGGAAGGAAAGAAATAGAAGGATCTTCAAGAACACCCAACACACCTGGAAACACTGTTGGACACAAATATGCCAAAACATACTGGAAACAATTAGCCTACATCATTGGAGCGAAACAGACTTAAGCTTCCCAATTCAGGAACAAAACATCTTGAGGTACTGGAAATTCAATCCAATTCAAAGCTCGCCTTTTGCTCCTAGGAATCACTCCATCGGGGACAACCCTATTTAGTGGTCGCCCCCTCTAGATGGTTTCATCAAACTCAATTTTGATGGAGCCTCCAAGGGCAACCCTTGGGCAGTCGGCCTTGGAGTGGTCTTTCGAAGCCACCAGGGGAATATTCTTCTCATCACCATGGGAAGCCTAGGCCACACCACAAACAATGTTGTAGAACTATGGGGGCTCACCAAAGGCTTACAATTGGCCATAGAGCACAACTTCACCAAGATTATAGTGGAAGGAGACTCGCAAATCATTCTCAATCTATTTCATAAAATTCTGAATGGTGCTGACCTACAACAAATCTCGCCATGTTGGTGACTTTCTCATGGTCTGAGGACAATCACAAATCTTAAGAGCCAATCAGGCCTTCATCCCCTCTCATGTAAGGAGAAAGGAGAATCAAATTGTTGACAAACTAACCAATATTGGAATGGACTAGGAGGGACCAGAGCTACTCTACCAAGCCTCCATCCACCTGACGTACCCCATCCTTTAATGATACAAGGATAAGTCTCAAGCCATCGAAAACTCCCTGGATGGGGTGCTAGTGCAGGCCATATGTCATCAGGAGAGGATAGAAGGTGACCAACATGGCGATAGCCACATGACCAAAGTGTGCCACACCCTCCCTCCACTTCCATTCATTTAAGCCAGACTTGCACTAGCCAAGGAACCATTAATCTCAATGCACCTTTCCCAAGATATTTGTCCTATGGATGGCTTAGAGCCATGAACTAGACTTTACTCAACTAGTGCATGCTTTCCTCTTTCAATGTCCTCGGCACCATGATTTCCACCAGGTGTATTCATAGTTGTTTTCTTCCATGACCGAGACCTCCTTCAAATTGCACTCCTCCCAGCTTCTCCTCCACTACCTGTTCTTCCTCTCAGGACTTGAAATTCCCCTTAATGTCTCAGGAATGTCGAGACAAAGGGGGGAATCTAAGTGCAACTCACCCGGGTAGCCTAGTCGGTCGTGCGTGGTTCTTCGGCCCTCGCTCGCACCATCTCCCAGCTCGTCACCTTCATCACCTTCCTCGACCTCTTCACAGTCGCAATATAATCAAAGCCTTAGAAACCTTCCACCCCTCTCCTCACCCTTTGAAAGATGTCTTGAGTGGTTCTCCATCTCAGGAAATTCTCTAGGTTTCTACCCATAACCCTTACCCGATTTGTCTTCCACCTTGCTGCCGCTTCCTGTAGTTCCTCCCAACTCGCCAGCATATGTACCAGTCCATCCATGGACCACAACCAGCCATCCTTCACTTGGATCGCAACTATATAGCCATGGACCACAACGAGAGCCTCACTTCTTCGCAGACTCAACACCAGGCTCACAATTGTAAGACAAATTTGCAATTTTGCAAGGTCCGGTCTTTGAATTGTGGTAGGGCCTGGATGACCTGGAATTCTAGATGGAAATCCTAGATGGGAAGATAACAACACTTCTTCAATTGCTCACAACATTGCAGGGGGCATGCCAACCAACAACTGGAGATGGTGACAAAACAGAGCATGGAGACAAAGATGACACATAAGTTTTCATGCACGGGGATGTGGGCGAAGATGACACAGGTGGTGGGGGCGAAGACAACACAAGTGCAACCATGCATGTGCCCATTGAGGAGGAAGGTAAACTTGTCGAGGAGGAAGAAACACCAGTTGCGGACCCAATGACCAATGCCACCTCCCTGGATGTGTGGCCACGCTACAAGGCCACCACATGACATGCACAGGTGTCTTCATGCTTTCTTAGCAGAGTGTTTGAATTTTATTTTTCCTCATAGGGTCTATGGTCATATTTTGCATGATGTTTTTATGTCAGAGTTAGTTGACAGGTCGATTCGGTCTCCTATAGGGGACCATAATTTCTATGTTTAAGTCTTTGTAATTTTCAAGACTGGCACCTTAAGACAATGGAATTTATTTTGACCGGCTAGTTGAATTGGTTTCCCTCTGGGGAAGTTCAGTTCTTACAGTCAGGAACACATGGTGATACTGTAATCTTTGCTTTTTGAAGGATTTTTATACAAAATCTTACTTGCAAAAAAAATGTATGCATATTGAATTTATTAAAAAATTATCGGGAAAAGAAGGCATCATTTACAAACAAATTATCATAGAGGAAACACAAACTGGAGGGAACACATATTTGTTATGCACAGATTTCTAACTTGGCAGGTAGATTTCACTGACAAATTTGATTGGGGATTGAACTGCAATTTTGGTTTTGATTGTATACTAAAAATGGAATTAGATGGAGTCGTCAAGCCATTCAACTACTATTTTTTTAGATGCAGGAGGGGTGGTATTTATTGCTCTTTTTGGTCTATTCATTCCTTCTCTTTCTTTAACAAGGTCATCAAAAGTCACATCGAAAAGTTTTTCAAGATCTAGGTCTGCTTATGCTTCTTGCCACTTCCAATGCAATTTCAATCTTGGGCCATAGTAGTTGCCACAAAAGTGATGCCACTTAAATTGATTTTTAAATATCTATTAAAATTTCTATTTTTTACTATAGTAAATACTAAATAGGAAAGAAATAGGAAGTAAATAGAAAGTTAACCAGTAAATAGTAAATAGGAAGCAAATACGAAGTAAAAATAAATTAAACTTGTAAATAGGAAGCAATACGCAAATATGAAATAAATAGAAAATTTCTCAAAGCATTTAGGAAGTAAATGAAACTTACTTCCAAACAAAAAATAGTAGACAATAATTAAGAATAAAATTTACCAAACAATAACTAGGAATAGAACTTGAGAACGGGGTAAGATGTTCTACGATTTCGGGGTGTTTTTGGCCCTGTTCACACATGACCGCACGTATCCACGACCTCAGGCCTCAGGCCTGAGGTTAGCCATGTGTTCATCTTCCCCCACCCTATCTCCCTCTTCCCAGTTTCCATCCTCGATATAGTGCTCTCAAATTTTTTTCGGGACATGTTGCAGGTTTCTATGTTCGTCTCTCTCTCTAAGTGCTAACCTTAGGTTTGGTTGTAGACGGTCTCCGACCTCTTAGCTAGAAGGTGGTATTTTTTTATGGTTATGGAGTCTTTTGAGGAAGATTTGGACTTCTCCATGGAACCACTGGAAGGGTTCGAGGTGTGGTTTGTGCCAACTGGAGCTGGGGTTTTGGAAAACATTCTCTCTTATGTTCCTCCAACGTGTCTCTTGAGCGACGCTTCTTTGTTGGGAGGGTTTCTTGCTTTGTCTTCTTCCATGCAATATTTATCAGCCCAATAGGCACCTTCTACAACTTTGGGGTTTGGTTCGAAATTTTGTGTGGGATATGGTTCTGTATTGGTGGTGGGTGAGTCTTTTCTCAGTGGTTCAGAGACTCAACCATGACTCCCTGCTCAGTTTCCTCTCTGACCTATGCAGACATCGACTCCTTCTCTTTCTCAGTTGGGTTTTCAGTGCTTTGATTTTGCCTCTCTTGGTGGGGGGTGTAGTGGTTCTCATCCCCTTTATCCAACATTCTAGAGCCCCCTTTTTTCCGATCCGGGTGGCTCTCAGGGTTTTTTTTCCTCTTCTTTTCCCTTGTCGAGGTTTTCTAGTAGGGTTTTGACTCTCCCTATGGATTTGTATTTTGGGGATATTATAGAGAATCCCCCATGAAGAGATCTATAACCCTATATATTCTATCCCTTCTTCAATCTTCGTGGCTACCCCCAGTGCTCCAATTTGTAGTGAAGGTTTGAGGCCTACAATCTCCCCCTCGAGATCGAATGGCAGTAGATATAAAAATGTGAAGTCATCTGGTAGAACACAAAAGTTGGTTTCAGGGGTCAATATATGTTTTCCTAAAGTTGAATTGATGGAAAAGATGATGGTAAAGGGAACATTACATGGTCGGCGCTTCAGAAATCAATTTCTATGGGAATGGGCAAGAGCAAAGTGGTCCTATATGCTCTCTTCTCTCCCAGAGGTTGACACTTTGTGTAGAGGTTGTTCTTTTTTTCAAGTTTATCTCAGTTTTTGATGTGGGTAAGATTCTTCAGAAATATTGGTTTATCAATTCTTCCCATGTTCTTCTTAAAACACGGTTTCCCCTCTTCGACGTTGATAGAGAAAAAGTAGATGTTATTCCTATTTGGGTTCAACTTCTGGGGTTGCCACTCAAGTTATGGAATGGAAATATTTTTATGGTTTTGGGGAATTTGTTGGGAACTTATTTAGATGTTGATTGATATTTTAAGGAGACAAGTGCTTATATCTTGGCCAAAATTTTGGTTTCCAATAACATTAGGAGTGGTTTGGATGAAGAGCTAGAGATTGTAACAGGTAGCATATATTACATCCATAAGTTGGACTACAAGGGTGTCCCTTTTTGCTTCCATTGATGTCATCAAATAGGGCACTTAGCCAATAGGTGTTCTCTTCCATTTAAGGGACGTGAAAAACACAAGTTAGATCAAGTTAATCAAGGGAACCAAGTTTTGGGCTCGGATGGGGGATCCTCTTTGGCCAAGGCTTTGGAGTTGGATTCTAAAGAAAGAAATTTTCATGAGTCTAAATCAATTGCCTCAATGGATAGGGTTGATGTTCATATGGACCTTCCAATTGAGCCTGCTCATGATTCTTTGGAAAGGGTTCCCCCTTTGTCAGTAGACCGCCTCAACTTCCCCCATCTTCAATATTTGGGTGGCTTGATAGGTATGCCTCCTCCCTTCCCTGTCTCCCCTTTCAAGTTTTTTTCTTCCTTTCAGTTAAAAGGAAAAAATTGGATATGGTCTATAAGTTCCTTAAATTTTCCTACTAAAGATTTTTGGTCTACCCCCTTTTCCCCTCTCTCTCCCCCTTTCGCTTTGTGCTCCCTCGCTGACTCCCCTAATATAGAGGTTTCCCCTCCCTCTGCCACGGTGTCTTATTTGGATCACGAAGAAGATGTTATTAGGTATTTCCTTAGAAACTACCTAATATTTGGGTCGAGTGGGGCACCAAAAAGGTTTTGTGGGTCTTGGGGTGAGTCTAGTTCTCTCCCGTGGTCGCCTTGAAAGGGGTCGAAAATCATCTCTTCTAAAATATCATAATAAAGCCTTGGTGGATATGGCGGTCAGTAGATAAATTTCCATAGTGGGGGCTCTTAGAGCATGTCCGACGTCAGAAGGGGATGACCCATGGAAGTCCTTTCCTTCAATTGCAGGGGCTTGGCCAACCCATCTAAAAAATCAACCTTGAAAAGGATTATTGGATCCAACCTTACATATATCATTTTGTTATAATAAACTTTAGGTGAAGAATTGGTGGTCACAAAGTACTTGGAGGGGCTACTTCGTTCTTGGATTTTTATTGGGTATGATGCTAAGGGGATTTTGGGGAGATTAGTTATAGGGTGCAACAAGAAGATTTTAAAACTTCAAAATTCCTGGGCCTATGATTTGAGACTTGGAGAAAAGTTCTTTTCTGAAACCCTAACTAATTCCTTCTGCATGGTAAATTTCTATGGTCCTTATCAAGAGTGTGTCCCCTTTTGGGAGGGCCTAATGAGTAAGGGATTTTTCCAGTATGAATTTCTCATTCTCACAGAAGATTTAAATTTGTCTTTAGGTGCTACATAAGTGTGGGGCCCTAGAGCTAGGCCTAAACTATTATCAGACTTCTTCACAAATTTGATGAGGGCCAATACATTGGTAGATGTTGACCCGATCAAACTAAGGCCTACCTAGAGGAATTTGAGAGTTAGGGAGGAGAAAATAGCTAAAAGACTCAATCGAATTTTGGTTTCTGAACCATTTCTAGATGGCCCTTTCAATTTTTTCAGTGGGTGGGAAATGTAGGTGATTCTGATCACTTTCCAATCTATTTGGAAGTAGTAGGTGGATCTTAAAAGCTCCCTAGTCCTTTCAAATTCAATTTGGAGTGGCTAAAGGAAGAGAGTTTTAATATTTCTGTTAAATAAAACTGGAGGCCTTTCGGTCGAGATTTGAATGAGTTAGCTTTAGTTCCCTTTAATAAGAACCTCAAAGATTTAAAAAAGGTCATGGTGGAATGGGCATAAAACAAATGTAAAAGGGATGAGAAAGAACTAGTGGAAACTGAACAAGCTCTATAGGATATCTACGATTCAAAAGGATGCAATATTTCATGTCCTGAGTCCAAAATGGCCTTAATAACACTTGAAGAGAAGAAGTGGAACCTATTAGAGGAAAGGGAAGTGGCCTGGAAGCTTAAGAGCAATGACATATGGCTGGCCAGTGGGGATGAAAGTACAAATTTTTTCCATTCTTATGCAAAGGGGCGAAATGATACTAATTTAATATGGAGTCTTAATGACATTAAAGGTAGGTTGGTCTCATCCTTCTCTGATATGGATAATCTAGGTGTCGCTCACTTCCAAAATGTCTACAAAGATGATGAAAGGGTTTCTATAGAACAAATAGTTTGAATTGGTGGATTTTTTCCAAGTTTTGTTTTCGAAGAGGCTAACAAAACCTTGTTTGAGGAGGGGACTGAAGAAGAGCTTAAGTCAATCCTTAATATTTTTTAGAAGGATAAAATTCTTGGCAGTGATGAATGGATATTGGAATTTTTCTTGGTCTCTATGAAGTAATTGGGCTGAATATTTTAGTAGTGGTGGAGGAGTATCGAAGGCAAGGGCACACTTTTTCTCATTTTAATTCAACCTTTATTTCCCTCATCCCCAATTTAGAAAATCCCCTCTCATTGGATGAGTTCAGGCCTATTTCTCTATGCAACTACATATATAAGGTTGTGGCCAAAATAATAGAATGCAGGTTAAAGGACCTACTCTCGGACAAAATTTCAAAAGAACAATTTGGGTTTTTGGAAAGAAGGAAAATCCATTAGGTGATTGGGGTTGCACAAGAAGGTATTCACAGTGTAAAGACAAAAAAAACAAAAGGGGCTATCCTAAAAATTGATATGTCTAAGGCCTATGACAGAGTAAGTGGACTCTACATCAGGTTGATACTTACTCACTTAGGTTTTGATGTCCCTTTTATAAACTGAGTTATCAGATGTTTTACCTCTGTTTTGTTTGAAATTTTCATTAATAGATCAACATCCCCTTTTTTCCATTCATAAAGAGGGTTGCTTTAGGGGTGTACTCTCTCACCTCTCCTTTTCCTTTTCATGGAAAAAGGTCTTAGCAGGGTGATGGCCCATGCAAAATCTCATGGGACTTTTACTGGAATACAGATAGGTCAAAATCTCTTCATTTGTCATCTCCTATATGTTGATGATGTCCTGATACGTTGCAGTGGTAAGCAGAGGGATGTTGAAACTCTTAGTTAGTTGCTAAATTTTTTTAGTGGGGTCACTAGAATGAAAATCAATGCCCAAAAATCCTCCCTTTCAGCCAATTATCTCTCAATTGAAGAATTAAACCATTATAAAACTATGTTTCCTTATGAACTGGTTGATTTTGACAAGGGGATAAAATATCTGGGCTTTCAGCTCAATCCCAACAACTACAAAAAAGTGGATTGGGAATGGCTAATTAGGAAACTTGAAAAAAGACTTAAGGTATGGAGATTCAGGTGGCTTTCAAGGGATGGAAGGCTAATCCTAGTGAAATTAGTGTTGGAACCATCCCTATTTACTGGATTTCACTGGCATGGATCCCTAAAGGAGTATTGGAAAATATTTGAAGGATATATTTCAAGTTTCTTTGGCTAGGTAGTAGGGATAATTATGTAACGCCTTGGGTAAATTGGAAACCATTAGCGGCCCAAAACATTTTGGGAGGTTGGGGAATAAAGAACATCTTTATTTTTTCCAAAGATATATAAACTAAGTCAGTCAAGAGGCTAATCAATTCAAAAAACTTGTGGACTAAAGTGGGTACTCATAAGTATATAAAGCCTGATTTAGTGGAAGGTTGGGTTCGTAGTCAAAAAAAAAAATCAAAAAATTGCTCCATCATTTGGAAAGAAGTGGTCAACTGCTTTTCATTTCTAGGAGAAGGTTTGGCTTGGCAAATTGGTAATGGTCTCAAAGTCAGAATAGGATCAGATCCATGGGCTAGTGGTGGACAAAACCATATTCTTCTGGAAGATATTATCGATCAACTTCAGGACATGGGTGTTTTCCATCTCAATCAAATTGAAAATCCTAAGACAACCTCTATTTGGATTCAAGGTTGGCTTGATGTTACACAGGTAGCTTTGGGAAACCACAATGCTAAGTTATGGTCAAATTATCTTAGTGCGTTCAAAGCCTCTTGTGTAATAATTTTGGATAGGGAGGATGAACAAGTATGGATCCATGCGGATCATGGAGGCTACACTCCCAAGCTGGGATATATTAATATTAACCTAGAATACCTATAGGGAGATCCAAAATGGTCATGGAAAGGCCTTTGGAAGACCAAATGCCCCTTGAAAATTCTAATCTTCAGGTGGTGTCTTCTTGAAAACAAAATACCAACCTAGGATAGGATGAGAAAAAAGACGATTGGAGGCCCATAATGGTGTTCTCTCTGTAGGAATTCAGAGGAGACAATATCCCATCTATTTATCTCATGTTATTTTATAGATAAAGTCTAGAAATAATGCACCTCTATTACAAGTATAAATTGTTCTTGGAGGGGTGATTATGTTGAGGAAGCTTGGAGATCTTGGACTTCTGATTTGGGTAAAAGGACAATAAGAGCTCTTCCTCTTATAATATGTTGGGGGGTATGGCTTGTAAGAAATGCAACAATTTTTTAGGACAAGGAAGTCCCCCCTGAAGGAACTGTTGCACAAGGACCTACTATTCTGGAACACTTCCCACAAGTGAAAGACTCTCCTTTTAGAGATATTCGCAATGAAAAAGTGGACAAAAATGTTCCATGGGCCTTTTTTTATGGAGCTTCATAGAGAAATGGCCAAGCTTGTGGAGGTGGAGTGGTTCTCTTCTTATTTGACTCCTACAATTTTAAGATTAAAATGGGTATTGGGCTCGAAACAAACAATTATGTTTAAATCATTTCCCTAAAATTGCTCATTCTTTACGCTAAAGAAAAGGGGATGAATTCACTACATTTTTTTGGTGGTTCGTTGAATGCTAATTCCTTTGATTGAAGAAATAGATAGAATTTTAAACAGTCTTGACTCCTTCTCCATTTTCCATGTTCACAAAGAGTGGAATACTGATGTAGACATATTTTCCAAATCTTGCATAGAGTTGGTTTTTGGGACTCAGAAAATTCAGGTATTCGAGGATGGGGCTAGCTTTGAAGCTCCTCACACTCCTTTCATATAGAAAGGAAAATGTCTCTTTATTTGGACACTTTGTTAGATAGTTTTGAGCATATATGCATATTTTCTTCTCTTGACAGATGGACATGTATATCCAGTTCCACTTTTGTTAAATCTGTTCTCATGTTTTAGTTTTTGTAGATGATGTATATGTATATATGGTCATAGTCAGTTTGATTTTGTAATTGGGCTTGGGACTGCTCCACCTTTTGAAAAGTTGTGTTGGTTTTGTTTTCCCTCATGACTGTACAATTTTTTTGAGTCTTTTTGGACTGACAGTTTTTGTATCGCAGGCCTCTCTGGGAGGTTGTTTTGTGACTTTTTGTTCTTGGGATGTTTGGATGCAGTTCTCAGCAATACATGCGTTGACATGTATCTACAAAATGTAAATTTATTCTATGAATAAAGTTATGGTTTTTTCCTTGAAAAACAAAAACTAGGAATAAAACTTACTTGGAAATAGTAGAAACTTACTTAGATATCAACCTTGCATAAACAACTGTATCCAAGGAACTAGTGAAGAAATGATCACCGAACCAATGATGAATCTAGTGATGATTCTGTGTGTACTTGTTTGTTTATATGATCATCCTGGAAGTCGATTGAATTACAAATATATAAGGAGAAATATGAAAGTTGCAATGGTAAAGCACTGGTAATGGCGGTGGCGTTGGGTGCCCAGTACACATACAGAGATTATCTTAAATAGTGTGACATACCTTTCATAAATGTTTGGCAACAGAATGGAAATAAATTTAATGATACAAATAAATAAGTGCATTATGAGCATCACTAAATTTAGGTTAAAGTTAGGTTATAGAGGATTTGCCAAGATTCATTTTGTCAGGCTCTATTTATTGACCTCAAAAAGAGTGTTAATAAAAATTTAATACACAAAAAAATTAGGCCTTGTAAACATTCAAGGAAAATAATAAAATTCAATGAAGATAATGAACATATAATCGACTCCAAACTTAGGATGTGTAAACTTATTATCCAATAGAAAGCTTAGTAAAAGAAATTAAAATATTATAAAAAAATAATTATTTTATTTTTCCTATCTGAAACTTTGACATTACAAAGAAAAGACCTTTTAGCGGAGGTTTCTAGTGTTACAAAATTGGTAAAAATTGTCAAAAAAATCTCCGCTACAACATGCGTTATAACTAAAAAAAATTGGGTGGTCATAGGTGTTAGTGGATGTTTACAAATCAATGTGTTTTTATGAGGAACAAGCATCGGTGTGTACATATAGCTACTGCACTAGTGCTATACACTGGAATTCCATCACCGGGGCAGTGAAATCTTCAAGCACCATGGAAACAAAATATTTAAGCACCGAGTCGTTTGCCTTATATGCATTGGGGCTTTAACAGAAAAATGCACTGGGAGAGTTAATAATAATTAAGCATTGGGGATTTCTTCTTAGAACGCACCAGTGCATTATTAATAAGAAGGCACCGATGTTGTATAAAATAATATGCACTGATGTGTTACCTGGAAAAAAATTCTTGGTGCATTAAAAATAGAAAGCAACAGTGCTTTTTAGTAACAAACAAGCGTCGGTGCTTATCAATAACATAACAACACTGGTGCGTATTAATAACACAAACGCACCGGTGCTTAGCAGTACTCCTAAAGCACTAGTTCTTATTAATAACACAAAAGCATCGGTGCTTTGTATACACTTAATGCATCGAAGGCCAATTTTTTAATATAATGATGTGGTATTAAATAAATATTGAAACCAATGATAATTGATTACATAAATGCACATATGCGCATTTCTTATGAAACGCACTAGTGCGTTTTAATATTAAATGTGTCGATGAGATTAATAATTAAAATACACTAAGAAACATCGACTTGTGATAGTGTAATTATTGTTATTTTTTAATTTCATTATTCATAAATTTTTTTACATATATCTTATATTTTGATTAGTGAATTTGTATACAATGTTTGGATTAATTTGTTATATCGTCATATTTTGCATCTCTTCATTATAATATTTATTCATCCATATAGTTAATCAGTGATGGAACATTTCACAACGACATTGGACAACACAATAGAATAAATTAAAACATATTTTATTATATGGAAAATAGGATCCTTGTGATACAAAATGGGACACTTATTGGTAATCCCTTGTCTTTCAATTGGGACACTATGTCCATTACATTAAACAAAAATGTTTGATTTTTACAGACAATTATTTCAAAAAAATACAATTGCAGCTTGCATTGATATCCAAATATATTGGTCATCATTCTTCACTGGAACTGTTGTTAGTGCTCGAGCTACTTCCACGCCCTGGGTTATTTTGCTGAATTTTTGGTTGATTGCCTCGATTGTTTTCATCTTCTTCAAGTTCCATCTACAAACACAAAAATAAATTGTAATGAGTCTATCTACATTGGTGAGAATAATGAAAATTGAAATAAATAATATACATGAAA